>CM031238.1:71783988-71883988 GCA_018340775.1 Taxus wallichiana var. yunnanensis | reverse complement strand
ATGGGGAAGAAAGATGCACCATTTGAACCGAAATAACGTATGCCAATGCATACTTTTAGGTCTTCATATTCCTATCTTGATCTTCGACGAGAACTTATCTCATTTTCACCTCTAGTGAACTTATCATTGGTTGACCATCTTCTAACGAAGTACGAAAGAAAGAGGGTCTTTATAATTAGAGGGTCTTGCAGTCACCTATCCTCCTATATGGTCATGTTTACACAATCGGTTGTTTTTACCACCGGGAATTAATCTTGGATTTACCTGTTTTGGCACAAATGTGGTACCACTAATGTAGTTTCGTGGCCTTATCGCTAAAGGACCGACAAGAGGTCGATAATCATCCTCCTTCCTCTGTTGCCTCCATCCTACAGCTTAATGTTTCTTACTCAACTAATATATATATATATATATATATATATATATATATAACTTTTGACACATTTAACACTTACAGGGGACTATTCTCAATTTATAAAATTGACGATGACTTGAGATTCAAATATAATTGACTCAACATGACAATGAAAATCACACTCGACAAATAAAAATTGATTAAATTTTACTTTTCCACCATATAAACTTTGAATGATTAAAAACACAGAAAAGGTTAACATTGATTATGCTAAAATGGAATATTATTAGCCTAATCTAGATGTTATATAAGTAGTAAATAAATAAATAAATGTTATACTAAAAATACCCAAACAAGCTATGAAAATATGAAACCCTAGTGTGCAAAGAGGGTTAGAAAGGACTTAGCTTATTCATTGAGTTCACGGGAATGTGTCGAAGTGGAGACCGATCGAACATGAGGAGGAGACTCCACACACGAGCCTCGTAAAATGCAGATCTGAGTTGTTTGACTCGGGATTAGGGAGCCTAGAAAGGGATTGGGGCACTGGGGTGCCTTGGTCTACAGTCTGGGCATCGTGGTATGTGGAAATAACCAAATAACCTCCTCTAAGGTGACGTTGAATGTTCGTCGATGCTCACCTTTAGTTGCACGATGTCGTTGTATGATCCCTAATGTTGTTGTAGACATGCAATAAAGGAATCACCTACAAAACCCCAGACAAAGCATCAAACCCTAAAAAAAGAAAGATGTGAATGAAGGGTTTGGACTTTCATTACTGCCATAATGGTGGACTTATCACCGAACGTTGCACTACATCTCGCACTCCAATTTAGTTCTTTTTGTGTGTGCGCAGAATTTAGCCCTAGGTGCTTTGTGTGTGAGTCACACTTTTGTGAGTAGCTTGAACAATAGCTATATGTAGAATGTAAATAATATGTGCATGGAATAGAATAAATTCCTCCTATGAAGTGTGATGCAGAGTAACCAACCTTTGTCCCTTGTGATGGAGCTAGATGGATGAAAATGGAGCAATATAAGCCTTTGATGGATGCAACCTTAGGTGGTGATAGTAGTGCTTAGTGCTTGGTCCCTCATTATGGTCTCATAACTTTATATTTATATGGTTCTCTTGCTTGAATTTCATAACTAACCTCGAAAAGGCCGACCACCAAAAATATAAGAATTTCAAACAGTTAAAAAGTGCCCAAAAAGTGAGAGGAAAGTGCAAAGAGGATTAGGGCACCTGTGAGTGCACCATGGCACACCCTAGTCGAAATAGGGTAAATGCGGTATAACAATATAGACTGGGAAAGTACGGGTGCAAGATCAAAAGTAGCAATAGAAAACAATGCAAGATGGCCAAAGACATGGGTTAATTAGTACTCTTTTTCACTCAAGAACCATATGAATAGTAGTATGAAACCGAGACTAAATAATTACCCAAAGTGCATGATTTAGTGTCTACAAACATATAACATACTACGAGAGAAGGGAAAAAAACATAAGAGACTATTTTGATACCTAGACATCCACGAATCTAAGACTTAGATACATCAACTATCTTTCTTCTCTGAAATAGAAAATGATGGAATTTTTGTGATATTTATCTCCCTTCTATCAATATAGGAAATAATAAAAATGATTGTAATATTCCTCCCAAAACTTCTCTTGATATGCCAAAAATATGCAAAATGTTTCCATAACCTTTATGAAAATATTTCCTTAAAATTTACATATAATGATAGGCCATTATGTTATGAATATCAAGACCATAGTACTTATGCCTTCAAATTTTGAACCAATTTGTATCACTACTAGTGATGATGTCCCATCCCTATTAACTCGCCTTGAGATCCTTGTGCCATTTCCACATAAGAAGAATAGTGTATGAGTGGAAAAAATCAATAGTTAAATGCAACCTCTTAATGAACCCCCGATACTTATACTATACCCTCACAAAAGGTCATATCTCTAATGCATATTGTTGGTGATTTTAAAAACAAAGTACATACATTGTCATTTGAGAGTAAATGTTACCATCCATGGATCAATTCTAATTCCATATATGGGAATTTGATTATGTATACCACTATTTTATCATAATTTCCCAAAGGCTTAATCATTCTTAGATTCTAATTGTTTGATGAAGTAGTTACCCATATCTATATCTTAAGAATTTTAGACTTTCAATGTAAGAAAATGATAGAGACAAGATTTTTCTTTAAAAATTGCAAATATTTTAATAGTAAAGGCTTTAGATTGGTTTCATCATCTCCTAGTGGATCTTTAAGCACATTTTTGGAACTATAAGAAGCATTTCTAATCCAATATATTTAGAATAAGGGTCCAAGAGTTACATATAAATGGTTATAAATGTTACATCAAAAGAAATCAAAACCAGAAAGTAAATACATTCAAAGGTTTAAGACTTTTATGAAACAACTAATATATTAACCATATGATTCGAAGTAATATACATGTTTTATCGAGGCCTTATCTACCCTCTCAAAGAGAAGTTATTATATACTAAATGTGATACATCCCACTCTCTTTGTTTAATAAATTACACTTGAAAAATGTATTTCTCCTACTTAGGAAGAATTACATAAGCATACACATATATCTACACCTTTATAGGAAAAGAAAAGTGATACGATAGTGTTAGGACGTACATCCGGCATTTCGATCAAGTAAAAGTCGATATAGAGGAAGAAGTTTCCATTATGTGCATAAAAGATTGAAGGTAGCAACAAATCCACCTATGGTATAATATAAGGAACTAATTCAGTTCAAAAAGTTTCAAGATCAACCACATAATATTTTACATATGCTATTAGATAAACGATCAATTACCTTACCACCTAATTACTATCATCCTTCTCATATGCTTGAAAATGTCAAAGGATGACCTTTCGTACTTATCATAACATCAAAGTGCATCATAAAAATGATTTTTTATGATTTTGGATAAAATATAGACAAAACTTGGGACATGGGAATGATCTTGTTTGATATAGTAAATGTTGATTCTCCTAGATCTCGCTTTCCTTCTTCGACACAATGCTTAGAGGCTAAGATTCCCCACGACATTCCCCGATAGGAATCACTTGTCCATAAATATTATATGAAAGATGTCCCTTGAAGGACATCCTATTCCAATTCATATGCCATGATTCCTTATTAGATTATAGAATCTTCAAATCATATCTAGGTATAAAAATTTAAATAGTCGAAATCATGAAAATAATAAAAAAAAGTAAATAATGCAAAAAGTATATATCATCACAAGATCCACATCATACTATTTCACAAAAATAAAAGCAAGGAGTTCCAAAATTTTTATTTGGATCTTATGTTCATTAGTTATAATCATAGTACAAGATAATCTATGAGAACCAATATTAATACAAAACAATATTTCTAAAAAGTTAATTTTTGAAAGTCCTAAATATCCCTTTTTTAGTTTATTTGGCAGCTTTTAGTATTTTACATATGGGGTCTTTAGATCATTTATGGGCTTCAAAATCTATGAAGATAGCTAAATTGCAATTTTTTTAGTTCAGTCCATCATCTATCCAATGGGTTATAGGTTTGCAAATTGGGATGGAATATGAGATATGACCCCAATAAGGAGCACTAAAAATATCAATAATACGATAGATTTCATATTTTTTCCACTTTTGTTTTTCTAATTCCATCCTTAAGGTGGATAAAAATTGTATCCATTTAAGATGATATTTTGGTTCCCATATGAAACCCTTCATTTTTTTATATTTTTAGTAATTTTTCATATTCTTCATTGTATAGCTACAAAGTAGCTTGTTTTGAATAAAGAGGGATATCTTTGGGCATACATCTCTATTATGCAACTTTTCAATTTGTATTAGTTTTGAATTGTAATACAATTATTTTACTTCTATAACTCTTTCATCGTGAATTGATTTCTAGAACACATAAGTAACATCATTAGTGTGTTGTCCACCGAGTTCCAACTCAATCCACAACAAAGATACATGTTTGTAGAAAAATCCATATCAATCATTCTAGTCTACATATGTCACCTACACATTTCATCTATTTCTCAAATATGAATGATGCATTACTCAAATAAAAATTCTCATCATATATTCAAATAACCCCTATAATATATAAAATCTCAATAAAATAACAAGAGGGAATTTCCCTCAACATAAAACATCATCAATACCATCGAATACTGGAATTGGAATCTTCCTTGTCAATAATACACCATTCTACACCAATACTCTATACATCATCTAAATCATCAAAACTATCTATCTCTATGTTGGCTCAGAGGTTAAAGCCTCACCAAGATTGTCTAGTGATACAATCTCTAATAAACATAGATATCCACAAATTCCTAAGACATTTTCAATTATACATTCTCAACTCCTTGAGCAAAAACATGATTTAAAAACTACATTTTTAATAAAAATATGCAAAAATACAAAAAAATACTCAAACAAATCACTAACGAGGACTAGAGCATGAATTGAGTTCTTTAATTTTTTACTTCACATATATTTTATATAACTCGAGGTATTTTATTTTATCCCATCAATCCTTAACATTTTTTCTTAGATGGACCCAAAGTGACCTAACACACCCGTACGCACACAATTATAGGAAGATTCCAACACACTAATCTTGTGTGATGTGGTTTATGCCCCATCTCACCACACCGTGATTTGAATTAGGATTGAACTCATGACCTAGTGATCACCAACACAATGAAATAAAATTGAGGCCAATCTTGGGGGTTTAAATTTTTAGTTTTTCGATGGTAAACACTTTTATTATACTCAAGATATGAACTAGAGTGGTAGAGGGGAAGTTTATCAAAGTGGGACATAGGGTTGGGCTTAGGTCCTAAATGTCCACTAAGAGATAAACATCCGAGTTCCCTACCATATCCTGCCTTTTCTTCATAGATAACTTCAAACCATACTTCAAGGTTTCCCCATGATCACTTATTAAAAGTTTCCAATGGACTCAATAGGAATGAAAGTTGAGTTGATGATTACCAACTACTTGTAACTCACCTATAGCCCAAGACTTCAAGTCTTTTGATTTAATTTGTTTATTTATCACATGATTTGGTAAATATGTGTTGAGCACGAAAATTTCTAAGTGCTAGCCATGTGCAAAGGTTAGGGACTACACGCAAGGGGTCTGTGAAGGGTCATGCACATGCAAGAAGCGATTAGTGTGTGAAGGTGTGCGCACGAGCATACAAGAATGGGACTTAGCTAATTTTATAGAACGTATATAAAAATAGAAAAGCGAGTTGGAGTGGTGTCCAAGCAAGGTATAAAAATAGACAAAAGAAGGTTGGCTTGGGACACACACAAAGGAGCTATGATTAGAAAAAGCACATGCATAGCAAAGATAAATATCATGCATGGATCAAGCTAATAATAGGATTAAAAGGTCGATGTATATTTATCTTAGTATATTATTAGCACTTGTTTTTAAAAGCATGCTTATTATTAGGAAGGTGCATGTAGGTAGTGAAGGGAAAGTCCCCACTATATATATATATATATATATATATATATATATATATATATATAGTGCATACTTGTTTAGTGTGGTGGGAGTTCTAGAGTTCGGAGATCTAAGGAATCGGTGTATACATGGTTTTGAGTGTTTTTGTTGTAAAACTAGTTCTAGGTCAAGATGAGAACACACAAGTTCAACGATTGGTGTAATGGGGTGATGTATTCAAATCTTATGTTATGTAATGAATTATTATTGTAATGGATTATTGTGTGTGGGTTGCTTAAGGTGACCAGATCTAAGCATGGCATTCTAGTTATTCAAGTGTTATTGATTAAAACTTATGTGGATTAATTTCCTTATTATATGTGTTGTCATCTTACTATGCTATGTAATGAATCTTCTTAGTTTTTATGATTATCAAACATGCATGCTAACATATTGCTAAGGAAACGAGGAGGGATATGGTGGATTTGCATACTTCGGGTGAGCTCCAAACCTATCTGGATGAGATGCCAAACACACGATACTAAAAGACTACATTCGGTTTTGTTGATAGTTAGGAAGAAAACAAGCTTGGAGATAAGAATACTATCGACACTCTTTGGTTTGGATGAGCCATGGAAAAATCTATAGATCTTTGGTGGGAAGGTGTCTTTGCACAAATATACTTTGGAGTACACAATTTCAACATATTCTTTCCTAGAAGAAGAAGATTTCTAGTTCTTGTGCGAGCCAAGAGGTTATTATCGTGCGTAAGAACCTTAGCTATCAAGATCTTGATGGTTAAATTGTGAATGGATAAATCACCTATGGAAAGCTAAAACCCCACCACGTGTAAGGGCAAGAGCAAGTTCGGGAAGGATGACAGTGGCCCTAGTAGAGAGAGAGACAAAGAGAGGGAATACAACTCAAGTATAATGATGCGTGATAGAGGGCAGTTGATGAGGCACTGAGGTCGAGAAGAATGATGACTAGAGGAAGTGATGAGAGCCCCACGTAGAGAGAGAGGCTGCGTGATCATGTCCTCCTGACATTGGGAAAGCATAGTAGGGAGACCCCTTTGGAAACTAATGAGAGTGAGTCTGATGAGACAATGAGAACCACATGCGTGCATCTAACCCATCCTAGCTACCTATCCCTTGCACAAGGTGTTCAGGATCCAGAGGTAATTATAGAAGAGCATCATAGTGAAGGTGAGAAAGTAGAATCTCCACGTTAGGTATACGAAACAAGTAAAAATATTTTAGTTACTTCTCATAAAGCATGAAAAATCAAGGACGCGCACATGACCGCACAACATGCACCAATGTTTTGGGCAAGTGTTTTAGGGTTACTTTCACAAGCACATCATCAGACAGAGCATTGGCACACATTTCTTTGACAACCAACCCTATAGATGCATTTATAGAAAAACAATAGGTTTCTAGTTCAAGTAAAACAATTGGGACACAAGGAAGTTCATCTACTAGACCAAAGGTCATGACGGGAGGCTCATGAGGATTAGGAAAACCATCACGTGTAGGAAATACTTTGGAGGAGGGTCAAGATCCGGATCTGGTCCTAATCCAATGGAAGGGCCACAACCACCGCCATCATAAACACCACCTCAATAACCAAAATAGTAGAAACCTAAAGATGTTATAGAAGACCGAGTTTTTTGGGTGATCTCATGCTAGTTGAGCCACCCATAAGTTTTTGGGGTGATCTTAGGGATAAAAGTTTTGTGTTATCCTCCAACCTTTAACTACTTCCTGAAACATGGAACACCACTACAGATGGTGTGTACAAACGCAAGTGCTAAAGACTATATGCCCTGTAAAAGTCATTGTGTGGAGTTATGTAGACTATGCTAAACTACCAATAATTGTGTAATTGCCCCATAGTTACATGCATCTAGTAAAGGAATCAATGTGCTAAGGACCCAAGTTTGATTCTAAGTACTATCTGAAACTGACAACTATGTTGTACCAATATTGTGATTTGTTGTGTACAACATTATATGGGGTGACTGATTCACCCAAATTATTCCCCCTGTTTGGGGTGCATGCAACATTGCTGAAGAAGTGTGTGGCCCAAAAGAGGATTGGCCATCTTTGAAACTGCGTACCCTATAGGGGAAGGGAATGTGCTTGGTAGAAACCAAGGAAAACGCAAACAAAGTCGCTAGGAGACAAGTGTTAGTAGAAGCAAAGATAAACATGCATGTAGAAGAAAAAAATGTATGCTAAGTAGACAATATGTAAGCTAAGACACAAGAAGATAATGTAAACACGCAAGAAGACAATGTAAACCATGGAAAATGGGTTGCAAACAGGGGACATCACTCACGATGTCTCAAGAAAATAAAGGTTGATGAAGCCAAAAGTAGACAAGTGTGCACACAAGAAAAATGGAAAATCCCACAAACAAGAGCATACAAAGAGCAAACAATGACAAACAATGTAATAGAAAACCATGGAAGTAGATAGTCCTACATAACAAATGCTGCACATGAAGCACCTGTTAGCATATTAGAAAGATAAAAGTATGTAAAATCATGTAGAATCCAATAAATTAGTGTGTTATGAAACAAAATGAAACAATAACACCTATAATGTATGAAAGTGGATGCCCCTAATAGCCGCTGTGGGACTGGTAACAGGTATTGCGCCAAACATCCATGTTGTGTGTAATAAATTTGTAGAATCTATGATTACAACTATAAAGGCAAGTGAACGTGCATGTGTGTATGATAAAGATAATGACATACAAGATATCTTTCTAACATGTAAGTAGAAGTAAGCAAGAGTAAATGTAACCAATATATGCAGTATGTTGTGGATGAGATGGAATGAAATGCAATGTGAATAATAGGAGAAATGTGCCCCCGAGTGGATGTGTATGTTTACAATGAGGTTCATTTATTTATGCCCCCTTAAGCTGTTAATAATGAACCGTAAATGAGAGCACGTCATCGGGAAATTGGTCAAAGTGTGTGTACAAAAAGGGTGTGATCGTCAAAATTCCAAGTGTAGAGTATAAGCGCCACAAGTGAATGAGTGGGTTGATTAAAGATGTGAGTGTGATGAGGTCCATTTGATATGTACACCCTCAATAGTCGAGTATGGACCATGGAACTAGAGTCTGTCACAGGGTAGTAAATGTAGCGCGTAGAATTAGATGAGAAAGATATGTCACAAATGTGTAGATTAGATGTTGCATAAAAGGAGATGAATGTGTGAAGTGTCTAGTGTGTAATGTGTATGTTAAGGAAGAGCTATTGAATGTACAAAGCATTTTGTTGAATGGATTATTGGGAGTAGACATGTTGAGCGTGTGATGTGTATTGTAGAATGTGTAATTTGTTATGTTGATTTTTGGTAAGAATAAAATTATTATATGTTGATTTGTGATGGTATGTGTTGAGAGAGGTCCATTGCTTATAGCTTGTGGTGTAAGATGTTTGTGTTGATTGTATGTGAAAAATACGAGGTATGTTATATGAGGTAGTATGGGGCATGTTGGAAAAGTGTCAAATGGGTTGTATGTTGTATTTAATGTGCACAAAGATTATGTGGTTGAATTGATAGATAGGCATGACCCAGATTGTATTGTAAATATCTCAAGTAAGAGTGTCGCAAGTCTGTTGGTTGTGATAGTGAAAAATATGTGTGAGAAATAGGATGATGTGTAATGCAAGTGTATAGTGTTTGTGAGATTCATGTGTATAGGATGCCCTCAACAATCAAGTGTGACGAAGAACAAGAGTGTGTCATTGGGAAATAACGATACTAATGGATCGAGATGTGTATGATGTATGTGAGAGATTAAATGTGGCATGCATAGTATGTAATATATCCGATAGTGCTAAGGATGAGATAAGTATGATGCCCCCAAGTGTGAAAATTATGGAGATATATGAGATGACACATGATATTCCTTGCTATTTTGGGAGAGCATTATATGTGTCATGATAAGAGTGAGAGCCGAAAAAATGGTAGGAAAAAGCAATAGTAATACCATCGCGATGATGGTGGAGGTTGAAATGTGTCCTGACCATAAGAAGGAGTAGTTTCTTTGACAAAATGAATTGGAAACAGAAGTGGAGTAGGATGGGGAGGAATATTGAATGGTGGTAACTTTGGTGGTATTGATGACGCTGCAAAAGACTTGATAGGAGAATAAGGTGGAATGATTTTGAGAGGCACTTGCTTAGGTCGTTCTTGACTTTCCATAGAACAACCATTAAAAGTGATGGTGTGATGCTCATTAGACATAGATGAATAAGATTTAGGAACCCATTGAGATGTAACAATTGGAGAGGATGATATAACATGACGTTGTGCAGTGAATGAGATAAAACCTTGACGCTTAATTTCATTGATTATTCATTGTGAAACATAAAAGTCATTGTCATTATGTCCATTGATTTGATGATAATTGCAATATGGGTGACCTTGATATTTTTCAAGTTGGTAAGGAGGATAGCCTTGAGTATATTGTAAAGTGATCAAATGATGACTAAGGAGCTCAGCAAGAATGTCATGTTGCTTGGTATTGTGATAAAAGGTGGGAGGATTTAGTAATGGTATGGCTTGAGGTTCACTAATATGAGCATATGTAGAAGACATATAATGAGAGATGAGATGTAGAAGGAGAAAAACATGAGCCTGAGAAGCATCTTTAAGTTGTTGGATTTTAGATTTAAGAGATATGATCATGGATTCCATAGCCTGAAATTTGTTGTAAAATAAAGAATGCAAAGCTTAAATTGACTCCAATATGGGTTGATTGGATGGAGGATCACAAAGGATAGGGTTATCAAATAGATGATGGAAAATAGGACTTATTTTGTGTGGTGGTGTATCTTTAGGAAGACACATGGAGTCTAAGGATTTTTGTAGAACATCCTAGCAGTTGGGATGCATTTTAAGTAAATCAGACAAAGGAATTTGAGGAAATTTATGACCCATGATAGAAGAAAGATGAGGATCCAAGCATATTATATTGAGATAAGTTCACCAAAATGATTAAGAAAAATATGGATTTATGCTATGAAAATGCTTAATATGATTGCTATTGTAGCAATAAATAAATGCAATAAATTAAGTACATAAATTAACCTAAGAAAACTAAGCAATAAAGTAAAAACCCTAAGTGCAAAGAGAGGGTAAGAAGCCTTAGCTGATTCATAGAAATCCCAAAGGTGTACAGAGCTGGAAAACTAGAAAATATGAATCTACTGATCGTCACACCGAAGCTCAAAAATATAGATATGGAAGAATAAGCGGATCGGGGCACTGGAGAGGAACATGGGCGCCTGTGAGTGCCTTAGACTTGTTTCTGGGTGCCTAGGTCTACGTAAATGCTCAGAAACCTCCTTTGAGTGGTTGTGAGGTATTTTTGTTGTTTTCCTTTAGTCGATATGAGGTCAGATAGTGATTGCCAAAGTTTTTGGAAACCTACAATGAAGTATTGACTGCAAAACCCTCAAATAGACATCAAATCCTAAAAAAGAAAGATGTAAAATGAGGGGTCAGACTGTCCTCAACTATCACAATGGTGAACTTATGACTGAGTCTGCACTACATCTCAGACCCAATGTAGTTCTATGTGTGTGTGTGTGGAATCATTCCCTAGGTGGCTCTTGTGCGTGTCACACTTGATAGTGAGCAAGTAAGCTAGATGTAAATAAATGTAATAGATGTGTGCATGGAATAGAATGAAATTCCCTCCTATGAAGTGTATGTAGAATAACTAGCCCTTGTGTCCCTTGGATGGTGTTAGATGGATGCAATGGAGCTCTTAGATGCTTGATGGATGCAACCTTAGGTGGTGATAGATAATGCTTAGTGCTTGGTCCCTTATTATGATCACATAACTTTATATTTATATGATTCCCTTGCTTTAATTTCATAATTAACCTCAAAAAGTATGACTACCAAAAAGATAAGATGATCAAATGGCTAGAAAGGACCCAAAATATGTGAGTAAAGTGGAAAGAGGTCAGGGGCACCCAGAGTGGACGAGGGCACTTGGTGCGACATCTTGACTTGGTGTTGGTGTCCAGGATGATAAATACTGGGGTATAAAAATCCAAATTGAGCTAAAAAGGGTGTCAGAACAAAATTGGAAAGACATGGGTTAATTAGTACTTTTATTACTTAGGAATCATATGAATAGCAGTATGTAATAGTGACTAGACAATTACCCAAAGTGCGTGAATTAGTGTCTATAGCATCACCCATAGGGTCCACCTCTCTTTCCTAGCCTCCACGCTTCACATTATGATCACTCCATGCTTCACTTGTCCACTCAACACGCTATCAGATACACACTTCTCTATAGGATCATACTTCTCTATAGGATCATAAGGTAATCATCTTCTATATACTTTATGATATCGAGTATTCACTCAATAGCATAAAGTGGGGAAAATTTAGAAACAAAATTATGCTCTTGGGTACATTTCTAGGTCCAAAGCATATTAATGTATACATGATTCCCTACGCAAGAAAACTAGTGGGGTGACAACTATCTTTGGCCTCTTTTCTTTATCTCTTCTTTGTATCTTTGGTATTACAAACCCTACAACCCTTACGAAACCTAAATAATTTATCTTTTATGACCATGACACTCTTTGGTATCCCGTTAGGACACTAGCACTCAGAACAACTGTCCCTCCGGGTGCTCCTGGCCCTATCTCACCTTTACTCACTCTTTTTGGGTTTGTTTTATCTTTTGTGCATATTTTGCACTTATGGGTCAACCTTCCGGTTGTTAATTACCAAATTCAAACAAGTTAATCATATATATACTTAGTTACTTCTCAAAAATATGGTACCAAACACTAAACATTACTATCATCACCTAAGCTTGCATCTAAAAGGAACCTAAAGAACTCTAAAGCAGCCATATAACATCCACTCAAGGGACAAATGAATGCATAATCTGCATACACAACATAAGAAGGGGAAATTAATTTTATTCCATTCACACATTCTAATTCATTGCTTTGCATTTAGTTATTGCCTATTATCAAGTGCAACTTACAAAATGGCATCCTATGACATCAATATTACACACACACACACACACACACACACACACACACACACACAAGAACTACATGGATTCTGAGATGTAATGAAACACTTGGTCATAAGTTCACTCTCAGGGTGACCTTCGGGGGCAATATGAATCCCCATTCTACATCTTTATTTTTAATTTTGATGTGGTTTGTGGGATTTTACAATTAAAATCTTCCTTTACAGGTTACATGTACCTTTAGTGATCAACACAAAGCAAATTTGGAGACCCCGTGACACACCATAAAGCAGATCCGGAGCCTCTATGTAGTCACTAATGCCTAAAAGCAGTCTCACAGCACCCCATGCACCCTTTCCCTATCCCAGGTCACCTATGTCTCGACCTCATTCTTGCATTCAAGAATTTACTGGTGACTAGTGATGACACAGTTCACAATTTGTTCATCACTTCTCCCGCCTCAGATTAGATCCTGATTTCACATAAATCAACTAAGTCCTCTCTCCTTCTTCTTTGCTTAGGGTTCAATATTTTAAATCTTAGCTTTCTTGTGTCATTTCTATATTTCAGCATTTATACATAATTTATTTTAGTAGTGAATCTGCAATATTAGATTTAATCCAAATTAAATTAAATCATTTATGTGTAAGTGTGTGTAATGATGCCCTGTGCAAGTTGCACCATGATATCGAGCTAGATCCGAATATAGAAAATGTATAGAATGTGTGAGATTAAATAGAATAAACTCCCCCTCCTATGTTTTGTAGACGAAGTGATGTAACCCTTGTCCCTTGAGTGAGTGTGCTAGATGGATGCTTTGAAGTGCTTTTGTGCCTTTGGATGCAAGCTTAGGTGATAATATGTAATGCTTAGTGCTTGGTCCCTTATTTTGAAAACATAACTATGTATTTAAATGATTCCCTTGTTTGAATTTTGTAATTGAAATCAAAGGCTGACCCAAAGTAGTAAAAACTAATTAAGAAGTGTTTTGTCCTGTGTTTTGCAAGGGCAAAATTCACCTTGAAAACAAGACAACTATACCCTTGTGTCAAAATTTTGCATTGTAAACCTTCCTGACACCCCTCCAAATCAACCTATTCCCTGTATCATGCCTATCTTATCCTTCTAAGTGGTCCAATTTTTGTGTTAACATTTCTATAGGTTATTTAGGGAAATCAAGTTCATTCAAGTGCTTTTAAATTGGTGCCACTCGGAGCGAGATCCTTTAGTAGGCTCACAATGGCTAGTTTTATCCTTTTGAGAAAGGTGCATATTCTATGGAGCTTATTTCAAGGCCTAGATCCATCAAGAGGATGTATTAATGAGCCAATATCATCATGTAAGTTATTTTGGATTATTTAGGGAATATTTGGTGGTTTTGGATCAAGCTCATCAAAAGTAGGGTTTTGAGGTTCAGGGAGCTTGCATTATGAAAAGGTACCTGAACTTGAGGAGATGAGTCGAGAGCTCAGAATGATTTTTGATCCAAAAAAATTATCAATGTAAATCATTTTTAGTCCCCTACATGGTGGTAAAATCAAATTCATCCTAAACCCCACACATTTTTCTAGGAAACTCATTCTTTATAGACATAACTAGTGATTCCAAGAAAAAAAGATATTTTTAGAAGTTTTCATGAATAATAAGAAGATTAGAACCATTCCATTTATCTTAAAATTTCCTTTCCAGTCAAAATCATATAAGGAAGTTCCTAAAAATACCTCCGGGAGCCCACGATATGGCATTTTCAAGTCTCTTCCCAAGGTAGCACACTTCAACATGAGTTAGTAAATTTTTGAAGGACACATGTCGACATGGTGCTCAACAACACTTCCGCCCCCTTTTCCCTTTCCAATAGGACATGGAGCATAAAATATTTTTCCCCTCCTCCCATAGATCCCATGGATATGCAATATGACCCTGTAAACCTCCGATAAGCTCCTTTTGGCCTTTTTCTAGATCTCTCCTCCACTCGTGCATGTGTGACAAGTGTCACCCTAAGGTGAGGGAACATTTTTGTGTTCCCATTGTCCCTTTACAAGGGGAAAAGGGGAAAAATTATCCCTCCTCTTTTCTTCCTCCGGGTTCCCAATAGGACCAAAAAGTGACTGCCATGTTCTAGTTTCTAGCCCCTCATCCATTCCTTTTCATCTACGCATGAGTACCAAGTGGCATATTGAGGTGAGGGCGCCATTTTTGCCCCTATTTTCCCTTTCAAAGGGTACGATGGGGAAAAAAATGGCCTCAAGGTTTCTAAAAGCTATAAAAGCCATACTTCACCATTTTTTGCTCTCACCCCCCACATTTCTCTGTTTACACTCGAAACTTTGGTGATTTTTTTTTATAGAATTCCTCCTTTTCCATTTTCAATCTCCATCCATTGCATACATGTTATAATTATCCAAAAAGAATAATTTTTTCAAACAAAATAAAATTTTTAAAGGCTCTAGACAAGGTTTTTTTCTTGAAGAACTCTGTAACCCACGAAGTGAGTTTGCTCATATCTTGAAAACCAATGCATGAATCAACGTGGGTTTTTTGCATTCATTCAAATTTCTAGGTGCCTTGAGGATCTAAGTGGAATAGTTTTCATGCATGGCGTGGATTGTTTTGCAGTGAGAAAACCCCAGTTTCCTTTTCCAAAGACCGAATTGACACAAAATTTCATATGTGACATAAACAACAAAAACTCATATTAAAAATGTCAATTTTTTCTAAATATGAGGCCGGGATTCATACTTTCTAAAAAAACAAGTAAGTCTCTACAAAATATCTTACTATAAATAGAAAACCTTCACATTAAGTAGTTTTGGCAAAAATGATTTTCTAGTGAGCATTCGAGAGATTGAGAAAGGTGACTGAAAGTGGTCCAAGGTGAAAGGGGTGAATAATTCAATTCACTAAAAATAGTAAATCTCCATTTCAATCACGAGAACATTCAAAGATGAAATTCAAATTCATAGGTGTCAAAATATTTGCAACTCTTTCTTATAAATATTTAAATGTGTGGGACGGTGATGTCGCTCACATGGACCTTGAAAATATCGAAAAAAGAATGATTGAAAGATCAAGAAAGCTAGTGGAAGACAATGTTATCACAAGTAGGTGCATCATTCCATGGGAAATATTTACCAATGTAACATGGTAGTGTCACAGAGGATCAACACGAGCATTTCCCATAGGTCATCTGGAATCAACATCGGGAAATCTCAATAGTGTTTTTAAACAATCATTCTACAGTCCAGGATGTATGTGCATCATATGAGTGGAAGGGATTGTTATCATCACGGGAAGGGAAAAAGTGTTCAAAATGCACTTCATCAAAGCTTTCCGATCCATAGGGATTTAGATAAACACACCAATTCATCAGTTCCATCAACACTAAGAAGGAGAATTGAAGAAAATGAAGGAAATGAGGTAAACGTAGGTTCTTGATAAAACCACCGCTCAGTGCAGAGTGGTGGTTCAGAAGCGGAGGTCTATACTACCGCCCAACTAGGGAGGCAGTCCTAAAACCATTAGTTTGCTCGGGAGGTGGTCATGAAACTTCGAACATAAAAGAATAATGGAGCACGAATGGACACAAATTTAAAGCGCCCGATTGTGTCTCTTCCCTTCCATGCCATTTCACATCCTCCAGTGCATGGGAGGACATGGGAAGGTCTATAAATGCATGAAAGGAGCAAGAGAATTGATCATTCAAAGATCTAGAGAGATCGAGAAGAAAAGTATTAATATGAGAGCAAGTGAGCAGAGATTCTTCGATCTTTAGCATGGAATTGTAGGAGTAAGGTGTAAGAAAATAGAGCAAGCAAGTAATTGGAGAGAAGGTTTACATTGTTGCTTATTTTCATACTTATTGTAATCTGTACAATTTGATTAATTGGCCAATACAAGTGGGAAGAAAGAGCATTTGCCCTTCCCAACTGGTTTTCCCTCATTGGGGGTTTCTAGGATAAAAATTCTTGTGTTGTGTGTAGAATTCTTTTAGCATTTCTCTACAATTTTGTCCTAAGCACTAGTTAATCAGTCACTAAAGCTCTAATCTTCATTGAAACTATCATTTTCCAAAGTTGAAAGTAGAACAACATAATTGTGTGATTTCGTAGAGTTCCAAAGTAGAAGTTTATGGATCATTTCCAATGATTACAAAAGTGTGGCTATGTAGGAGAAGTCATCATAGATTGGTTTCCATCCTAAACTTCTTTAGAGTGGATCTCAGTGAGAAACACCCACGGTCATCAAGGTGATCATTCAATGTGTTTTTAAATAGTTTGAGGTGTTCGTGCATCATCTGAAGGATATTTCTCATGATGTAAAAATTTCAAAGATCTAGAGTTCACTGCATTATAACATTTCATCCAATCATTCGGGAAACAAGGTGATGGCAGAAAGGCATCATCTTCATCATAATTCCTTCTTCTTTCTCCTCTCTCATTCTCTCTCCTCTTCCCTTCCCCCTTTTTATAATTCTTCATTGTGAGCAATCATGACATTTTTCCTATTCACTTAAATGTGACTATAATAAAACATTGTAACAAGCCACCCTTAATTAAAAAACGGGACTTAAATTCATCCCTTTAGGATTTTAAAAGTCACATATTGTGAGTGACATATGAACGGTCATGCAAGGGGGGTAAGTGAATAGTATTCCAAGGTTCTATAAATTGTAATGACACCCTCAATTAAAGGGTTTGTCGATTGTGTATCTTTGATAAGAGATTACTTGTGAAGTGACAAAGGAGATAGCTATTTCTTCTAAGTATTTTCTCTATGTTCTTGCATTTTACACTATGTACAATTTTTCCAAAGAATCAATGAAGAAGGAAGAAGTTTCATGACTTTTTGATAAGCAAATTATTGAGACTTTGTGTTCTTAATATTATCTTGTCTTATTACCAATTGCAAAGTTATTTTTCTTCTATAAGTATGTGTTTTAAAGTACTTCGATTAATGGTTGCAGGCATTTGATTTTATACCTATAGTATGAATTCTCCCTCTCTATTTTCCCACTCTCTTTCCTACTCTCTCAAGCAATTTCCTCCCCTACATGCAATTGTAAGATTTTTCTGTAGGTTCAGTGGAGTGTCCACTGTTGGATCCTCGGCCAATGTGCTACCAAATATTTTAATTTCATACACACATAATAAGTGGAGATGTACTACCCAAGTAGAGGGACCTAGAGTCTTAGAGATGTTGGTAGATATCCACCAATTTGTCCACCTAATAGATTTTATCACCAATGCTTGATTTTGACACCACAGTAGTAAGCCGAGACTTGGCAACATCTACACCCAAAATATGACCCGAAAATACAAAAAAATCAAATATTCTAAAAATACAAAAAATAAAAAATTGAAAAAAGGGTTGATTGAAATCCATTTATGAAAATCCCATTTTGATTCATGAGAGAAATCCTTCATATTCCACAGTGTCCTTTCATAATCCCATTGTAAGATTTTCCCTAAAGTGGGTGAAAGGAGATATACAGGTTGAATAGGCTAAAAGGAATTATTGATCCCACTTTTGAGGCTTTGAAAAACTAGCAAAAATAAATCATAGATAATCCATGGTACTTCTCTCAAGCCGCGTCCCCATCCGATTCCTCAAGTGGTACTCCTGGTAATCTAATCCAAAAATGGGTGCTTAAACTAACACTTTTAATCATCTCAAAGGATCCTTAATTTTTTAATCAACTTTAAAGGATTTTATACTCTAAAAACTGATTAAAATCTGATTTAGGATTGATCATAAAAAAATGAAATTAAGTCTCCATTTTACTTCACATTCATTCTTTGTTTGATCAAAGCCCTAATTTTTCATTGTTTCTAATTCAAATGATTCTAAAAAATTATCACATACTGATTATAATTGCAACCATATTCTTTTAGGAACTTAAATAATCGCAAAAAATCATAAAACTAAAAAATCAAATTAGAATACGACACAAGATTGTTTACGAGGTTCAAAATTTCCTACGTCCCCAGGTTTGTTAGAACCAATCCATTAATAATGTTCAAATTGTAAATACAATTAACCTTTACAATTAACCAATAATGAATCAAAACCTGCAAAACTATGAAATCAAACCTTCGAAGGACTTTAACATAGCTCAACACCTATCCTTCACCTTCTTGATTCACTTATAGTTGTGTTTCCCTTAGGATCTATGCCTTTGTGTGACTTCAACAGCTAAAAAATCCCTCACAAATGATCTAAAATGGGAAATCAATTACACCATCACGATGTCTCGAAATCTTGAGAAATTTTCATGTTTACTCTAAGCTTTAGTTTTGTCATTTGGTGCTTCAAAAATAATGTTTTCCAAAACATGCCCCTTTCTTCCCTGGTACATGACCTCACAACTATCTCTCGCAAAACCTTGTGAGCTCATTTTTATACATTACCAAACCCTTGGGTGAGTTAGTTGGGTCTGCGAGTATTGTTCCTTCTAGGTTAGAGGTTCGAGCCTTACCTTCTCCATTTGTTATGTCGACTAAATTTTCTCTTTGGTGGGATTAATCCCATATTCATGGTAGGAGAGGTGGATTTGACGTTTATTAATAGGTGTGGAAGCCTTTCTACACATGGCTTTGGCCACACCTTAGGCCTTTTGTTTGGTCATACAATGATCCACCAAAATGTGACATGCCCTCGCCGTGTTGTGCATTAGTTGGTTGTCGAGTTGGTCGATGTGGTAGGTAAATATGTCCGAGTTGGACATTATGTTGAATGTATTCGATCCACATTGTTAATTGGTTTCACCGCCCACATTGATAAGGAGAGCTGTTTGGTTGAGCATTGACTATTAAATTATGAATGTTGGGTCGAATATGTGGCCGAGTAATGTGGCCGCCCGAGTCATAATATTTGGTTTGATTAACCCGAACAATGTGTGAAGTTGACCCGGTCAATATGGATAATCATCTCGAGTATAAAGTTGTTCCCACCAAGATGCTAGGATATACTTGTGGAACTGTAGGATATAAGGAATAAGCATGAAAAATATGATAACAATTTGATCAACGCGGTGGGGAGTTGATCACCCCACCGAGCTAATAGATAGCTCGCTCCCGAGTTGTATTCAATCCTACAATGCACAATTCAACTCTCCAAAATATATCCCACATTGGGGAGTTAGAAAATATGTGGCATATATAATCAAAATTGTGATGATAATATGAAAAAGGAAGCAAAGGAACTCATCTTATAAAAGAGTGTGCCAAATTGGGAGGGCCCCAACCAAAATATAGCAGGGCCTACCAATTTTTCATGTGTTGAAGACTAGAGGTGCTCAAAACATGAGTTTTCCAAATTTGCCACGTGTCAACACGTAACTCACCATTGACCCCATTGACCATTTTTCAAACCCAATATTTGACTGACGATAAATTTTTCATTCGGACTTCATTCCGGAGTTTCGCATTCCATTGGAAAGGTCTTAGAATGATCTATAGTGTGGTCATGGTTTAGGGAGGTTTAGGAAACTTTATGACACCCAAAAATCCTCCAGATCACTCCTCCCAATTGGGAATGATTTTTGTCCACAAAAAGTTGTTTATCAACCCAAAAACATGCTAACTCATCCTACATTACACAACCACTTATAGAACCGAAATAACATTATAGGTTAATCAAATGCAAATAGTTGATTAGCTAGTCACATAACCTATCGATAATAACACCCAATTAATCTAGTGTTCAACTGATACGTTGTAACCTTGTCAACTCTACACACAACTATGAACTATCAATCCCACTATAATGCCATCACAAATAAATGACCGTATAATAATAACACTCATTATATCATGGAAATCTAGTGTTCAACCGTCACTTTTTGATATAGCCGATTACTAAATTTACAATTCCATAAACACATATCAATATACTAGACATCTAAATTTCCCACAATTAGGCTAGTGCCCATTGTCCATATGAAATTGTAAAAAACTACAAATATTCACTATCCAGAATAAATTAGACTATCAACGCCCAAAAATAGCTATAGTCAAAAACTGAATCCACGTGAATCTGTCAATTCTATCCATACATATTGAACTATAAAAGGATAGATCAAATTGTATGCTTACCCACAATGGTGAATTGCTGAGTGCTGTAAATGATCACCAGAAATACCTACACACCAGTTTGTTAGTGAAAATAATGTACACATTGATTGTAACCACATAGGGTAGTTATAAATACACACCCTAAAAATAAGGGTCATCATGAATGTGCAATTACCCTGTATAGACACAACAAATTTGTATATTACCTACAAAATCAAAATGGTGTCATAATTTTGCACAATGACATTTAACAACAATAACTTAAAATTGCATTTCCAAAATTAGACATTATTCACCACATGCCAACTGAATCTACATACTACTGCTAAAAATAGAAAATGGTATTTTGTCATCCTTTAACACGTAAGAAGTAAAATATGAGTATTTTAAACCTTTCCCTAGATCCTCTTATAGGTGACCCCAATTCCCAAATTTCAAAGAAATTAAAACCATGTGAATTTACCCTTCAACATACATAGGAAATCCACAAATTACTCTAAAAACAAAATTTTTCTTACTTTCAACAAATACTGCTATGCAAAAAAAAACCTATCCAATTCACATGAGCTTACATTCTCCATATCAAAACAGAATGGACTCATAAGTGGTTCAACAATGGATATTTTAGAGGTTGATTCATGTTTTACTGATGGTTTAAAAAATTCTTTTATTTTAAACTCCAACTTATTCTTACCATGCTCTGGATGGTTGGTTGGATGAAGTTTCAACAGATTTACAACCTCGTGTCCACTCATCTGATAGTGAGTGCAATAATTCCTCTTTGTTTCCTACTTCTAAGGTGAGGAATCAAGTTTACCATTTCTCACCTATTTTCCATGAGATTGGTTTTTCAGCTCATCTAGAAAATGCTTCTACAAAAAGGTTTTCCTCTTCCAACAAAAGGCCACAAAATGATTAGTACCTCCACAAAACGTGCATGGAAAATCATTCATCATCTTCTATATATCAAACCCATATTTAAAAGAAAGAGTGGATCCTTAACAAATTTACCTTGTTTTCCAGATTTAGGATTATGATAAGAAATAGGAGGCGGAATTTCATTACCTCTTCTCTTAAACCTTTTACCATTCCCATGTTGTTGTGCTAGTGGGGTATAAACTTTCTGTCAAAGGCTCATCTTCCTTCAACATTCTTTGATGTTTCTCTAATATCCTTGCTCATACTAAAGTAACCCAAACTTGTATAATGAGGATGATCCTCAACCTGTATTAGGTTAGTCATACCTTGGTTATTCTTACCAAGGATGATTCCGTTAAAACCCATTTTATCTAACAACTTAGATCTAATACCTTAGTGTATCTTTCAAAACCACCAAAAGTAATATTACCTGAATCTAAATCAGAATGGGATGAGGAATCCGATGGTGACATACTTACAGTAAATGCATCCGTCATGGTTTCTACATCTGTAGTCAAGGGTTTCTCCCCTTTCTCACCATTTTTCAATCTTTCCAAGAGCTCATCCTTGGATTGCATTTCCAATTTCAACCAAGAATTCTCCTCCTCTAAGGAGAAATACATTGATCTCAAGAGAGAGTTATCTTCCTAGATTTGGCAGTTAATAGCCTCAAGTTCATCTAGTTTCTCCTGTTTGGATGACTTTCCCATGATTTCCTATTTTTTGCAAACAACCTGTAACTCCCAAAATTACACACTTGCAATAGAAGATTAATAAGATCCAAAAATGTCTCGCATAAATAGAAAACTAAAACCAAATCCTCAAACACAATTAGAAGCTAACTGGAAATTTAGTTGCTCTAATACCAAAACTTGATCCAAAAACAGGTGCTTAAACCAACACTTTTAATCGTTTCAAAGGATCGTTAAATTTTAATCAACTTTAAAGGATTTAATACTCCAAAAAATGATTAAAATATGATTTAGGACTAATCATAAAAACTAAAATTAAGTTTCCATTTTACTTCACATTCACTGTTTGATCAAGGCCCCAAATTTTCATCATTTTTGATTCAATTGATTCTAAAAATTATCAAATCTTGATTATAATTGCAACCATATAATTTTAGGAATTTAAACAATTGTAAAAAATCGTAAAACTGAAAATCAAATCCAAACGACATAAGATTCTTTATGGGGTTGAAATTCCCCTACAACCCTACGGGTTCATTACTTAATCGATCCATTAATAATGTTCAAATTGTAAATACAATTTACCAATAATGAATCAAAACCTGCAAAATTGTGAAATCAAACCTTTGAAGGACTTCCACGTAGCTCAACATTTTCCTTCACCTTCTTGCTTCACTTGTAGCTATGTTTCCCTTAGGATCTATGCCTTCGTGTGACTTCAAGAGCTAAAAACTCCATAAAAAATATCCAAAATAGGAAATTGATTACACCATCACGACCACATTGAAATTATGAGAAATTTTTAGGTTTACTCGAAGCTCTATTTTTTCCTTTGGTGCTTCAAAAATAATGTTTTCTAAAACAAGCCCATTGTTGCCCTTGCACGTGACTTACAACCTGTCTTTACAAAACCTTGTGAATTCATTTTTATACACCTTGAGCCCTTGGGTGAGTTGGTTAGGTGCGATTATTGTGCCTATTAGGTCATGGGTTTGAGCCTTAACTTCTCTATTTGTTACGTTGACCAAATTTTCTCTTTGGTGGGATTAATCCCACATTGTGTATGGGAGAGGTGGCTTTGATTTTTATTAATAGGCATGAAATCCTATCTACACATGGCTTTAGCCACACCTTAGGCATTTTGTTCAGCCATATAATGATCCATTGAGTTGTGACATGCCCTCGCTATGTGTGCATTGGTTGGTTGTTGAATCGGTCAATGTGGGAGGTAAATCATTCTGAGTTGTATGTTGTGTTGAATGTATTTGGTTATTTGTTGATTGATTTCACCACCCATGTTGATAGGGAGAGTTGTTTGGTTGAGAATTATTGTTGAATTACCAATATTGGGAGGAATAGGTTTCCAAGTAATGGCTCGCTTGAGTCATAAGAGTTGGTTTGATCGACCGAATAATGTGTGAAGTCATCCGGTCAATATGGATAATTCATCGAGCATAAGGTTGTTCTGCCAAGATGCTAGGATATATCTTTGCGAAACTTGCAGGATATAATGAATAAGTCCAAACAATATGGTAACAATGTGATCAACTTGGTGGGAAGTTTATCACCCCACCAAGGTAATAGACATATCACCTAAGTTGTATTCAATCCTACAATGCACAATTCAACTCTCCAAAATATATCCCACATTGGGGAGTTAGAAAAATATGTAGCATATATAATCAAAATTATGATGATAATATGAAAAATGTGGTAAAGGAACCCCTCATATAAAAGAGTGTTTCGAACCTGACTAAGGGCCCCCAACCAACAAATACTAGGGCCCACCAATTTTTTTGTGCGTTGAAGACCAGAGGTGCTCAAAACATGAATTTTCAAATTTTGCCATATGTCAACACATAACTCGCTAGTTGACCCCCGTTGACCATTTTTAAAACCCAATCTTTGACTAGTGACAAATTTTAGGTCAAAAAGGTCTTAGAATGCTCTGTAGTGTGCTCAACTGTTTAGGAGGTTTAGGAAATTTCAGCACTCGAAAATCCTTTAGATCATAGTCCCACCTAAACCCCTATTGATACTCCCTCTACAAATCCTCTTCTTTACCCTACCTTCCACCCACCATTGAATATTGAATTCCTTAGTGAAGGAGAACAAGAATTTAGAGAAGAGTTTGTACAAGTGGAAGTAGAATTAGAAATTACAGAAAGAGAAATACCCCAACCCATCATTCCGTGGGAAGGAATATTGTCCTACTTGCTCTTGCACATCCTCTTCATGATCTGCCGATGAATTGTCGCAAGAAATTTCTAAATTACAAAAGTGACAACACTTAATTTCTTGAAGAAAAATATTTTCCTTCACCACATCATGCATAATTCTTGGAATTGAACATGAAGATGTGGCGATGAGATTGTTTGTGGAATCACTCCAAGATAAAGTGGAAAAATGGTTATACCTTCTACCGCTAGATAAAAATTTTGTTGGGATGATATCAAGAGTTCCTTCAGAGAAATATTTAAATAAACCGAATATTGTCGAGGATCTCTTGGTACAATTTGCTCAAATGAATAAGGTATTTAACAAGACTATGAGAGACTTCATAGCACATTATAACAAACTATTCAAAATGATACCTCTTGAAGATGTGCCCTCCGATAACAACATAAAAAGGTTCTTCATTAGTGCTCAAATTCGGAGGTAGGATTCTTTCTATAGAGGATTCAACCAAGGAATCTAGCACAAGCACAAAGGATGGCCATTAAAGTAGATGATGACCTCATCCTATCAGGAAAGATCAAGAACCCTTCAAAGGGTAAATCTCAACATCCCAATGATGAGAAAACAAATCCATTATTGTAGAAATTGGTAAATGAAATTACAATATTGAAGAGGGGGGTTTCTCAATGAGGATCCCATTAAAGACATAGCCTAAATCAGATTTAGGAGAACCCTAAAGGATTTCCTTAGAGGCTTTACCTATTAATGCTAATTATAGAAACCAAGAAGACAAAAAGGACTAGAATGAGAAATTGAAGATAATGATGCTCTAGCGATTGAAGATATAGAGAATGATGCACAAATCGGATTATGTGAGTATTCTAGAGGTGATGAAGATGATGAAAAAGAGGTACTCAATTTCTCATGTGTGGTATTCACCCATTCCCTAGTCTTAAAAGGGAGGTTCTCCTCTATTGCTAAGAAGAAGAAGAAGAGTGAAGATCCTCATGTGGTGAATCTACCAAAGAAAATAATCAGTTGAGGATCTCCCCTTCCGACTTCCATGAAGTCCGCATTGGAGAAATTTGAACCTGTGGCAAGAAATAGGTCATCTTATACTCCAAGTAAGTCTTCCAAGGCCCCTTCTAATTATAATCTTGTTTCTACAAAACCTAGTCCTTCAAAATCCTCTAATGCACCTTCAAATTCAACTTCTTTCTCCCAAACATATACTCCCACCTCCAAGCCTATCCTAACTCCATAAGTAGTGTCTCCAACCCCCTTTCCGCATTTCTCAATTCGATTATGTTGAACATGCAAGAAAAATTAAAGTTCATATTACTAAAATCAAATACTTGTAAACACATTTGGACCAATTCAAGAGGTTGGTTGATGTTTTCCATAGTGGTTTCCCAAAATCCAACACTACGAATCCCAATCCTAAGGGCATACTACCAACACCACCCATGCCTCCTACATAGACATGCTTTCCATGAGTGCGTGAAAGAATGATAAGATTGACCCTTTTTATGTTTCCCTTCTTGTTGGAAGATACTAGTTGAATAATTTCATAATAGATCCAGGTGATTCTAATAATGCGATACCTATAAAGGTGGCCAATGGTCTTAGACCCACCTTAACATGAACCAGTGGCTCGAGTTACTCCATGGAATCAAAAGAGGTACCACTTGTGGGAAATATCAATGATGTTGAGGTGGCTCTCTTCAATTTCCCACACAAGAAGGTGTCAATGGTTATCTTGGTAGCAAAGATTCCAACTTCATTTGGAATGTTGTTAGGTAGAATATTCTATCGAGACGTAGGAGGAAAAATCCATATGAATTGGTCTTCTACAACCATCCCAATTAAAGGAGATATGGAGAAGTTTCTTCCTGTGAAAAAGATGAGATATACAATATAAAATTCAAGAAGTCCAAGCTAATATATTGTATCAAAAATAGTAGGAGGATGAATCCTTTTATAACAACCAAAGAGAAGGATGATATTCCCATATTGATAGGGACAAGAATCTCTTCTTAAAGAGGTATTGATCTTGAAGAATTATTGATAAATTTTGAGTTGCAAGAAGATAGCCCCGAGTTTCTAGGTAATGTGATCTAGGAAGAAGAGGAGATGTTTCTTGATGACTCTCAAGTAGAGAAAGTAGATAATGTGCTTACCTATTATGTGGAGGTTTTCTCATTCCTGTTCAAAGATGAAGATTCTCTCAATGATGTTATTCATGAAGAAGACAAACCAACCTACGACGAGCCTTTGAAAAATTTGAAGGAAGACTTCATGAAATAATCACAAAGAGCTACAGAAGAAATAGAAGAACCTCGTCTTAGTTTCAAACTCCTGATGCAAGCTATGGATTTGCAAGACAAACATGAATCAAATTCAGTTTCTCAACTGAATCAAGGAATGGTCATGAAAAAATAAATCAAGATGAGAAATATGATGTCTCTCCTGAGCCAATGCCTATTAGATGCGATGATGAAGTGGAAGTCTTCTCTTTCCCATTCAAAGAAGAAGATTATTTCTATGATGAAGAGTTAAAAATAAAGAGTTTTGAAGTCCTCATAGTTGATATTCCTCATGAAAAATAAGTAGTGGAATGCGATGAGCTTCAGGATGATGAAAAATTCCTCCTAAAGGTTGAATGGATTTAAAAAATGAAGATTCTTCAAATGAATGCAAAAGTGAATTGTCGACAACTTCAAAGGAGGACTCTATGAAAGAAATATTGATGTGTGGTAGAAGGTACGAAAGATTCCAAGCTGATTCTTGACCTCTTGACTCAGATTTTGACCATACAAGATGGGTATGATGTTATTTTTGATCCTCCATTAAACATCCAAACACATCATAATGATATCGAACAAAAATATGGATTCAAGGTTCCTTACGAAAAATATGTCAATGATGAATGAATGCAGAAAAAAGTAAACTCAAGATATTCAAACAAAAATCAGCCTTGAGGCATTGATGAGATGCTAAATGAAAAATCAGTAGTGTGGGTGAACATTGATGGAAATTGGCATTCTGAAACTGATTTGAAAGAGGGCAAAGGAAATGGAATTTATGAGCAAATCTCCAAACATCAAAGAGATAATGTAGGCTCACTCCTCCCAAGTATACAGGAAGTCATAAAAGAACCTGGATTTCATAAGTAGTTGAGGAAAGGAGGATACTTCCTTGAACCGGTCAATGGATTTTTAGAACATCTTCACTTAGTGTTACCCATTCAGGGGTAACCTCTGAGAAGAGAAAAGTTATACAAGAAAAGTGGTTTGTCCCCAAATTATATCATAGGTGATATAGGTTTTTTTCCTTTCCCTGTTGTGTATTTTTTCCTTTTCAGTGTGGTGTGTTTCCTTTTAGTTGTGTGTGTGTGTTCCTTCTTTTTGTCTATCTCTTGCAAGTTGTATGACTCTGTGAATCCCAATGGATAAGGCACTAGTCTAATTTGTAAAAGGAGATTCTAAGATTACTCATGTTATGTCCTTGATGTGCTCGATCCACAACATGTCCTAAAGCTAGAGACAACTAATGTCCTATGTTTTTACAAGGGAAAATTCACCTTGAAAATAGGACAACTATACCCTAGAGTCAAAATTTTATAATATAGACCTTCCCAGACACCCCTCCAGATCAGCCTATTCCCTATATCAGGCCTATCATGTCCTTTCAAGTTGTCCAATGTGTTGTTTCAAACTGTTTTATAGGTGATTTAGGAAATCAATTTCATTAAAGTGCTTCCAAGTTGGTACCATTTGGAGAAGATCCTTCAATGTGCCCAAAATGGATAGTTTTAGCCTTTTAAGACAGTGCATATTCTTTGGAAATGAGTTCAAGCCCTAGATCCATCAAGAGGGTTTATTCATGATCCAATATAATCATACAAGTGATTTTATAATATTTAGGGAAGATTTTATGGTTTTAGAGAAATTTCATCAAAAGGGGTTTTGAGGTCAAGGGAGCTTGCATTGTGGAAAGGTACCTAAACTTTGGGAGATGATTTAAAGAGATCTCGGAAAATGTTTTGATCCAAAAATGTATCAATGGAAATAATTTTCAGTTCCCTACATGGTATTAACATTAGATTCATCCTAAACCCGATGCATTTTTCTAAGTGCAACTCTTTCTTTCCATGTACAACTAGTAATCCCTAAAAAAATGAAGTTTTTGGGAATTTTTTAGGAATAATAAGAAGATGAAACCCATTGAATTCATCCAAAATTTTCTTTCTAGTCAAAATCATATAAGGAAGTTCATAAAAAGACCTTTGGGAGTTTGAGATATGGAGTTTTCTAGTCTCTTCCCAAGGTAGCATGCTTCAACAATTAGTCAATTTTTTGAAGGACACATGTATGCATGGAAATCAAGAATATCTTTGTGCCCCCATTATCCCTTTCTAAGGGGACATGGGGGACAAAACATTGTGCCCCTCCTCCCATAGAGCCCATGGACATGCAATATGACCCTGAAAACCTCCTAAGCTCCTTTTGGCCTTTTTCTAGCCCCCTCCTCCACTCGCGCATGTGTGAAAAGTGCCATCCTCGAGGTGAGGAACCATTTTTGTCCCCTTTCTCCCTTTCCAATGGGAAAAGGGGAAAAAAATTCTCCCCCTCCTTTCTTCCTTTAGGTTCCTAATATGACCAAAAAGTGACTCCCATGTGCTAAGTTTTCAGCCCCCTCCTCCATTCCTCTCCACATGTGCATGAGTGCCAAGTGATAGCCTAAGGTGAGGGCACCTTTTTTTCCCCCATTTTCCCTTTATAATGGGAAAATGGGGACAAAAAATTCCCCCCTCAAGGTTGTAAAAATGTATAAAATCCATACTTCACCATTTTTTCTCTCACCCCCAATATCTTTCTGTCATCGTTTTCAATTTCCATCCATTGCATAAATGTTTTCATGGTCCAAAAAGAAGAAATTTGTAAAAAATCTAAATTTTTAAAGCCTTGAGACAAGATTTTTCTCTTGAAGAACTTTGTAACCCATGAAAGTGAGTTTCTCGTATTCTTGAAAACCGATACATGAATCAAGGCGGGGTTTTTTGCATTCATTCACATTTCTAGGAACCTTGAGGTTCCAAGTGGAAGATTTTGCATGCACGGACCAAATTTTTCACTACTGAGAAAACCCTAGTTTCCCTTACCCAAATTTTTGAAATTTAATTTCTCTTTTCCAAAGTTCGGATTGGCACAAAATTTCATATGTGAGATAAACAAGAAAAATCCATATCAAAATATCAATGATTTTTTCAAAATCGAGGCCGAGAGACCCATTTTCCAAAAATAGTAATTCTCTACACAAGAGTTTACTATAAGTAGAAAACCTTCATAGAAAGTAGTTTTGGGAAAAATAGAGTTTTCGGTGAACCTTCGAGAGATTGAGAAAGGTGACTGAAAGTAGTCCGAAAAGGTGAAAGGGATGGATAATTCAATTCACTAAAAATAGTAAATCCTTATTCCGGTCATAGAATAGTGCCAAGGACAAAGATGAAATTCAAATGCACATGTGTCAAACTAGTTGCAACTCTTTCTTCTTAGTATTAAAACATGGGGGACAATGATATCTCTCACATGGACCTTAAAAATATAAAAAAATGGATGCTTGGAGGATCGAGAAAGCTAGTGGAGGTCAATGTTTTCACAAGAAGGTGCATCATTCTAGGGGCAATCTTTGCCAATGAACATGGAAGTGTCACAGATGATCATCACGATCATTACCCATAAGTCATCTGGAATCAACATTAGGAAACCTCAACAATGTTTTTAAACACTCATTATATGGTCCATGTTGTCTGTGCATCATGTACTTGGAAGGGATTGTTGTCATCAGCATGTATGCAATGGGAAAAAGTGTTCAAAATGTGCTTCATCAAATATTTTGATGATTAAAACAATGTGGCTATGTAGAAAAAGTCATCAGAGATTGGTTTCCAACCTCAACTTCTTCGGAGTGGACCTTAGTGAGCAACGCCCACAATCATCAAGGTGATCATTCAACAATGTTTCTAAACACTTAGTTCAAGGTGTCCGTGTATCATCTGAAGGAGATTTCTCATGATGTAAAAATCTCAAAGATCCAAAGTTCACCGCATTGGAACATTTCATCAAATCATTCTAGAAACAAGGCAAAGGAGGCAAGGCATCATCTTCATCAACATTCCTTCTTCTTTCTCCTCTCTCATTCTCTCTCCTCTTCCCTTCCCCCATTTTTCTAATTCTTTGTTATGAGAAATCATGACATTCATCGTATTCACTTAAATGTGATTATAATCATACATTGTAATAAGTCACCCTTAATTAATAAAAGGGGACTTAAAGTCATCCCTTTAAGATTCAAAAATTCACATGTTGTGAGGGACATATGAATGGTCACAAGTGGGAGTTGGAGAAGAGTTTTCTAAGGTTCTACAAATTGTAATGACACCCTCATTTTAAGGGGTTGTCAATTTTATATGCTCATAAGAGATTACTTGTGAAGAAATAAAGGAGATAACTATTTATTCTAGTTCTTTTCTCTATGTTCTTCTATTTCCCAATATGTATAATTTTTCCAAAGCATCAATGAAGAAATAAGGAGTTTCATGCATTTTTGATAAGAATATTATTGAGACTTTGTGTTCTTAATATTATCTTGTCTTGTTGAAAATTACAAAGTTGTTTTTATTCTATATATATGTGTGTTGAAGTACTATGATTAATGGTTGTAGGCATCTTATTTTATACCTAAAATATTAATCCTCCCTCTCTTTTTCCCACTCCCTTTCCTACTCTCTCAACAAATTCCTCCCTTGCAAGAAATTGTAAGCTTTTTCCATAGGTTCGGTCAGGCATGAGTGTCCTTGTTGGATCTCTGGCGCGCCGTGCCACCACAGATTTCAATTTGATGCACACATAATAAGTGGAGCTACACCACCCAATCAGAGGGACCTAGAGTCCTTGAGACGTTGGAGAATATCCATCAATTTTTACACCCTAAATTTTTTCTCACCAACAAATCGAAAGGGTTATAAAAGGATAAGAGAAAGAGGTAAAGAGGGACAAGAGTTCCAAGAGGATAGGAACACTGGTGTTAGTGTCCCAACCGAGTGCTAATGTACGATGCCATACAAAGATAAAACGGTCAAATCTTGGAAAGAGTGCATGATGTATGAAGCCAATAAAAGATCGAAGGCAAATCAAAAGGCTAAAAGGAGTTGTCAATTACTAGTTTTCTTTCTTAGGAATCATGTAAATGATAGCATGATTTTAGGACCTAGAAATGTACCCAAGTGCATAGATTTTGTGTCTACATTTTTCCCCCACTTTATGTTATTGAGTGAATACTCGATAACATAAAGTAGATAGAAGATGTGTACCTTGTAACCTTGTAGAGAAGTGTGTAGCTGATAGCATGCTAAGTGGACAAGTGAAGCATGGAGTGATCATAATGTGAAGTGTGGAGACTAGGAAAGGGAAGTGGACCCTAGGGGTGAAGTGTATGTGTAGTAGTGTGTTATGTTTGTTGATGTGAGATTCTCCTTGTTGTGTATTAAGGACAGACTTGTAAAAGAAGAGTGAAAGAGTAGTCAAATTTATGTATATGAGAAATCAAAGTAACATGTGTATAAGTAAGTAAAAGTGTGAAAGTATGTAAAAGGAAAGTGTGCACCTAATGTATAAGAGTGTAAGAGATAGATAATTGTCCTAATTTGCTTGGAAATCTTTGTTGAATTTTTTGTCGATGGTGATTATTTTGGGTGATCTCACACCGAGAGAAAGTTTTTTTGGGAGATCTCATGCTGAGAGAAAGTTTTTGGGTGATCTCATGCCAAGTGTGAGATTTTTGGGCGATCTTATTATGAGATAAGAGTATTAGGGAGAGAGGTCTAGTTTTTCTCTCCTTCTATGACACTTCTTGAGTAAGCACTATTGTAGATAGTATGTCTCGATTTGTTCCAATTATTCCAATTAGTCCGATTAGTCCCGATTATAACTAGAATTCATTGATAAAGTGAATTATGTAATCGAAGGAAAGTGCATGTTACTATAGAACTATTTTTAAATTTGTTGGATATTGTCTTGATCGATAAATTGACTATTTTTACGCTAGGACATTTCCCTGTGGGAGGACACGAGCACCGAGTGTTCGTTGTCTTCGTTGGGTGCTAGTGTCTACTATGTGTGTGAGGTCCAAGTCCGATTCCGCACCATTCTATGACTTTATTCCTATTCTTATTCTATCTTGTGTTGATCTATACTATAGCTCGAGCTACTATAGGGGTGATTTTTCACCTGATAAATGTCCCCTCGTTTGGGGTATATGTGAAGATTGTAGGAGAATGCATCCCAAAGGAGAGGACCTAATTTGATATACATATCTGAGTGGATATTCCTACAGGGGTAGGGGATGTGCATGGTAGAAACCAAGGCACATGGAAACAAGATAGGCTAGTAACATGTGTTATGTAAGCAAAGCTAACTTGGAATAGAAGGAAATGTAACAAGAAACTAATAAGAAAAGATAGACCATGAAAAGTGTGTTTTATACATGGGACATCACTCACAATGTCACGAGACAATAAGGTCCAAAGTGGCCAAAAGCATACAATGATCACAAAAGACATAGGACATAACCCTTAAACAATGGAAAGAAAAATTTGTCAGATAACCATGGTTGTATATAGTCATGTAAGGAAAATTATACACATGAAGCACCCATTAGCATGTTAGAAAGATAAATAGTATGTCAAAGCATGTATATATCAATGAAAAATCAAGTGCTAGTAAGAAGTAGTAAATGATGAAACAATAAAACTTGTAGTGTGTGAGAGTAAACAAGGTAGATTCCCACGGGGATCCTTGGTGAGGATGAAAAGGGATTCTGTGTTGAGAATCATGCATCATGTAAGGATATGTAAGAGATTTGTATTCACTTCTAGAGACCAAGTGAATGCACATGTGTATATGATAAAGATAATGACATATTGAGTATTTGTCTAGCATAGTAAGAAAAGTGCAAGATGTAAGTAGTATAAGCTAGCAAGAATAAATGAAACTAATATATGAAAATGCTATGTAAGTGTGATGGTGTAATATGAAATATGTGCAAATGGTATGAACAATGTTTCCCCAGTGGATGTGCATGAGATGAGGTTCATTTATAAATTCTCCTTCAACAGTCAAGAATAAACCATAGAACAAGAGTGTGTCATCGAGAAATGAGTGTGTTGTGTGATAATAGATGTTAGAAAAGATGTATCATGAAGCACTAAGCATAAAATGTAGATTTTTCATGGAATAATTATGTCCTCAACAACCAAGTGTGAACCGTAGCACTAGAGTGCATCATCAGGTAATGATGGTACAATGTGTGTACCAAATATGTAGGAGTTCTTAGGAAGATGAAGCATGAAGTGCGGAGCGTGAAGTGTAGTAGTAGATACTAGAGAAAACATGATAGTGATGGAATGGGGAAGAAAGCGCAAGGCCCCCCAAGTGTGTAAGGGATAGAAGACTATTTGACGAAAATGAAGGGAAAGGCCCCCACACTCGATATTCGAGGAGAAAAAGGCATTAGACTATGATCTAAAGGCGGTGGTGTGAGAGAGTAACTATGTTCACATGAAGGAGACCGATGTGGTGAAGGAGGTGTAGAATGCCTATAAAAATGGGTTATCCATGTACCAAAGAGTTTTTTCATTCCTATTCTAAATTAATAAAATGGAACAACAAAACTAAATGCCCTTAGAAAATGGTGGGGTTTACCAATACCTGTAGTGACTCACGTTGATAATTCATGGATGAAGTGCTCCTCCTTTCACCAAGTGAATATACTTGCAAATAAAAAACAACTAAACAAATAATATAGCTAAAATGGGTAGACGAGATGCTCTAGAGAGACCGATTCCAAGGAATAAAAAGGACATCCTTGGAGGACGTTAGCTCGTTTTTAAAAAATTAAGTGAATTGATAAAATCATAGATAGTGAAAGAAATAGATAAATGATAGATATGGAGCTAGAAATCAAGGTTAAAAGGAAATCCCGCTCTACTTTGTATGTGGCCCAAGCTAATGTGCAAAGGCTATATGGATGGATTTGAAATAATCATATATATGTAGTTTGATGTTTCTTGTTGTAATTCATGGAGGAACTCAAGTTGATCCTCGATATCTTTGATGTTGGTTGAAAATAAGATGAAACACAATGTGATCTCATGAAGGATGTCGAATTGTTCCCAAAAGAAAGGTTGTTAAACAATGGAGGTCGTAAATGCTTTTAATGGGGTGTGATTGGCTTGGAACAATCATCTAAAGAAAAGCCATACTTACGAAAAAGACATGCTAAATGTAGAGATACGATATAAATTGATAAAAATGTTATGATTAATAAAAATATATTGATAAACATGAATCATAGATGATTCAAAGTAATCATCGATGATTTAGATGAAATGGGCGATTCAAAGGAATCACTGATGATCATTGTCAAAAGAGTTTGATTTCTCTAAAAATGATAATTGGATATCAAAAGAGACCAAAAAAATGATTTATTGAAAGTTGATGTTGTAAGAAATAATGATAAAGTAAATAAATAGGTACCTTGAAGTGATGAGAAGGCACAAAAGTCCTACAAATGGTGATTTGAGGTTGATAATGTTGATCATTGATCATTGTTGATTTATCGGGAGGGTTGCTTGAGCCAATATTGAAAAGATTGATGTATTATAGGATTTATGGAGGCTCTTGATGTTTTTGAGTGGCTTGAAGATCCTTGAATGGAAGATTTTTGATGTCTAGTGAAAAAAAAAGTGCACAAACATGTGAAATAATTATGAAGATCCCTGAAACAGGAGTGAAAACTCCTATTTATAATTGTTGGCAATTTGTTATAATCACGGTGATTCAAAAATTATAGGGATAAAGTTTAGAAGTGGTTGAAACCACTTCCAAAACATTAATTTTGGGTAAATGGACGAGGTGAAATGGTTGGGAAGAGGTTTTATGAGTTGGAGAGGTTAGGAGTTTGGGATAAAATGGGTTAGGGACAACTTAGAGATGGTTAGGTGGTTGGGATAAAAACGGTGAGTAAAATATGGTTTACAAAGGGTAGAAATTTATTTTACATGGTGAGGTAAATGACTTAGGCTATGTTTATAATAATGTGTGTGTCTAGGAAGTAAGCGGGTGATAAAAACCCAAAGTGTCTATATTTTCCCCTTTTGTTGGGTAGTTTGTGATGGATAAAAATGGTGGACAAAAATAGTTTGAGATAACTTGTTTTGTGTTTGAATGGGTGATCCCCACTCAAACTAGGGGTAATTGCAATGACGTGAAATGATCACTAGTTTGATTGAGTTCATTAGATAGTTTTGACATGTGTGTTTTTGTTTGAATTTTCCCAAGATGAGGTATCAAAACAAGATGGGTGCCACCATGGAATCAAGTGATAGGGGAACCAAAGGGTTTGTGTTCCTATAGACATATGATTTTGTGGAGAAAGGATATACTATAAAGACTAGGGACCAAAGTGATAAGAGAACCAAAGGGTTCGTGTCATATAGATGTATGGCTTATCGTGCTTAAGGTCACAAAAAAACAAATCCATGAAGGATTTCTTGGGTTGATGAGGACTTTGGGGTCCTCAAAATGAGGCACATTTAGATAAATGTGTTATGTAAGTGTGATAATGTTTTTGAAGTAGTTTTGATGTTGAAAAATGTGTGTTTTTGATGATTAAGGGGAATCAAGAGATGGATCATTAGAAATCGTAGGTGATTTAACCAATAATCATTGGCGATTATGGGATCATCGGAAATCGATGATTATAGGAATTGTCGGTGATTCCAAGGCGAGATAATCGATGCCATATAAATAGTTGGTTTTGATCACGATAAGTTTATTTTTATCATGTGATTTATAATATTTAGATTTTTAATTGAGTGATTTGTGAGTGATAATTGAGATATGGAGGTTGTAGGAGCATGGAAGGCAGAGGAGGCCCACCCAGGGGAAGGTAAGTACCTTTTTTTTTGTTTTTTAGTTTTTAGTTAGTTTTTTTTTTTTTTTGTTTTTAGTGCCTAAACAGGGGCATGTTTGTGAAGTCACTAGAATCACCGATGATTTTTTCAAATCACATTCGATTTGGATGAAATGTCTTGTGATTGAGGTGAATCACTAATGATTGGGGTTTTTTGTGAATTTTGATAAAATTTTTATTAAAACTTTCTAATGAATGTTTTTATGTTTTTAGATATGTAGGTGAGGGATAAATTGACTATCAAAGACATGATTCCTGTGATCTGGAGGATGTGAGGGATTTGGTTATCGAATGAGGATTGGTTTCATTTAAGGATGTTGGTTTGGGGGTGGTGCATCATTATTAAAGATGTATCCATAGGCAACAAGGATTATTACTCGCATTATTGGAGAGGTGGGATCCCACTACTTGTATTTTTTTTGTCGATGGGTGAGATGATGATCACCCTAGAGGATGTACACATGATTTTGATTTCTTGTGCATGGAGAGGGTATATATTTGATTGATGAGGAGAGGGATGATGTGATGAGGAGATTGTTTGGTGGTGATGTTGAGGGTGTAGAGTTTTCATTGGGTGGATTTTCATATGGGGCCTTATATGCTCCTGAGACAGAGGGTCATGCCTTGATGACCCTTATGATGATAGGGATTACATGTTATGATTTTCCCGACTCTATTGGGGTAGATTTCCATGGATGATGACTTGTGTATTTCTGATGATATGATGGAGCATAGAGGATTTATTTTCATGGGCTTCCTACATTATTAGCCCAAACTTATAGAGAGATTTGGTCATGGAGTATCAAGAAGAGGTTTGGGATCGATGTTGGTTTTCTACTACAGATTGGGCATTGGTTTTGGGTGTTGGGCATACAACACATAGTGGCTTGGCCTAGAGGTTTTATCATGGGGAGACCTGGATGAGTATTTGGAGAGATCATATGGATTTGTCTTGTGATACTAGAAGGAGATGTAGGGACAAGTATGGAGTGAGGACTATTTATAGATAACTCTCTCTCATGTTTTTGTAGGTGGTGATATTAGGATGGAGACCATATATTGGGTTTCTAAGTGTGGGGGGGGAGGAGGGTGAGCTTAGGGCCACCCAATAGGATCTATGGGTGTAGGGTCGACAATCTGGGAGAGTGGGAGTTGATCTGATTTAGTCATTTCATGTGATATTTTGGGTTGATTCAAGATGTTCTAGAGGTAACAATGGTATATATAAACATGAGGATGGGGATGTAGATAGTGTATTTTACCAGTTGGTTGGTTCCTCATTCTATTCCTAATGAGGAGGGGGATATGGGTGTGAATGATCAAGGAGGGTACCACATTATGGATGATGTCGGGGTCATAGAGGCATTTTTACATGGTGGAGCTATTAACTACTGAGATTGAGGAGATAGATGGGTGTGGGCCATGTGGAGGAGGAGGTGGCACACCAAGGAGGTGATGGTGATGGTGAGGGGGGGTGGTGATGGTGGGTGATGATAGAGAACTCTTGATGCCACTATTTACATTTAGGAGGCCGAGAAGGCCACAGTTTAAGGATGAGAGGGCTACTCGACCTACGAGAGGGATGGGTTGTGGGGAGAGTGAGAGATAGTATGAGTTAGTACAACTAGTAAGTGTAGTACATAGAGCTAGCATATATAAGATGATCGAGATCGAGATATATATAGAAAATTGAGAGACCTTGAGAAAGGATATAAATATTATAGGTACCTAAGTGTTTTGGGATGCCAACTTAGGAGGAAGCTAGAGAGTAGGTTAGTGGATAGATGGTTCCAACTGGTAGTGTTAACATGGATAACTACCAGTCATTATGTGAGGATTGGATATTATGAGGAGATTTTTTGATGGAGGCTACCTGATGAGCCTTGTTTTTCTATTTATCAAGCTTCAAAGATGAGTGGAGTCCTAGTGTTAGTGTTAGTGTGTGAGGTGTGATGGTGTGTGGTCCATCCACCTCATACGGGGGAGCCAAATGGTCCTAGTCCTAGTAGAGGACTAGATGGAGGTGAGGGTGGTGATCAGAGAGTAATGCTTGAGGAGTGTCATTATTCATGGGTTTGTAAGTTTACTCAATGATATGATTTTTTGATGTATACAACTCTTTTTGAAGCCTATTTTTATGTATATATATTTGATATATGGAGATTTTAGAGATCGAGATGATGTAATGATGTATAGATATATTTTGATATATGATGATGAGTATGATTTTGATTTATGATCTATGTGTTGATTTTTATTTAATGTGATGTGATGATGTGATATTGAGATTTTTTGATGGATGTTTTAATATTGATGAGATGTTTGATAAATTTTGATGTTATATGGATGTTGATAGATGATGGTGTTATGTTGATGTGATGTGTTGAATTTAATGTGATCAAAATGTATATCAAAATGTGGTTTAATCTTGAATAAGAATAAACATGAAATGATTTCTTTATACTGGATTTGATACATATGTGATGGGAATTAGTATAGTGAAGGCTTTTGCACTTTTTGGCCTTTATAAAAATGTTAACATATGACTAACAATAGGTAGTCACACGTAAGATCTTAGACATAGATGGAAGTGAAAATGTATACCTTCCTAGGACATGGGAAGGGTTGACACATGTAGGTTGTGTGAGAGTAGGTTCTCCTTTCAATGGTTTTATAGAGAGATGCCCCAACTATACATTTTATTTTTTTATGCAAACTGATCGATAGGAAGTTTTTTTTGATGGGAAAGTTGATCGATGCGGGAATATTTCCTAGGATGATTTTTGATATTTTGACTTTTTGAAGGTTGATAAATGTGGGAAGCCTTTTTACATGGGTATCCATCCTTCGAGGGAGTGGTCTATGATTTTTTTTTTTTTTTTTGATATCCATCCTTGAGGGATGGTCTATGATTTTTGATGGGTAGTTTTCCTTGAGGGATCAATCTACTTTATTTTTGATAATATGATTTTTGATTTTTGATAGCTTTTCTTTGAGGGATCATTCTATTTATTTTGATAAGATGCATCCATAGATATTTTTTAACTTTTTTTTTATGTTGAGGGAAATCCCTAATAGACCATTTTGAGGAGGGGAAGATATGTGTACAAAACTACACATGTGCCCATGACATGTTTTTAGTTGGTAAACAAGGTGGATGGATGTAATGATTGTGGGGTTCCTACTAAGGAGGAACTTTTCCATGTGAAAGATGTGATGAATAGATCCATGGTGCTCATCTTTAAGGTTTTGAGGATAGTGATGGAAAACCACATGCTTTCAAATCATTACAATGATGAAATGAAAGGTTGATGATGGATTAATATTTTTGATGTGACTATTATCATGATGGTCAATGTGTTAATAAGTAGAAATGCCATAAGTGTGCAAGGAATTAGAGGTTCCTTTTAGGTGTACCATCAAGGGAGGCTAGATGATAAGCTCCCGACCCATACTTGTGAGTGATGACATATGGAATGATCTAGTTAGGGGAAAAATTTCCATGTTTACTCCTTTCCAAAGTAGTGACATTTTGATTTTCTTTGAGAACAAGATCACCTATATTAAATTCATGTTATTTTACATGTTTTTTATATGTGTGCTTGATGCACTCTTGATAGACATGATGATGTTTGAGAGTTATTAGATGTCATTCATCTAGAAATTCTAATTGTGCTAGATGGTCTTGATGATAATCCTCATAGGGATAAAATATCTGAGGGATATGTAGAGTGATGGATTTTAAATTCAAGGGGTAAGACCACCTCGAGATCCATAAACTAGAGAAAAAGGGTGTACACCTGTAGGAGTATGGATGCTAGTACGATAAGCCCAAGAGAGCAAATGAGATTTGGAGATGCCAATTCCTACCTACTTTGATCGATACATTTTCATGAGAATTTTATTAAGTGTTTTGTTAGAAGCCTCATCTTGTCCATTTTCTTGTGGATAATATGGTGATGAGAAGCTATTAGTTTGATGTTGAATGTGTCACATAATTTTCTTAACTTCTTTATTCTTGAAGGATTTTCCATTATTAGTGACTAGCTTATGAGGGATACCAAAGTGACATATGATATGTTGATAGATGAAATCGATGATTTTTTTAGATTTAGTAGAGATTAAAGGAATGGACCATCTACCCATTTAGTGAAGTATTTAGTGGTTGTGATGATAGAGTGATGTTGTTGTGATGAAGGTGAGGTTGATGAGACCTATGAGGTCTAACCCCATTATGAAAAGGCCATAGATCTTGAGAAGGTTGTAAATATTGACTGGGAATGTGAGTGAGATTGGAATGTTGTTGCATTTGAATACATTTATTGACATGTATGCACAAAATATTGATTGATAGTAGGCCAATAATATCCCATTCAAAGGACATGCTTAAACAAATCGATCTCCATTAAATGTCCACCACATATGCCATCATGGACTTCTTGAATGGATTTAGTTGATTCATGAGATTTTAGACATCTTAAAAGAGACCATCAAATCTACATTTATATATAAAACACCACCTACGATGACATATCAGGTAAACATGTTGGAGAAAATATTGTTTAGCATTTTAGATAGGATAGAAGGAATTTTGGATTCTAAAGAGATAGTAAAATTTGAGTATACTGTAGGTCTATTGGATTGTTTTCAATGATGTTGATAGATGGAAGTTCATTTTTATGGGATGGTTGATCAAGTCTATGTGACAACAACAAAAAATTTAGAGTCATTAGTTGATAAAGGAATGAGGGATGTAAGAGAAGCCATGGTGTCTCATGAATTTGTTAGAAGGATCATGAAATATTTGGATAGTGTAATATCAAAGGATTATAGGAGGAATTCAACAATGGCTTTGTATTTTTGTAGAATTTCATTTTTACATTGATAAATTCCTTTGATTTGATTGATGACAAGTTGTGAGTCTCCATAGATGTCCAAGATTTGAACACCAAACATGATGATGGTTTGGAGACCCATGATTAAAGCTTCATATTCTTCCATGTTGTTAGTACATTCAAAATTTAATTTGAATGATAGAGGGATAGGAGTCCCCAGGAGGTATGATGATGATGTCGACACCTCCCCTTGTTGACACTTAGATCCATCAAAGAAAAGTGTCATTTTGAGAGGGGTGTATTTGTGATCGATAATGTTGATAGATTCATCAGGAAATTGTTCATGAGGTGGTTGAATTTTCGGGTAGAGGGGCTTTGGTGAGCTGATCGGTGATAACTTGTCCTTTGATAGATTTTTTGAGATGAATTCAAGATCAAACTTGAGTCATGAGCATAAGCCATCGAGTGATGTGGTCACTATGATATGGTTTAGAGTGCATGGTTTTAAGAGGGTTAAAACTAGTAATGATGTAAGTCTTATGATTGAGTAGATAATGCAGAGTTTGGATGTTGTGAAGTACAAGGCACACACAAACTTTTTGGCTTTTTCGTATAATGAGTTTCATAGTCATGGAGAGTATGGCTTATATAGTAAACAACCATGCTCTCATGAACCCTACTCATCTCGATGAGTGAGAATAACACCAAGGCATGATTAGTAGTGGATATATGTAAAGGTATAAGGGATCCCCTCACATGGAGGTATGAGAAAAAGTGTTGATAGGAGGTATTATTTGAGTTTGTTTAAGGATTTTTGATAGTTGTGATCCCATTTAAAGTTTACATCCTTTCAAAGGAGGTGGTGGAAAGGATGACAATGATGAAAGTTGTGAGATAAAGGATGGAATGAATGAAGCTTACCTGAAGGCTGTGCAAAGTTGTTTGAGGTTTGATGGAGGAGGCATTTTGATGATGGCTTTGATCTTAGTGAGGTCTACTTTAATGCCCCAAATAGACATAATGAACCCTAAGAGTCTTACTAGTGAGAACACCAAACACACACTTATCAGGGTTAAGATGAAGAAAGTATTGATAAGATGAGTGAAGATCATGTCAAGGAATGTGATATGATCCTTACGTTGTTTTAGATTTCCTAAAAGATCATCAATGTATTCTTCTATATGATTTTGTGGATAAGATCATGGAAATATGTATGTCATAGTGCGTTGATAAGTGGTCCCTGCATTTTTAAGTTTGAAGGGCATAACACAATAACAGAAAAGTCCCCAAGGAGTGATGAAGGACGTTTTTTTATCATCATTGGTGATGAGGATTTGGTTATAGCGTGAAAATCCATCCATAAGGGAGAGCATTTCATGGCCAGTGGTTAGATCTACAAGTTGGTTGATGTTTGGAAGGGAAAGTTTATTTAGACAAAGTGAGATTGAGATCTTGGAAGTCAGTGTAGATGTGTAACTTTCCTAAGGCTTTGTGATATTCATGATATTAGAGACCCATTATGATAATTAATGGGTATGATAAAATTAGTGGAGAGAAAACATTGTAACTCTTCTTTGATGAGAAGAGCTATGTGAGGGTGCATCCTACGTAAATTTTTTTGACAAGTTTGGCATTAGGATAAGTGATGATATTGTGAAAATGATGTTTGGGTTCGATGCCATATACATATCACTATATGACCATGCAAAGGCTTGACTATGTTTAGATAGAAGGTGGTAAAGTCATTTAACTCCTTGTGAATCTAAATATTGACCGACTTTAACTATGTGAGGTTCATGTGGAGTCCCTATATTAATGTCGATAGTGGATTCATTGAGAAGTGTTGATGTGTTAGGTGGTAAAGTTTTTAAAGATAATGGTCCTCTTCTCCCATGTGAGAGAGGATGGCTTGGTCATCTTGGCATTGAATGATGTCAATGGTGGATGAATCCTCTTCTATCATTTTAGGTCTAGATGAGAGGAAGGGTTTTAGTACCATGATTAGTTTGATAAGTTAATGGTCCTAATGTAATAGTATTGACTAAAAAAATTTAGGAGGGATGGAAATGGTGTCATTAGTATCCATGGGTCATTGTTATGTGTAGATGAGGAAGATGGTTTTGGTTCTATGATGGGTGTGGACATGATAATTAGTGAACAGTTAGAGGTTGGTTTTGAAACCTAACTCCATATTTTCATGCGGTTTGAGGGAATGTTAATCATGAAATCAGGTCATGAATTCCTTGTTCATAACATCCAAATCCAAATCCTTTCCAAGCACAATGATGGAGATACATTTTCACAAAGACTTGATTTATACAAATTTTAAAGTCTGATATGAATGGTTTGGCATGACGTTGATAAGTAGGATGTGTAGAAGGATGTTTGATCCCTCCGTAGATGAGATTTTATTTTTAAGGTGTGGGGGAATGTAGGAGATGACATCTCCGACATTAGGTTCATACATGGGTTGTTTTCAGGCCTACCATATGTCTTTGGTGTAGGAAGTGAATTAAGTGTGAGGATACGATACTCCCCTAATGAAAGACGTTATATGACATCATCAAAGGAAGTATCATATGGTAATTTTGATGATGGAATGGATATACTTGTATAGGTTTCATTGGAAGAGCCCAATTTTTATTTAGGGATGAGCACATCATTCGAGAAATATGTCATGTGGCAAGATTTGAAAGGATTAGGGTCCACAGGAATAGTGAAAGTTTTTCCTTCATGCTCATATTTGATACATCATTGGAGTGTAGATGGAATACATGGCATAGCTTGTATCCATGGTCAACCTAATAGCATGTTATATTGGAACTATCCTTCCACTAAGTAGAAGAGTTCATGGGGGCTTTAATGCTGAATTTGAGTAGTAAGATGATAGTACCTAATGTGGGAGAATGATGGTGTCATTGAAATATTGTAGCATGACTGGTGTGTTGGGAAATGATAATGTTAGGAAATTAAAGTTAATGAAAGGTGTGTGATGATATGATATTGATATTGTTGTTGTTGTTGATCATAGCCCTCCTAATGAGGATGTCATTGATTTGGGTGGTGATAAAGAGTGGGTGGTTGTGGTGTTCTATTTGTAATTCTAACACCTCTATATTACGCATCATCAAAAACTAAGGGAAATTTTTATTTAACCAATTAATTATATTGATGCCTTAAATTATTTTAATAGGAATGGATTAAAATCAAGCATTGAGTAATGTTCAGAATACATCTTGACAACCTATGATAACTGTGTGCAACTATAATGATTACACATCCTACTCGTTCCCTTTTCAATGCTCTACATGAGCCAATATACTCAATATATCATTCTGTTAGACATTTTAAAGGTATAGATATTCATGTGTATCTTCTTAGTGTTAGCTTCCCACTCCAACACAATTTAAAATAAGAATTGGTGACAGAAAATGAAATCATTCATTTGCACTACCACAGTTGTAGTTTATGGCATTGTACTAGCAAGCCTGGTTTCGTGATTACACATAAGCCACTTGAAACCTGTCCTTTCCCACCCACAACATAACCATATCATTCATAGTATCAGTGATTCTTTCCTTTGTTTACTTATTAAATTAATTTATTCATCATAAGTACTCATTAAATAGTAAGTTTAATCACCGAAGATGTAAAAATCATTACTCGGCATTCATGTCATGCGGTTCATGTTACATAACTTTAGGATCCCTACAGAAAAGGTACATTCACGTAATGACAAAATTCATTATGTATTTGTCCATCTCCATGTAGCTATCCCAAACCGATATGGGTATGACTCACCGACACAAAGGTTGTGTCAAGCTTTCTTCCTTTTATTACATATCATGTTCTTTAGTTTACAAAGTCTTACGAAGTTATTTTAAAAATGTTAAAGGTATACAATGATCACAGAATAATGTATATACCCTCTTTCTTATGATCATTAACTATAACAATCTACGATCACTATTTAGGTTCAAACTAGTACAAGACTCATTATGTTTAAAACACCTATTAAGCATCATTAATGTCCTTCATTAGATACTAGGTTGATTTAGTTAACCTATAACAACCATCTACATATGTAATTTTTCATATATTTATAATGTACCCTATTACTTGTTCCAAATCACCATATCTCGCTTTCACCTTGTGTTATACAAGATTCAGGTTGGTTTTTACGCCCATGTAGGGCGTTTGAAGACACGGGTAAGAAAGTCGAAAAAGCGGGAGAATCTTGCCTGTCTGCGGTCTGCTAAGCAGGCTGCTGCTGGAAAGTCTGAAAGTGAGCAATATGACAAAACTAGCGAGATCTCGGAGGCTGCATGAAAGATGCAATATCGGACGCAGCTGCTTGAGAGAAAAGAGAGAAATCTTGAGATCCACACCTTTGGCTTGGAATAAGCTTTTTCAAAGCCCTAACCTCAAGGTGGGTCCGAAAAGCACTGAACAGTTCACATGGGAAATGGACAAAGAGGGTGCCACCTGTCTTAGGGTCCCAGATGGTTTTGTTGATAGAGCTTTAAACAAAACAAACCTCTCCCTCGTTGGTAAGTTTCTTGGCTCTAGACCTAATATTGATTTCATTAGAAAATGGGCTTTGAGAAAATGGAAACCCAAGGGAGCCCTAAGCATTACCATTATGCCAAAAGGTTTTTTCTTGGCTAAATTTAACCAACAAGAGGATTTAGATTCGGTGTTACTTGGAGGCCCCTGGTGGTTGGGAAATATGGGTCTTTTTTTGAAAAAATGGTATCCGGGTTTTGATCCAAATACAGAAAACATAAACACCATTCCTATCTGGTGTAGGCTACCAGGTTTGCCATTGCATCTTTGGGATGATGAAATACTGTTAAATATTGCAAAATCCCTTGGCTCACCTATTGGCTTAGATGGACCCACAAGAAACAGATCCAGGCTTGCTTTTGCTCGGTTCTGCATTGTCTCAGCCATTGATCAGGAGTTTCCAGAGCACATAATATTGAAAACTAGATTTGGATCCTGGACTCAAAGAATTGAAGTTGAGACCTTAAGATGTAAGCGATGCAAAGCATTGGTCACTCGGCAGCGCAACAAGAAGAAGACCCCTCTTTTGGTTTCTGTTCAGCCTGAGATTGACGCAGATCTAAACAAAGTCAACAAGGATCCAAGCCAGGAAAGGAAAACTGAAGATAAAGGTCCCAGCCAGAGAAATGTGCAGTTAAATAGCAGGGGGAAAAAAAAGAAAAAAGGGGGTTTTAGAACTCATATTAAGAAACATCTTGTCTGGCGTCCCAAAGATGCTTCAATAGCTTCCAATGAAGTAGTGGACAAAACTATGAAGGCATCTCCGGACAAACCTTTTGAAACTTCTGTGAAGGATGACCTTGCTAAGGATTCCTTGGAAGTGAACGAACAAGAAGGTTTAATCCCTTCTGGTTCAGATGAGAAAGAAATCCTGACATTCATTAGAAAGGAAGCTTACAACAAGGAGAATATGGATGTGAGTGAACCCCTGGCGATCCTCTCTTCTGGAGAGACAGGAAATGCGGATCCGCTGCCATACCTCAGCACTTCAACAGCGTCTGCGCAGGACTGTTGCAGCCTCAAAACTGATTCTGGTCATACTCCTGACAGTATCCATAAGGAACAAAAGGTAGGGGGGATCACGCCTACCATGGAAAAGAAGACCTTTTTAATCCCTTCTGGTTCAGAAGAGAAAGAAATCCTGCCTTTCGTTAGAAAGGAAGCTTGTATCAAGGAGGATATGAGGGTGTTTGAGCCCCTGGAGTCTCTCCCTACTGGAGAGAAAGGAATTGAGGATCCGCTGCCATACCTCAGCATGTCAACAGTGACTGAGCAGGTCTGTTACAATCACACTCCTGTCAATATTCATAAGGAACAAGAGGAAGGGGAGATTACGCCTGCCAAGGAAAAGGAAGATCCAGACTCTGGGTTCACTTTGGTCATCTCAAAAAAGAAAAAAAAAAGAATGGAAGGCTTTGAAAGGATCCCAGAATCACTTTATAGTGAAAAGAAAAAGGAAATTGACAATTGGGACACCTCTACCTCCAGAAAAACCAGATCTTCAGTTAGACGATTAGCTGATTTTGGAGGAAGCTCGAAAAGAGGAAGACCCTCTAAAAAAACTCTCAGAGCTAAGAAAACAGAGAGGGAGATTGCAGATGGTGTTCAGCGACAACTGAACCACCAAGCAAATCCAACTACCAACCATTCCATATGAAGATCATATCTTGGAATATTAGAGGCCTTAACGGTTACTCTAAGCAAAGAAACATCAAGGAGTTACGGGACTCCAGTAACCCCAGCATTTTGATTCTTCAAGAAACTAAGATGAAAGCAATGTCCATGGATAATATTAAAAATAATTTTTGGGATAGCTCTGAAATGGCGGCTGTTGATTCTCAGGGTGCTTAGGAGGGCTGGCAACTCTTTGGGATAAAGGCCTCTATCCTGGTATGATCCTTAGTGATAATTTTAATCATCTTGCAATTAAGTTTGTCACTATTGAAAAAAAGTGTGAATGGATCTTGTCTAATATCTATGCCCCTAACTCTGCTAGTGGTAGAAGAAAACTATGGGCTGATCTTAAAATCTTTAGAAACCAGCACAGTTCTGCTAACTGGCTTATCATGGGAGATTTCAACTCCCCTCTAAACCCAGGCGAAAAGTTTGGGGGAACCCCCACCTTCTCTAATGGTATGGAGGATCTTGCCGATTTTATCACTGAACAAAACCTCATTGATGTGGATCTGCATGGTAATAAGTATACTTGGAACAATAGAAGGGTGGGAAAGGGGCTCATTCAGGTGAGACTGGACAGGGCTCTTATCTCGGCAAACTGGATTCTTAGCCAAGACTTTTACCTCTCTTCCCTGCCCAGAATTGGATCGGATCATAATCCGATTGCTTTAAGCTTTCTAAATTGGACCAAACCTGCAAGAAGCTCATTCAAATTTGAAAAAATGTGGATGGAGCACGTTGATATCTATGATAGAATAAAGGAATGGTGGGATTGGAATGGGGAAGGCACTGCCCAGTACAGATTGGTCCAAAAACTCAAAAATGTCAAAAAGCAAGTCAAACTTTGGAACAAAAATGTTTTTGGAAACATCTTCGGAAAAAAGAAAGAATTAAAACAGAAGCTTCAGGATCTTGAGTTAAAAATGGATACTATGGGGAGGTCAGTTGAAGATGAAGTAAATGAAAAGAGAATTCTTTCTGAGTTACACACGATATGCAGTAGAGAAGAATCCTTTTGGCGCCTTAAATCAAGAGCTATCTGGCTTAAAGAGGGGGACAGGAATACAAAGTTCTTTCACATGACCACTCTAAAGCACAGGGCCAGTAATAGGATTTTAGAGGTTTCTAAAAGCAACGGAAGTATTACTAAAAATCCAAACAGCATTAAGAAGCAAGCACTTGAATTCTACAAAAATCTTCTTAGAGAGAGTAATGTCAGCAATCCGGAAGCTATTTCCTTCATGCTAGAGGCAATCCCCCAGAATGATATTGAAGACCAGAAATTCAGAGATATCACTAAAGCGGTCGCGCTTGATGAGCTAAAAAAGGCTGTTTTTTCTCTTGAGGGGGATAAGGCTCCTGGACCGGATGGATTCTCCATTAATTTTTTTCAGAAATTCTGGGAAATATGCTCGGAGGATCTTCTCAAAGCGGTTAATGAATTTTTTAGATCGGGAAATCTTCTAAAAGAGCTCAATAACACACACATTGTGCTGGCACCTAAGAAAATGAATGCAAAAGATTTCAAGGATTTCAGACCCATCAGTCTGGTTAATGCTATTTTTCGAATCTTCACCAAAATTATTGCTTCTAGGCTGCAGCTCATAATGAAGGATCTCATCAAAGCGGTGAGTGGCTTCATTAAAGCGAGGATAATACAAGGCGGTGTGATTATGGTACACGAAACTATGCATTCTATGGAAAATAACAAAAAGGCTAACATGATCCTTAAGCTCGACATGAATAAAGCCTTTGACAAAGTTTCTTAGGTCTTCCTTGACGAGGATTCTATCTAAATTTGGGTTCTGAGAAAAGTTTAGAAAAATTGTTAAATCATGTATATCTCTGACCCGGGTTCTCTGTGGTTGTTAATGGAGAAACTGTGGGATTCTTCACCGCAGCGAGAGAGGTCTAAAGCGGGGAGACCCCATCTCCCCCTTCTCTTCATCCTTACAGTGTGACCTTAGTAGAACAATTAGCGAGAGCGGTGGAAGGCGGCCTTTTAAAGGGTTCTAAACCCACTTCTCTCGGCCAAGTGTCTCTCATCAACGGTTTGCGAGACGACACTATCCTTCTTCTTGGCCTCTCGGTGGTTGAAGCTAAAGCTATCAAGGCTCTTCTGCGGCTTTATGAATGCGCTTAGGGCAAGAGATCAATTACGACAAAAGCATCCTTTTTTCTTTAACACCCACTGAGGAAAGACAACTCAAGATTGCTAAAGTAAGAATTTGTAAAATTGGTACTCTTCAATGACGTACTTAGGCCTCCCTCTTGCACGAAGAAAGTCTCTCACACGGTGTGGGATGATTTATTGTGAGATTTGAGAAAAAAATGGCGGTTGGAAAGGGACCACTCTCTCTAGTGCTGGTAAGTGCCTTCTCATTAAAAGCACACTCCAAAGTTTGCCCATATATATCATGTCACTATTCAAAATTCCTTCCTCCTTCAGAGAGAAAATTGAAAGGATTCAGAAAAAAATTTTATGGCAAGGCATGGAAGAAAAGTTCAGATTTCACCTTGTGGCACAGGATAAAGTCTGCACCCCTAAATCTAGGGGAGGGCTGGGAATAAAAAATATTGAGAAAATGAATGAGGCACTCATTGCTAAGATGGGCTGGAGATTGCTTTCTGAGAAACAACCCTGGATTGATGTCATTAAAACAAAATACTTGAATCGCAAAATTGTTTACTCCTATCTGCATGATGAGCAACTCCCGATGGTTCCATTTTTGGAATAATCTGGTTAAGAGTAGAAACTTCATTAAGAAGGGAAGCAAATGGAAAATTGGGGATGGCAGCGACATTAACCACGGGAGGATAAGCTGGTCGATGATAATCTCTTGGAGAGATTTGGGACTGCTAAGGGCAGTCTTATAAGAAAATATGGAACTAAAGTTAAGGACTACATTGATGGAAATGGCACCAACAAGAATTGGAAAAGACTTACTATGGAGAGTATTGGTAAAGCAGACTATTTCCTCCCTCCAAGACCTTTTGGATCTCTTCCCTTTGTGTCAATTTGGATTCGAGGATGAGCTGATGCGGAGCAATTCACACGGGTAAATACTCGGTCAAATCTGGTTATACCGGTCTTTTCCCTGATAACCAATCGGACTTTAGCTTGGAACTTGATCTGGATGCACGAGTTAACCCCCAAAATAAATTTTTTTCTTTGGTGGCCATCGAGGCAAAATTCTCACCAGCGACAATTTGATGAAAAGAGGTTTTATCATTCCCAATTGGTGCCACCTTTGTAGGAATAACTATGAAGACATTAGACATCTGTTCATACAACTTTGTGATTATGCCTTTAGAGTTTGGAACTTTGTCCTTTCCAAATTTGAAGCTCTGGGTGATCTTGGGAGGATCTTACTCATTTGTGGAACCAATGGAACCCACCATTCGGACATTGTGCTATCGGAAGAATGCGGAAATTAGCCATCCGCATTTAATTTGGAGGATGCGGAAGGATAGAAATAATATAGTTTTTAGAAATAAGAAGCGAGAATTTTAAACTCACTCTTGGCAAGATCTCCCGAGGCATCAAAGAGGACATGGCGATTTAAACCTCCTAAGAACAATTGTTACCACGAAAATGAAAAGCACATCTTATCAAATTGGCGAGATCGGATATTGGAGCAACCCGGGAATAGTGTGGATAGATCTTTGGTCAAATGGCATCCCCCCTGAATCAATTGGTTCAAGCTGAACTTTGATGGTGCCTCTAAGGGGAACCACTGGAGCATTTCTTTGGAGGAGGAGCAATACGGGACCATAAAGGTAATTTGATTGTTGCATATCTTTGGAAAAATGGGAATCAAACCAATCATTTTGCGAAGCTTTATCATTCTCTGGGGTTTGAGAGTTGCTCGGACCCAAAATATCGAGAACCTCATTGTTGAAGGGGACTCCTTAATATTATTAATCTGCTTAATCGTCAGTCCTCTTCTCTATTTGGAATATCAAAGATTTTATCTACGAGTCCATAAGCATCAGTCATACCTTCAATGACATCGAGAATCATACATACTTACGGGGAAGGTAACAAGGTGGCGTCTGATGGCCAATTATGGCATTAATATAAATTTCACTATTTGGGATAATGATAGTATCCTAATCGGCTTCACAGCGACATACATGCGGACCTTCACATGAAACAATCTCTAAAGATATGCTTTAATCTTTGGAGGAAATCCATAAATTCTTCCACAGTCTTTGTTTTAGTTTATTTGGCGTGGCATATGATATCTACTCCAAATGATGGCAAGATTTTGTTTAGGAACTTCAAGTGGAGCCGTCTAAATTTAAAAAGCAGCGCACGCGGGAAGTCTGATATTTGTTGATATTCGGTTGCCAAGCTCATGGCCGAAGATAACTACTGAGGTGAAAAGTGACGGGATAAGGGTTTTCACGCGCGACTTCACGCTTGAGACTCGGATCGGCAATCCTCTGACCGTTCGTGGGAGGACCAACGGCTCTGATTCCCATTTTTATGCGACCCATGTGGCGAAAGCGAATCACTCTCAACGCCCAAAGGTATTTTGAAAATTGTTGTAACCAGCACATCCTTGTGAAGATGGGAGGCCTCCTGCCGAGATTGAGCCGTGTGCGAGACCACATTTGGAAAGATAACACTTGAGCTCTGGAACATTCTTAGTATTGGCGGATTCACCAACTTTGTGGAGAGAGTGCGAGGGCATGATCAAAACATCTCTGTTCGCTTTTGCGAGGATTGGAATGAGAGGATGGTCGATTATGGAGGCGAGAAGATTCTTATTAATGGCGAACTCATAGCGAAGCGGCGGCCTCGGCTTGGAAGGATACCGCTTCTTCAACAAGAGGGTTATCAAAAAGAGGTGAAGAGAGAAGATTTGTGGAGGAGGAGGAGAAGCTTATATTCAACACCGCGGAGTGCTTGTTAATTCAATTCCTTCTCAGTATGATGAAGTCACCCGCATGATGATTCGCTACATATCCTTGGAAGGCGGGTTTATTCTTGTCCTGCCAAGCACCTTGTCTTTTGAATCACTTTCGTAGGAGTAGGTTGGTTTGCTTTCCCCACTATCTACATTAAACTCTCTTGAGCGCTCCATTTTGGAGTTCAGGAAGCATACCGGGCGGTTCCCCTTCACGAGGGCTTATTGCCTTATTCACAAGCAACCTTGCCTTATTAAATTCCCGGTCTCCCTTCCTCTCCGGCTGGCTTTTTGGGCTCTGTTGCTGCCGATCCTGTCTCCCCTTTGTCCCTGCTGCTTGCCCCGCCTCGGTCTTGATGCCCCCATGCGAGCTGCTCATGCTTCTCCTTCTTTTCCTCCTGCTGCTGCCCCTGCCACCCCCTTTGTCTCTACTTCTAAACGTGTCACGGGGCTTCTAGGAGACTCGACCTTGAGTCTGCTTTGAGGGGATGAACCTTTGGATGACATTGCTCGTGATCTGCTTTGAACATTAGTAGTGCCGGTCCCAGGCGGCACCAACGGATAACCCTTCTAGAAGATTGGAGGCCTTAGAGGTGAGCTTAAATTCTTGAAGGATGAGGTAAAAAATCTTGCTAAGCAAAAAGGCAAAAAAAGCATTGAGGGAGAAGGGCATTGGCGATAGCTTGACTTGATGAAATATACAAAAAAGCGACCTCCTTGACTCCGCCTTGGGAAAAGCGAAGACTAGGCATGAGTATAATATTGCAGCATTCGGGGCCATAGAGGAATTCATCGAAGGACATGCGAAGTGTTTCGCACTCGGCGGTGTCCGATGACTCTTTGGGGCAATGAGAAAGAGAGTAAAAAGAACCGAGAGAGGAGCTCGATAAGGCGGATCTTTGCTCATATGACCATATTTGGGTATGTACCATGCTTGGAAAAAAGTAAAGATGAGTATTGATCAAGCGGCCAAGAAGTAGTCTGTTTTACTCTTGCTTCTTGGCTGTAGGCTTCTTGTTTTGTTGCCGTTGTTTTTCTTTGTTAAGTCTCGTTTGTGTTCTTGTTTCTAGGCTTCGGTGTTCTTTCTTTGTAACTTTTGTGCTTTGATCTGACTTCTCTGCTCCTCTCTCTTATTCGGCTTTTAGGCCTCCTTTTGTACACAAGGGTATAGTCATAGTCCCTTTCAAAAAACTATTTACCAATATTACATCTCACCAAACTAAGTGAATTCTTTATTTAATCAATCCCTTGTTTATTTTTAATATTTTCCACTTCACTAAATCATTATTTCTTGTATTAATATATTGTATACCCGGGAGGATTTAAACAAACATTATTTAAACACTCACACATTAGGTTCCATAGAATGATAGATATCTAACCAAATTCCACATCTCGCTAAGTTTTAAAAAATATTTCTAATGAAGATCAATTATCCCAATCCCATCAAGTCATCCTAGTGACCCCAAGCATATTTTCCTCTCACCGTACTAAAACAAGACTATAAATATCTTCCTAAAGTCAATATCGAAGACTACTCGAACCGAGAAAGTCTACGATGAATGATATCCTTCAATTGAGTAAAGTTATTAAATATGAACCATACATTTAGTCAAACATCATATCACTAAACCTTCATAGATAAAAGTAGTCTCGCTATTCCCAAAGTATGGGTTCAAGAGAGGATGCCCCTGTAGGTTAAGATTCATAATGACTTGTATTAAAGCAAATATGGATCTATCACCCATAGATATAGTAATGTATTTTCATAAAAAATCAGTATGAATGACGTAGATATGGGTTACAACGAACCCCCATAAATAAAAAAATTATTACAACGATTTGGTCCAATAACTAATAGTATATGTCCCTCACTACATGGCCATAAACTTGAGGTAGGGCTCCATGAGCCTAGAAGAAATTTTCCCTCACAACTAAATAAAACAGGATCAAGGAATATGTTTAGAGTTCATAGGAAGGGTCCCTGAAATCACGACTTCTATTAACTCACATTCATACAACCAACAAAAACCCGGATAAAAAACAAGAGACTACTTCCTATGCAGTAATGATCTACCTTAATAACATACAAAATATATACCATTATTTAAAAATGAAGTAATTAAAGAAATAGAAATAATCCATGCCTTCAAATTTGGTGAACTTCTTCAACAAAATAACTAGCAATATCGTAGTAGTTTTCCACACGAATATCTTCTATAATACCTATGGTATCAAGAATTCAAACCACCCAGACTTTCCATTTGTGCCTTGATTTATTAAATCTCCTAGCCATTCAAATTAAAAATGATAATCATCGTATATAACCAGTTATTTCAAGAAAAATTCACCCAAAACACTTCATGCATTGCTCCACAAAAAGCAAGCTCAAGATCAACTAGGACTCCCAAAATCTAGATATGTTCCATGGCCTTGCCCAAAAACAGTTTCGACATAGCTAAACCAGAACAATAAAAATGAAAACAACTTTTCATGTAAAAGGGTAGCTTCAAGCTTCACTTCTCTCAAAATTGTCCCTTCCTTTAATTGCATTCAATATTCCCAAAGGATTATGCCATAAGTGGATTTAGGTAATTTTTGTAATAACTTTCCCTCCACAATGGTGGTGCTCAAGTTTACATTAGAACTTTAAAATTCACTGCATGGAGCCCCTAAATTTACCACATCAACCTCTAATTGCATGTGCCGGCTAATCAGACACCTTAATAATTACATAATGGATGCTGATATGAGTTTGGTTGATGATTTAATTATCAAAATACCCTTTATTCATTCATTTGGGGTCTTTTAATGACCAAAATAAAACCATATAAATTAATTTTAATGATGTTGTAGTTGACTATGGTGGATAGTCACCAAATCAACAATGAAAATCTTAATATTCCCTCCTTGAGGAGTGTGGTTTAATACCACTAGAATGATTTACATTACAATGCCCTTCATTATGGCCTTAGACCATTCAGAAAAATGAAACAATTATAGATAGTTTGCTATATAACATGGTAAAAGATCATAGTAGTGATCAAACTCGTAATATAAACCATGTGGTATTAGACCAATTTCATGTCTATTCCAATGACATTAACTGTTTTGATATAAGGACATAGACTAAAAGTTGTAAGAATATAACCAAATACTGGTTTGTACAACTTGCCAACTTGGCATGGTCGATTTATCAAGTATGAAAAATTAAAATCTCCTTATACAATTATGATACATACATTGTTTGAGACAAAAGTTTTATCATTAGTAAAATAATAAAATCCCTTCTTAATATGCTATGGTCAACAACCAATTAAACCAAAGAATGTTAATAATTTCACTCATGTGTTATCATAATGCAGGTTTTATTAAAGAAAGTATACCATAACAAATCTACGATATGTACAACAGAAACATGATCATCCAACAACATGGACATGAAAACAATTTGTTATAACTACAAGATCATCATCAATCATTCAAGCATGGAAATGACATTCACAACAAAAAGTACATAAAATGAATTAAAACATTAATCAATTTTTTGATGACTTGAAAATGGAAGTCATTGAGATGTTACGCATATAGTTATGCATACGTATGCACAATGGTATACATAACAACGTAGCGGTATTGGCTGCCCAATTACTCACAAATTGTTTAATGCTATAATTTATTTTATGAAAACACAAGATGAAAATTGTGGGATGTGATATACTTCCCCCTTAATGAATCATTATCCTAATGATTTTACTTAATAATCGCAATCAATATAATCAAACACACAATTATATCTAATAAATAAGGAGAAAAATCAAAATTTTCATAAAAACTTACAATAACAAGTTATTTATCACAGAAACAAACAAGGAAAACATTTTTTTTACTTCATCCAATTCTATTCAAGCTGCAAAGTTTGTTTTAAAACTTGCTTTTCAAACCATTAAACAATTTGACTTACATTAAAATAGCCAATATTAATTATTATGTCATAGGTTCCTAAATGAACTTACGCACATCTTTAATTTTTGTGAAGAATTTTAACAATGTCAATGTCGTATTGACCAACATAAGTTTGTTGTTTAAGAAAATTTTATATCATATGTTAAAGAAAATCATACCTCTCATTCGGTTTTCAGCTAATCACTAGATACTACAAACTCAATCATACTAATAGTATGCTTAAAACAACTTTAGGAATCCTTTGACATCTTATCTCGATATCTTGTTAGGGAATACATGTTCCTTTTTCTTGGTTATTTTCTATCGCAACGTACATCATCACCTAGTTCTTGTTCATTTTAAAAGGATAAATTTTAGCGTAATGAACACCTCTACATATGAAAAATCCTCTAGTAGGTCCTTTTTGACCTCATCCAATTTTTCCACAAGCAACGTTATTCTACTTTTTCTTGTTGGTAATTACATCAATCTTTCCAAAAATTTTACTCCCGACATAACACATTTTTCTTTTGTATTTATTCCACCACATTTTCTTAGAAATTGATGGTGAAGAATAGAAAATGTTTTTGTGATACTTATCCTTTTACGAGTTGGAGTGTCTCATAGATTCAGTTCTAGCCCACTTGATTTTTCGAACATCACTTCCTTAGTAGATAATCCATATTCATCTATTGTGTCTCCCAAATTTGGGTTTAATTCCTCTTTGGATTTATAAATTTGAAACATGTCATCATTATTCAGTTCAATAATCAAGCAACTCCTTTGTTGATTGTTATTAATAAGTTCAAGTTGTTTTTCTTCAAACTTATCATTTTCACCCATTACTAGCTGCTCCAAAGAAGCTATTCGGTTCAAGATATCTTGAAGGATTGTTAGAATTTTATCTAACTTTTGAAGTGTTAAACCTACAACATACTTTGGTCCGGTTCTTTCCTCACAGTACATCCTTCCCATATCCATTGTTTTCTGTTAATAAAATAAGATATTCAATTAACATAAGGACCCAATAAGTCCAAGAGATGCAAACTTTAGCCCGATACCAAAATGTAACACCTCTATATTATGTATCATAAAAAAATAAGGGATTTTTTTATTTAACCCAATGATGTAGCCTAGAATTTACAAGAAATAACCCAGGTGTGCTGACACATCACTTAGCCTAGGTTGAGTGCTCACTGAAATGCACAAAGGTACCAGCCCCTCTTTACTAAGCATTACTTGTGTAGGATGTTAGCAAGATGAAGAGTTGATGCATTCAAATTCATAAATAGTATAACATTCTACTAGAGCATATCCCAAATCTAAATCTAAAGAGTAATAGATTCAAACAATAGCCATAATGAATTCAACAATGCAAGATCTAGTTATAATCATGTTTAATGTAGCACCTCTAGAAAACTATTAACTTTTCCTCTTTTTCATTACAAGTGTTGGCATGTGATTTGTCCTAAGAAGGTGTATTATTTTGATCGATAGAATCATGCTTGCCATGGATAGTTTATTTATGTTCTTGGATTCATTTTGCTGAAATGTTGTTGCTAAAAGAGAGATATGCGAGAACCGATATCGAAACAATGCACCACGATGAAGTTTCACTCCGATGGTAACATCATAGCTCCAACACAATAAGCAAGATTCGAACAATGGAAAGAATATGTAAATAAGAAAACAGGTCTGCTCATTCTCATAGATAAAAAAGGAAGTACAAATAGGGGTGATGTGTAACCCCATGCCTAAATAAGGAAAATAACTCCTATGACGGGATGCCACCGATGCATATGACGTGATTGATGCGTATAACACCACTAAAGGAGGAGTTACAATTCCAAATAAGGAATGTAACTCCTATGATGCACCGATGCAAATGACTCCCTAAGACACTAGTCATTTGAATCCCTAAGACCTATGAATCTCGCAAGGTGAGATGACTCACCAGGTGATGTGGATGATGACAAGGCATGTCACACACACCAACACCCGCCCTTCATCAAAGTCGAGGAAGAGGTCATGGTAAGCCATACAGTAAAAGAAGACTCCTTAGACAACTAAGAAAGATGTGTTAATGGAGCCCGACAACTAAAGGCATGATAAGGTGCCCATATACAAACAACATATTTACGGAAAGAAGAAGAGGAGAAGAAGGACTATATAGCCCGAAGAATATGGTGGCTACAATAGACCTCACCCCAAGAAGAAACTGCAAGTGAATAAATTTCACCTTAGTGAAGGGCTTGGTGAATATATCGTAACCGATCAACTATCCGAACATACCGTATGTTGATGACGTTTTCATGTATTAGCTCGTATGAAGTGCATGTGAATCTCAAAGTGCTTGCTCATTGATGCTTGAACAGATTTCTACAAATTGAGATAGTTCTCATGTTGTCACAAGAGATAATGGTAGGTGCTGAAAGTGGATGCCAAAATCTATCAAGATACCCTGTAACCAAACAACTTCGTGGCAGCGTTAATCGCTCCTCTCGTACTCTACTTCTATCAATGATATGGAAATGGGATTCTACTTCTTACTGGACCAACCGAGGACTCGAACTAAGAGTGAAACCTGTAGCGAGGTAGACTTCGATGATCTAGATCATTGGCCCAATATGAGTCTCAGAATCCAATCAAGTCAATCTCAGTCCCTCCTAAGTAATAAATACCATCTATGTGAGTGCCACGAACATAGTGAAGGATCCACTTTTCTGATTTTAAATGTAACTCATGAGGCTCATGCATAAATCTAGACACAATCCCGATAATATAAAATAGATATAGCCAAGTGTGAGTAAGGTAGATCAAGCTCCCCACCAACTACCGATAAAGGGTATTGTCAACAAGGGGGAAGAGCAATTAGAAACCAAATTGACCCCTAAAGAAAAGGAGTAGGTGAGGACTTGCAATCGACATGTGAAACCAAGCAAGCAAATCAAGAGAGTACTTAGGTTGTGAGATCATAATTCTTAATTCAGATTGTGAAATCTAGATCCCAAGAAAGTAATGAAGCAATCCTAAGTTAGACATGGAGAACTTGTTGGCCAAGGAGATTTTCAGCTTAATCAATGATAGAGGAAGAGCTACTCGTGATCAACAAGTCATCAACATAGAGAACAATAATAAGCATGGAGTCATCCTACCGCAGAATATACACATTTGGGTCAGAGTGACACCGAGTGAACCTTGATGCAAGTAAAAAGGAGTCCATCTTGGCATACCAAGCCCGAGGGGCTTGTTTAAGGCCGTAGAGAGACTTCTTTAACTTGCTAAATGAGGGATGGATCATGGACATAACCCAGAGGTTGTTCCATATAGATCTCTTCTTCTAAGTCCCCATGAAGGAAGGCACTCTTAATGTCCATCCGGTGGACTTCCTATCTCGTTAGCAGTTAAAGAACGATGGCAAGGGTTAGTCAAATGGAAGTCATTTTCGCAATCAAAGCAAAGGTTTCAAGTAATCAACCCCAACTACTTGGGAGAAACCCTTAGCTACAAGTCGTGATTTATACTCCTTTAATTCTCCATTGGCTCCATACTTTGTTCGATATATCCACCTATACCAAATTATTTTTCTTCCTTTCAAAAGAGGGGTAAGATCCCAAGTGTCATTCTTTATGAGTGAGGAATACTCCTCATCCATAATAGTATCCCACTTAGAAATCCTAGAAGCTTCTGGAAAGACAGGTGGATCGAAGTAGAGGCGAAGAAGGAGTGGGGTCCAATTAAACTTGAGTGAGTACATCTCTCGATATGAAGGATCTCCAACTAAATCTTCGACACTTTGTAAAGTTTTCCTAGCCCAAAGAGGTCCCAAAGGTTCAAGCTCAGAGTCAAAATATTCTTTACTCAAGTGAGAAAGGACATAGTCCTCATCATCACTACATGTCAAAATCGAAGACTCGTAAGTTTGAGGATCTGGGAGGAGCAGGAGAGGAGGAACTCGCTCAACAACATCATCATCCGATGAGTCATAATCTTAACCAAAGGGGAAAAATAACCTCAGTGGAATTAAAAGTCAAGGATGACTCATCAAACTTCACACTCCTCTCAATATAGATCTCATGGGTTATAGAGTTCAACAATCAATATCCATTTTCCATTAGGATACTCGACAAAGATACAAGGTTTGGATTGTGGATCCAATGCCTTGCGTTTCTTCTTGGGAATTTGAGCCATAGCCTTGGATCCGAAGACTCAAAAGTGCTCAACATCGCTTATGTCTAAACAAGGCTTCAAAGGGTGTCATCCTCTCTTCGCCTTGAGTGGGACATGATTTTGAATGTAACAAGCACAATTCATCGCTTCAGCCCAATACCGTGGAGGAAGGGACTTTGAGTGAACCATACAAGTAGCCATCTCTTTTAGAGTTTGATTATTTATTTTTGTAACTCCATTTTGGGAAGGGTCAAAGAATCGTAGCGTATGCTATAAAGAAATCCCCTCAAAAGTGAAGAAATCCTCAAACCTATTACTCACATACTCACCTCCATTGTCGGTTCAAGAACCTTAATAGACCGTTCGCTTGTTTCTCAGCAAGAGCCTTAAAGTTTTGAAAATTCTCAAAGACTTCAGACTTAAGCTTAAGAAAATATACCCAAGTATAACGCAAAAAGTCATCAATGAAGGTTAGTATATATAGAGATCTAGTGAAAGAAGGAGATGGAAAGTGGCCAAAAACATCACTATGAATAAGATCTAAGGGACGAGTAGCTCTCTAGGATTTTCCCTTATCAATTTTTTTTTCAGGGTGCTTTCCGAGGGTGCAACCCTCACAAAGACCTTTAGAAAACTTAACTTGGGGTAACCCGTTGACCATTTCGTTTTGGCTCAATTGTTCAAGGTAATGATAATTTAGATGCCCAAAACACTCATGTCATAGCTTACTAACCTCATTTGCATGAGTGAGAAAGGAATTGGGTGTCAAATTAGAAGAGAAGTGGGAAAAGGTATACAACCGTGAACAATGATCCACCTTTCCCTCACCACAAAGTGTAGTCAGAGTTAAGCTCATGAATGATCATCGAGTTAGGATCAAATTCCACTTGCATTCCTTCACCAAGGTGGGTGATTTGGTAAACTGATAGGATATTGGTAGAGAGATTGGGAACACTTAACACTTGGATAAATGTTCCACCTTCTATCTCTACCGATCCACTATCGAAACTCGACACATGAGTGTCATCACCCAATAGGATTTAGGACATGCCAAATGGTTCAATGCTAGAGAATTCAACCTTTGAAGAAGCCATGTGGTGTGAGGCACCAAAATCGATAATCCAAGTTGATGATGGAGCTGATATAGCTACAAGGGCCTTACCTTTCTTCTTTTCAGTTTTAGACTCCTTTGCTTTAGAAGACTCACCCTTTTGAGCATTTTTTTATGGATTCAGGAACACTTATTTTATTCTTCTCAAGTAATTGAGTTAAGTGATCAATTTGTTTTAAAAACAATGATGCTCTTCATGGCCGGATACTTACAATAGGAGCATTTACACTTTTCCTTCTTTACTTTAGGCTCAGAAGTCAAAGTGTTAGTGTTGGGCTTAGCTGGGGGTTGGTTGGTCCTTTGTTTCTTTCTTATTTTCATTTTTCTTGCCCTTATTCGCCATAAGGGCATGTGACTTGGATTTTAGAGTCCCCATTTGAATGAGTTTGTCCTGTTCTCGAATGAGTTGGGATGAAAAATTGTCAAATGAGGGAATTTTCTAGGCACTACCAAGGCATATTTCGTGGCGTGGAAAGTTGAAATGAAGACAGAGTATTCATGACCTAACTTAGAAAGAATTGACAAGATCAATTGAGAGTCTTTCTTCTCCACTTTACATTCCTTTAGAAGCAGTCTAGTGTGGAAAAATTTGAGAAGAAGGTCTCGTAGGTTTTCAAAGTCACTAGGATTTAACCCTAGTATTTCATTCTCCAACACATGTGCTCTCATGTCATATTGCTTCACAAACATCTCGTCGATCATTGTCCATGCTCCATCAGGTGTTAAGGAAGTTTCAATGTGGAAGAGAAAGTCAGAAGAGACGGACATACAAAGAAGACCTAAGGCTTCATCACAGCGGTTGAACCATTTAGATCTTTTAGGTTCATCATCAAGTTCGGTCTCTAACCCCATGGTGACATGGTATAACCCTTTACTTCACAAAACCAATATAATTTTAGATCTCCATTTGAAGAAATTAAAAGGTGTGAGCACTAGTACTTTAGAGATATCCATAATGAAGAGATAGAACCAATGAAGGAAGAAGGAAGGAGAGAGAAAGGAAACAACCACCCCAAAACAATATCACACCCCCGAGTTTGGCACTTTATAGTTTAGTGCATTGATTACAATCAGATGCAATTGTGTGCCGAGAACTAGTCTGTCACTCACCTTGCAATCAACGTAATAATGCATAAGAGTGGAGACAACAATCAAGGTTTGTTGGGCGCAATAGTTCGACACCGTAAGCAAGCACAAGAATGAGTGAAAACAAGAAGGGGAAGAGAAGGCCTTGTGAGAAATAAGCATCTCACATCGCACAAAATAATCCTTTTCTTTGTAAGACTATGGTGGACGTGCTCACAAGTCCACAAGTAATAAAAGGGATAGAACAATGCTCAAGATGATTTGAAATGAGCCGATACAAGCAATACAATGACACCCCCAAAATGTAGCACTTTATAAAATAGTGCATTTACAAAACTGATAATCCCATCATCTAGTGTGCAAAAAAACATGCAACTTTGACTAAATAAGTGCTCAAAACCGAGTAACGAGTCAAAATTTATAGAAAAAAAATGATTCCCGCAACTGATGGAAAATGCCAATAAGCCCGCAAACGAATTAAAAGTGCCCTAGACGCATGCAAAGGAGTCATATGTATGCTCGTTGAAATGACTTCAAATTTTAGCTAGGGTTTCTTTTATTGTGAGGGGGGATTAGCCTCTTGCCAACCCTGGACCTCACCCTCCATCTTCGACACTCAAAGGAAGGCTAATAAAACAAGCAACATATACCCCAAAAAAATTACAATGCCAAGAATAATGTTTCTAACCTTAAATTTTTTAAAAAGAGATGATTAACCAATAATCAATTCTAAAAGGAAATTTTTGATTGAGCTACTAGAATTGTAATGGTTGGACCGAGAGTGAGCTAGCTATTACCACGTCCCAAATGATAGTCCACGAGCTAGACATGTCGACTAGTCCATGTACCAAGGGATTATCCCTTCACAGAGTGGGGAAACAGTGTGGGTCAGCCATGGATGAACCGGTCACATTGACCAGAAACCAAGGACGAACTGGCAATGGGACTCAACACAGGGAAGAAGATGGAGTCACACATAGAAGAAGGAAAGGCCGAGTACAAGCTCCAGGTAAATGCTAGCGAGACGGAGTGCAATGAGCAAGATTACCACACAATGCACAGAGGATCCTCCAACGCCAGAGATCAGGGTAGAAATTTCAACAAAATAAGAACTCGAGCTTCCAAAAATAGTGCAAGTTTGACCCAGGAAACAAGGAACGAGTTGATCAGCTGCTGTGGATGCAGCATGCATGAATTACCAACAAGTTGTCTATGAAGTATACATGCAAAAATCAATGCATGAGTAAACCAAAAATGAGCCTCTAAATCAAAAGGAAATGCACAAGATGATTCAACCATGCATGAGAGGTAGAAGAGAAAACCAAGTTAGAAAATAGTGTAGAGGTCAGCGGTGCAAGTGCAAGAGGCCATGGTTAAGCTAGAACGAATAGTGCCATGAGTTAATAAATGTAGGCCATGAGTATTCAACACGAGCCAAAGCAAGGAACCACCTGGCAGAGGCCATAAGCCTATTCAAGAAATGAACAAGCAGAGATGGTGAACAACTATGTAAACCATGAACAACACCACGGGAAAAACTGGGATGTCCGTGTGATAGAAGGTTTCAGGAGTAACTGCGAGCATAAATAGTGCACATAGGAAGAGCTCTAATCAAGTGTTTTTCCACCAAGATGTTTACCAAAAAAATGAAATCTGGTGGTAAAAAATGCAAGCCTACACACATGCACAAACCCCCAAAAATGCATAAACTCTGAGAGAAAATCTGTTAAAGAGATTAACACGATTCAAAAGTAATAATCGAAAAAACTTGCACAAGGAAATAAGAAGAAACTAGAAGTAATGAGCAACTGATAAACAAAGATTACATGTTTTACCAAAACCAGATATGATACCATGAAAGAGAGATATGTGAGAACCAATATCGAAATAATGCACCATGATGAAGTTGCACTTCGATGGTAATGTCGTAGCTCCAACGCAATAAGCAAGATTCGAACAATGGAAAGAATATGCAAATAAGAAAACAGGTCTACTCATTCTCATAGATTGAAAAAGGAAGTACAAATAGGGGTGCTATGTAACCCCCATTCCTAAACAAGGAAAGTAACTCCTATGATGCCACTGATGCATATGACATGACTGATGCATATGACACCACTAAAGGAGGAGTTATAATTCCAAATAAGGAATGTAACTCCTATGACGCACTGACACAAATGACAATGAAAGATTCTATGACAAAATCTGACACTTTTCATTTGACTCCCTAATACCTATGACTCTTGCAAGATGAGATGACTCACCAGGTGATGTGGATGATGACAAGGAAGGTCACACACACCAACAGCTTGCTTGCAAGGAATCCATTATGTTGAGATAAGAAAGGTCAGTAAACAGTAATGATTGTTTGTAAATTATCTCTTTCTAATAATGAAACTTTGATCAATCTCATTGATCTAAGGTATGTTTTAATTCTTCTTACTTGATCGTATGATAAACCGACATTCTATTTAGAGGTTGAAGGAAATAAAGGACTGAACTCTTGTATTTATACAAGTTCTTTGATCTTATTGGAAGTTTTGCTTTGCATTCTCTACTGTAAGTAGTGTGCTTGGATCTTCTTGCTAATTTCTCTAGGATGTTGAATGGCATAAAGAGGATGGAGGTCTACTTCAGGACTATTGAGGGTAATAACCTAAGTCCTAGATCTTTAAGATCTATCCTAATGGGATTCTAACCTAAGGTAAACTAGACCTACCTTATGTCTATGTTTACACTAATCTTGTTGCATCCTAACCTAAGTTGGATGTTTTACAAAGTTGGGGATTTGGAAATAACCTAAGATAACTATAGGTTTATTTCTAACCTATTACCTAATGCTAAATTGGTATGGGGCATGGTCTATCCTAAGATGGAAAATTTACCTAAGGAAATGTTTATAAACCTAAGGTAAATACTTTCTAAACTAACCTAAGGTTGGATCCTAAGCTAATGATATCTATCCTAAACTAATGCAAAGATAGAAAGGGACCTAAGGGGAGTCACATGGCAAATATGAGATGGTGGCGATGGTTTCTAAGTCATTTATTTGATTTGATTTTTGAATTTAAAACATTACGTACTGTCAATTTGACAGAGGCATGGAAACTAGAGGGGATCCTAGTTGGCACCATCTCTAAAGTTAAATAATGCATGTTCTCTTTGAATTTAGACTCGCCAATTTTAGATGGCGGTGGCGTGGAGATATAGGCGGGAGATTGGAAATTAATGACATTTATGGTCATCGTTTTTGGTGAGCAAACCACCTTGGAAACCATGCGAGCGGATTTGTTGGGAGTTGTTTGGTCTTTCATGCATTCTGATTTTTCTTTTTTGGAGCTATCTGGTTCTTCAAACCAGCAGTTCTATTTTTAGTTTGTTGTTATTTTTAACTCCCTTGGACTATTTTCGATCCAATGGAAGTATATGAGGCATTTGAGAAGGAAGTTTTTGGTTGTTGATTTCGTTTGGAGAAGGAGTTGTGAAGGCTCAACTGGAAATATTCTTCGAATCGACAAAAGCACTATCAGGCATGATAGGCTCTATCCATTAAGCTGCTATGATTTTCTCTAAGTGTCTTCATTAAAACAAATTTTCTCTCATGAGATAAATGGGTTTTTATTTTTGTGATGATCATTTGGTTTCCTTGCTTGAATATTTTATTGTATTCTCTGATTGAGGAATCTCTACTTGGAAAGGTAGTCATTGAGTTGTTTCCTATTTATTTGATGTTGAATCCCACCTTAAATCTTGTGGTGATTTGAGTAATGAAGTGCATGCATGAATCTTTCTTATCTGTTTGAAAATGGGTTTATGGAAATGATATGTGGCTTCAAGTTTTGAACCGAGTTGTCATTTTGGTTAGTAGAAGACATGAATATTATTTATATCTATTACTTCTATGATTTTCCAAAGTAATGTAGCTTCTACATAATTACCAGTAAATGGATGCTTTTCTTTGTGTTGGGTAAGTTGAGTTTGTATGGAAAATAGTAAATAAGTGTTTTCTTCTTGAACTTACTGTATAATCTATCAGTTCTTTAATACTCAGATTCGATGGGAGATGGGTATTATTAGGTGTTTTGAATCTTTGTTTTGTGGGTTCTTCTTGTATGGAAACAAGAGTGAATGTTTTATTACTCCTTTAAACTTTTCAGTTTAAACTGAGTCACTCGAATTAAGTTCTTTTATGGAACTATGTGATAGTTGTTTCTTGGACCCTTGGATTTTGATGTTACCTTGTTGGGAATACTTGTGTGAAGTCTATACTTCTGATCTTATTTATTGAGTCTTTCTCTAAGTTCTTGAGTACTGAACTAAGGGATAAAAATATGAGGTCCTGTTGGTTGGGGACATTATGAGAGTTTTCTTTTTGAGTCAATGCTTGGGTTATTCTTATAGCTCTATTTGAGCTTTCTATTTGTAGTTCTTGCTGTCTACTTCCTATGAAGTAGATGTTGTTGGTTTTGTATATCTGTCCCTGAACTGGGTTAATCTCTTGAGTTTCTTGCTTGAGTAAACTTGTTAAAATATGACTGTTGTAATTTCTTGGAAATTTGTTGAATGGGTATTTGACTTTTGGAGTTGATGATTACTTAATCTAGAACTAACCAAATCAGCTTAGTTTGATAGGTTTTCTTGATCTCTGTGTGAGTTGTAATAAATAGAATGGCTTGTCGATTTCTTAGATGTATAATTAATCCGTCCATGGAATTGAAATGAAAGGAATTTAATCATTTCTTTAGCTGACTTGAGCACCTGTTGCTAAGTCCTGTTGACCTTTTGTTTTGCATCTTCTTGAAATCGAATCTTGATGGATTCTTCTCTGTACATTCTATTGATGTTTTCTTCCATCTCTCGAATGGTTATGATTATGATTCGATCATTGTTTTATCTTCACCTAGAAGAAAAGATTAAGCTTAGTTTTCATGACTGTAACTTTGTCGATTTTGAATGACTATTGAAGACTGTAATTACCCTGTTTGGCGATTAGAAATTTTGTTAATGCATCTCCTTTTTGATATGGGTATAATATTAATGAAAATGGTTGTCCATGATGGGGAACCTTGCTTGGAATTTGTTTCAAATTCAACAGTCGCACATTCTATTTAATCTCTTATATGTGCTTTCTCTTATAAAGGAGTTGGGGATGTAGTGATTGGGTCTGCATTTGTCCTTTGTGACCTTCTTCACATGTGAAAGAATGTAGGAATTCCCTTCTGATCATGTCATTTGACTCCTTCTCTTTCATTCTCTATGATAAAGTCTAATCACTGCCTTTGGAAATTATAGGAGGTATGTGTTGAGTTCTCTTTTCTGAAGTTGTGAATGGGGATTCGGGTTAACTGAATTATAAAGGAAGTTCTTAACTATTTTATCACATTCGTTCTTCTTCTTTTGGTAAATCTTGTCATAGGATTTAATTGGATCAGTTGCATTACTCTCTTTAATGCCCTTGTGTAGTTGTATTTTTATGAAATTCAGAAACTAACCGTTATCCAAAATGAGTCCCCTACTTATTTTGGCTAACTTGCCTTCATTATTTCCTTCCTTGTGCTTAAAATTCAATTTTACACATTTAAAGTACTCAAAAAATTATGAAAATGGCTTCATCAGATAGGATTTTTCTTCCCCTTTCTAGAAAGGTAAAATTTTCCTCCTAACTCCAAATATTTTGAAAGTTATGGCTCGGTGGAGTTTTTTGGGGAAATTTTCCCTTGACAGGCCCGCATCCAATGAGAAGATGCCACGTGGTGGTGGAGGTCAGGTTAGCGGGCAGAGTGAAGTTAAATTTTTTTCCAAAGTGGGCAAAGGGTGCAAAGGAAAAAACTGGCCCGCAGGCCCGCGAAGGAGGATGGAGAAAAGTTTAGAAGGCCCGTGGACCAACCGGAGGACACCACGTGTCCCGTCGGCCATGGGGAATGGGGGGCGAAAAGGAAATTTTGGTTTTTGCCAAAATTTCAAAAGGCGCAAAGGAAAATTTTGAAGTGCAAACCCATGGGTGAAACAGAGTCGCACACATGGCAAAGTGGAGCAATGGAGTGCGGGAAATTTTGGGAAATTTTCCCAATGAAAATCAAAGTGAAAAGGGTGAGGTTTGAGCCCGTGTTTCCATCAGCTAATGGGAAAGTGACATGTGATAGCAGAGTAATGAGCACAAGGAATTTTGGGAATTTTTTCCAAATTCAAAAATGGAAAATTTTCAAGTTTCGGCCCGCCAACCCAAATTTTTCCCTAAAATTGCCATTTTTGCCCTAAATCTTCAGAGGGGCATAACTTTCGATCCCGAGCTCAGATTTTCATGTTCTTTATATAATTGGAAAGATGTTGAAATCCTCTACATGATGGAATCTTAAATTTTTATTTTTGATGGATATTTGTGGGAGAAAAATGGAAAATGTATTTGGCATGTAAAAAACATAGAAAATGACTCCAACCACCAAAATTAATGAAGTATGGGCCTCTGTTTTGCTCTGTAAAGCAATGTACTTTGAAGTATGGGATTTTTTATGGAAACCATCATTTTTAGGCCCATTAGATGAATCTTGTTGGTGGTTGAAGTCCCAAATCAATTTTCCCACATTTTCTCCTTTCTTCCATTCTACTCGATGGTTAAAAGCCAATTTTGGCTCATTTGTAACATGTTGTTCATCATTCTTCTCTGCCTCTCCCTTCTTTTCTTCCCTAGGGTCAAAAATGGAGTTTGAACCTCCTCCCTTGCTCTGTAATGGCATTTTTTTCCTCTTACCAAGTAAAATGATGTTTTGTGCAAACTTCTGAGCAATAAAAACATGTTTTGTGATGCATTTGTCCATCCTTGCTCGTTTTTTTGCTTTTTCTTCTTCGCTCTCTCTTCAAGGTATTTATGCATGTTTGAATGTTCATTGTAGGTTTTGGAGCTATTTTCATGGAGTTTTGGAACATTTTTGTGTGAAATTTATCCTTGGTTTTGTGATGCACTTTTCCATCCTTTCCATTGCTCACCTCTTCTTATTCCATGGCAGTTTTGATAGATGTTCAACATTTTCCTTCTCTGGTGTATCACTGTTTTAGTGTAGGCTCTATTTTTCCCTCTTTTCTCTCTCTTTGTCTCCTTGGCATAGTTAGATTAGGATTATATTAGCTTGTCTGCACTAGAATAGCTTATGGTAGGTAGTTTAGGAAGAGGAACCAACCTTCTCTAGAGAGCTTTCCCATTTGCAAAGGTCCCACACTTTGGGAAAGCTCAATGTTGTGCATTCACACCAAATGACATTGCCTTAGAAAAGTAGATCCATAGGTCATTTTGGGGGTGCTGTGAATTTGCACTAATAGTTTTGGCATGCTCGGTGGGACCTTAGAGGTCTTCCACTTCATCTTTTGCAGGTTGGTGTGTTCCTGTGAAGATTTTAGCCTTTGGAGGCAATTGCAAACACATCGGCGAATCCATCGGTAAACAACCCATCTCTGAAGTTGTAGACCTTCCTTTTCATTCATTTTCATTCATTTTTCATCCATTCTTCCTTCCATCTCTTCCATATTATTTCATCCCATGAAGTTGTGTAATCATGACTTCATTTCCATCATGGAATTCACATTTACAACAACAGTAAGCCATCCAAATCCACCTCCAACATGCTTTACAACTCCTTTAAATCAGCATTTTAAGCAGATTCAAGATCAACATGCATACCCATATGAGCAATAGTGCCAAAATCAGTTTGGCTATGGTTCTTTCCAAGAGTAGGGGTATGCATACAATGAAGACAATCAAATGCAAGATGCTGATTTGTTGGAGAAAATCCAAAAAATGGAGATTGGCATGGTGTAATCCAGGGCTCAAGCACAAATGAAATCATTTGGAATCGGTTGTGGAGCACCTTGTCCATGGGTGGGACCTTTTCCAAGGCATTATAGCCCTCAAGAGAAGCTTGAATTCATGATTACAATGCTGCCATTACTTGCAAAGTGGACTAAGGGAATAGAGGTGTATGAGAGGAGTATTCAGCAACCTTGTCAATAGGTAAGCACACCATCTCATACTCTTTCTTTTCCTCTTTCTCAATCTGTATCATTTCAGTAGTGTCAAGCTTCAAGTTTCCCATATGTTGCCCCAAATGTTGATCCCATTTCTCCATCTCCTAGTCTTCCACCTCATCTAAATTCTTCTATCATTTTCCTTCCAAATCCAAATCCCCTCCACAAGAGCAAAAAGAAATACCTTCCACTCCAAGGAAACAAGAAGTTTCATCTCTTCCACCACCACAAACAAATGAAAAAATGGTTGAGTCACAACCCACCCCTCCTCTTGCATTCCCAAATCCATGTTGGGAAGAAGAAATTGCAAAAATCAGTCATGAAGGACAAGCAAGAGGAAGAACCAAGCAAAGAAGGAATGATTAAGAGCTTAGTAAGTTTGGCTCTTAGATATGGGATTGAGAAAATTCCTTTGCTGGTGAAGCCTACAGAGGAGGTAAAGGTTGAAGAACAAGTGGTGGTTAGGACTGATTTTGTTGTAGCAAAAGAAGAGAAAAAAGAAGAGGCAGATCAGAAATCAATTTGCTCATAATGTAGTGTCCATGTTGGCACTCTACTTGAAGAAGATGTTGATCCAATTCAAGTTGCACAATCAGCCATGGAAGAGGAAAGATCTAAAAGAGATCTTGCAGCCCCAACTTGTCCTCTAGAGCAAGATTGAAGAGTTTGACTTGAAAAAATTCATGCTAGAGGAAGAGTTCAATCAAGAGCAAGATTTCCTTCAAGTAGCAGAGGAAGGAGAAGCTACTCCAAATCTAAAAGAAGAGGAGTACATTCTAGTTGTGGGGGAGAAAAGTGTAGATCCAAAAGCTTTGAGCACAAAGTAGGCTATAGAAGAACCTTCAGTTCTTCTTTCTACTTCATCTCTCTCAAGTTCTAGTGTTGAAGAAGAGTTTGATCTCTCAAACTCAATGTTGGAGGATGAAAGAAACCATGGTGATCAAGTTTCAGATCAAGAGAACACCATGGGAGAGGTTGAACATTTGCAGCAGGACAACAATGAGACAGTTTATCTGTCAGATTTGGAGGACTATTTTGATGAAGAGGAACCGGTTGAAATCACACCATTTTCTCCTTCATCATCCACATTCCAAACACTTGATCCTATTGTCATGGAGGAGAAATTTCATTTGTAGCAGCCTGCATCTTATAGCAGCTCTTTGGAATCAAGATTGGAATATTTAAATCTTCCATGTTCTTCATTAGAGGAAGGAAAATAATAGAAGAGTTCCATCATTTCTTCCACACCATCCATTCAAGAAGGTCTATAAGAAGACTCCATTTTTGGAGTTGAAAATCAGAGCTATGGGCATATCAAATGGATCAAACCTTGCCCAATAAGTATTTGGCTTCATTGGAGCCAAAGGAGAAGTCACAACCAGTCATGCTTGCTTCTAAGCATGAGGATGAGCTACAAAGTACCAAGGATCAGTTGTCATACCTCTTCAATCCAAATGCAGAGCAACTAAAAGAGGTATTCAATTTTCTTTCAGCTGACACCTTGCTAATTTGGGTAGAATACCAGCTTCTTGTTGATTTTCCACTCATCCAAGCAGCCATACTCAGCTCCAAATCATTTTCATGGCTGCCAATTTTGAAGAAAGGAAGCTATTTTGCACAACGATCAAGCAGGGTTTGTTTAGCCCACCTTTGCTTCCAGTTAGAGTAGAGTAGGTAGGTTTTCTTTCAAAGAAAAGAAGTGCTTGTGCACACTCTACATGTTCCATTTGGAGCATGTATGATTTTTAGTTTTGTACATAGTTGTTTGGTGTTGTTTTGGTTGCTCTTGCACAGTCCATTTTAGTGGGTTTTGGTGAGGATCAGTTTTAGTTCAGTGGGTTTCCAAGTGGCTCAGAGGTCAGATTTTCATAGTTCATATCAGAATTGGTTATCAGGCTTGACTCCATGCCCAATGGATGCTTCAAAGGCCACTGATCATTCATCTAGCAAGCAGATGACCTTGGAGAGTTGCCAAATTGTTATCCAAAATGAGCCCCCTGCTTATTTTGGCTAACTTACCTTCGCTTCTTTCCTTCCTTGTGATTTAAATTCAATTTTACACATTTAAAGCACTCAAAGGATTCTTTAAATGGATTCATTAGATAGGATTTTTATTCCCTTTCCGTAAAGGTAAAATTTTCATCCTAACTCCAAATATTTTGAAAGTTATGGCTTGGCGGAGTTTTTTGGGGAAATTTTCTCGTTGATGTCTCGCATCTAATGAGAAAATGCCATGTAGTGGTGGAGGTCGAGCCATTAGAGTGAAGTTAAAAATCACCAAAGTGGGGAAAGAGTGCAAAATAAAAATCAAAGTGGCGGAGCATGGGGAAATTTTGGGAAATTTTTCTTGTCTTCTTCTTGCCTCTCTTCATTGCAGGTATTTGTGCATGTTTGAATGTTCATTCGGGTTTGGAGCTATGTTCATGGATTTTGGAACATTTTTCGTGTGAAATTTATCCTTGGCTTTGTGATGCACTTGTCCATCCTTTCCATTGCTCACCTCTTCTTGTTCCATGGCGCTTTTCATAGATGTTCAACATTTTCCTTCTCTAGTGTATCACCATTTTAGTGTAGGCTCTGTTTTTCCTCTTCTCTCTCTCTCTCTCTATCTCCTGACATAGTTAGATTAGGATTAGATTAGCTTGCCTACACCGGAATAGCTTGTGGTAGATAGTTTAGAAAGAGGAAACAACCTTTTCTATGGAGAGCTTTCCTATTTGTAAAGGTCCCACACTTTGGGAAAGCTCAATGTTGTGCATTCAAACCAAATGACATTTCCTTAGAAAAGTAGATCCATAGGTCATTTTGGGGGTGTGAATTTGCACTAACAATAAGTTAGAAGGTTCCTACTTCTTAAGGTAACTCTATTTTGGTTAAATAGTGAAGTTAATTTTTGTATTTCAAATTCAAATGAATTGTGAAGGAAATAATTAGAAGGTATTTTTATTTGATATGGATAAGTGTTTTGGATGGAACATTATTTATCTAACATCATGCTGGAGAATGTTGATTTCATCATGATCTTACCTTAAATATTATTCAGATTGTTTAATCTGTTCTTTTATGGTTGATACAACTTATGATTTATTTGTTCTGCTTGACCTCACTGTTTCATTAAAGCAGAGTTGATTTAATGAAACAGTTAGTTAAAAGCACATCATTTTAATGCTTAGTTCTTATCATGCTCAATTCAATGAACTAACCCGTGCTAGCAATTTTTACAGATGGACTTCGTAAGTGATAAAGGAAGGCAATAGCTTTTATGATGTATTGGTTGCTTAAAATTCTAGACCATTTATAGAGAATTTTGATTTATTATTGAGATGTATTGAAGGAAGGAAAGTTGTATTCTTTAATGATCTTGATGTTGTTGACGTGAAATATGTCAGTAATGCATAGTCTTGTAAAATGTGTACTTATCATGATGAATTGTAAAGACTGAAGTTACTTAATTGATTATGTCAAATTCTCTTGTTCATAATATGAAGGAAATTTGTAATCCTATCTTTGATGTTGACATTCATACCTGTTTGGATCCTTATTTCTGTTGTTATTGAATAGGTTGGATAAATGGGAATTAGTACAATTTCCCTTACTTGAATGCAACTTACTAAGTTGCATGTATTGATGTTCTTTACCTAATCTTGTATGGTATATTATGATGTTATGAACATATAGTTTAAATATCAGGATGTGTGTATTGGATAAGGGTATGATAAATCCTAATACTTAACCATAATGAGGAAGGTTCTCCTCTCAAAAGGATGCAAAATAAACGAATGGTATATGAGTTTGATAACCATTTAGAATTCATATTTATGAAGTCTCTCATAACAAAACCAGTTTTGGTTCTTATACTTTCCTTGAATGGTTGAGACACATTAAATAAATCTTATGATAGATGTTGTTTCTGTTCTCGATTAATTACATGATTAAGCAAAAATTTAATGAACTTAAAATCAATCATAGGTTATGAGGTTACATATTATCTAATCAACTCAAATAAGGATTGAAAACTTAAGGATTGTTGGGATTAGGGTTATGCAAGGTTGTTGTGATTTGAATCTTAATCCAAAGATAATTAAGTGGAAATGACCTCTTAAGGTGTGTAAATCGTGATGAAGTAGTTCTGTCGGATGTTGGCACATGCCAATGCAGAGAACATACCTTGATAAATACTTGGGTCTTCATGAGGATATAGTGGTGCAGTTGACATGTTGCAACACCCTTCAGATCGGTCCATATAGATCTACTCAAACCTAGACTTGAACTTAGTTTCTCTCTATATTAGGCTAAGGATATGATTTTGCATAGGAAGTGACTCTCAATGACTTAGGGTAACTTGGCACATTCAATGAATTAGGTTGAATGAGTATGCCCATATACCCTAGGTCATCGTGAGTGGTTCCCTATACCAAATTATATCAATACCCTAGGTTAGGGTCAAACCTTGGACAAGTGGACTGATAGAAGTTAGTAAATACCATTTTAGATAACAGATGAGTGGGGTGAAGGATGTATTCCGATTAGACGAGTATACCATCTAGGAATAGTAACATGAACAATATGTTGGAAATCTTTGGCCAAAGTATCGCAAGCTACTAGTTGCGTTGTCTGTGTCACCTAGTTTGAGAAATGTGATTTCAGATGGATATGGTAACAAATATTCAGATAGATTTCTTAAACATAACACTCAATACCCAGAACAGGGTAAGAGAACCAAGTATACATAGTATACCCATAGTATTCAATACTTAAGTTAACATGAGAGATCGGTTGGTAATCGAGTCATGAAATGAGAGATCGGTAGTTCACCAAGTCATTTACAGTTGCATATGGTTATCTGTTATGAGATTGATTGGCATGGAATGTGTGTTCTAAATTATGATTATTTAGAATAGAGAACATTATGTAAAAAAATGGAATGTTACATTTAACACCTTGAATCAGTCAATACACTCCATTATATTAAACATAGTAAATACACAGAAGCTCCTTACAATAAGTAGTACCATAAGTTCATGTGCACATCAAATTTGGCGGGAGAACTTCAAAATAGCTCATATTCAATCCTTACATAGTCTTCTTATTATATGTAGATTACTACATATTTATAAGGGTGGGGACTTTCCCTTCACCACTTACATAATTCCCAAAATAGGTCACATGTTGTAAATAGCCATGCACCTTTACAATAATAGACACACATGCAAGTGCACTAATAATAGATCTCTTTATGGTTAAGTGGTAGTAATAACCCTATTATTAACTCAAACCTATGTAAAGCACTTAGTATAAACTCTTCCAAAAATAGCCTATGCATGTTATGCAAGTCTTTATCTGGTTTGTGTGCTCTACATGCTATCTCCAAAATAGCCTATAATCCTGAAAATGGCTAAGTCCCGAATCTATCCTTGTATTTCACGCACATTTCCTTTTCTATTCTACCATGCCTTTGAATGCTCCCAATTCCCACGCGTGAACCTTTGTGTGCCTTTTGCTAAGTGTCACACTTTTTCTACTCAACATTATCCCACACAAAACTACATTGCCGCCCTAAAAATGGTTACCTCTTAATACTTTTAAAGAATAAAAAATGGGAATGAAAGGAAATTAAAGAATTACTATACAAAGAATGAACTTTCACCCTGCAACGTCCTTTGTTTCAACTGGAAGAATCAACTCTGGATATTCTTCTTTGATTTCATCCTCTAAAGCTTGCCAATCACTCAACGCAACTTTTTCATTTTCCTTAACATTTGATGCAATAGAGTTTAACTCTTCTCACACAATCTCTTCCTTCTCATTCTACAATAAAATAACAATGCTGGACATCAGCGGTCACCCTTCCTTTTAGAAGATCCATCTTCCGGGATGTAAGATTTCCAATTTCATCCAGCTTTGCCTTTATGGGGCTCTGGGATGCTATAAGAGCCTCTCATTTTTTTCTTTACTAGAGCCAATGGTTCTACATGCCCCAAAGTTTCATCCTTCATGGACTTTAGGACTTCATTGTCTTCTACTATGGTCCTAATCCTTACACGCCTCCTCCGGATCTGCACAAATATTAAATTCCCGGGTCCGCTTTCTTCATCTCCTCCTACAAGGTTTGGAGTAATGCTTCATAAGATGAAATATTTCTAACCAATAAAGCCCTTGCTCTCTCTGCTTCCTACTCAAGGTCCTTTGGCGTTGGCATTCGAACTGGTCCATCCTCAAGCACCAAATCAACTAAGGTACACACATAATGCATAGTTGAAGGGAACTTTTTAGGTACCTTGGGCTCCAAGTGCGGTCTTGCTTGCAGGACATGATCATCAATCTCCTCTGCCATGCTGATGAGAACCCCATTCTTCTTTTTCTCTAGGTATTTCTCTCCTTTCAAATACACTATTTCTACATCTTTAGCTTTAAGATCTTTCCTTAGAGCTCCAATAGTGGTAGCTTTATCTACATTATTGCACACCACCTCTGTAGATACCTTCACTAAGGCATTACTCACCTGTTCATCAGACATAATCGTGGGTTTGATGGTTATATGTTTGTTATGTGGTGCCTTTCTCATTCTTCTTGACACACAGGATTCTTCACATACATCAAAATTAGGCTCATCCATATGTTTTTGCATGGACCATGACAACTATTTCCTCACACATGTGGTTTCCATGTCAAGGTCTATAAACTCCCATCCACACAATTCCTCGAGACCCACCGTATTTTAAAATCATGCAAGACAATTTTACTTGTGTCCTCTTCATAGCCCATGATTGGTGCAACATACTCCCCACTTTCCCTTTTGTTCTTGGCCCCTTAGGAACTTGAGTGCCAAGGTTTGGAGTTAGATCCTCTATGTCCTAAGTAGTATCTTTCTTTGTTTCTCATGGATTCTTAACTCCTTCTTCATCCTTTATTTCTTCATCCTTGGGTTATTCCACATCCTTTGGTTATACAGGAGTTCCGGGTGCACTCTCTGTAGACTCCTTCGCCTCCTCATCTAGCTTCAACTTTCTCCTTAATTTCTCAATCTTCTCTTTCTATGGAGAGAGTCATGGTGATATTCGTACTAACTGTGGAGTTCCCACACCTTGTGTTCTTATTCTTCTAAACACTCTCTTGAAATGGTGCTCTCCTTGGACTACTTCTAAGTCCTCTTCTTCTTGTTGTTCCTGTGGTGGGGTACTTCGTGCTCTTTCTGTCTCTATTTTGTCTATAGGCTACCTCTAACCTCTATCCACCAAGATGTCACTATCTTCTCACCCTTCTTCCTCATCATTTACCTCTATAGGTTCTATGGGATTTGGAGCTGGTACGTTCTCCACTTTATGCTTACCCTTAGGTGGCCCTGGGAGCACAAACTCATTTTCCACATATTTTTATTCTCCGGCTTGGGCTTAAGTCAAGGTATAGAGTATCTGACATTGCTCCAGTGTCCCCAATTGCCAAGCTTACAGACTTCATGTTTATAACATATTAGATAAGTCTTTTAATATAGGCATCCTTACCTAGTTATACATATGTCTTCCTCAGCATGTGGTAGTCATAGTCTACCTTGTTTACAACAAAATTCAGGTGGCGTGCATCAAAAATGATGGATTGATGCCTGGAAGTAGTGCACTATGAAGGCATATGACAATTTACACCATGGGCTCCAAGTACCATCCTTCATAGAAAATCATGTGATGCATAAGTGTTGGTACACCGCGAATTGTACTCGCCTTCCCACCACCGACAATAACTCCTTATGAATGCGCCAATCCTCTTCAAATGCCGTGTGAAGCTCGTCATACCACATCTCCGACCTCTATTTAAATTGAACTCTCATCAAACCTTCACATAAATATTTGTCAAACCTTTGTGCAAGGGATTTATTCTCCATGGGATACTCCCAAATCTTGTCCTTTGGCCCATCGGGCACTCTAATCTCCATAAATACTAAAGAAAGAAAAACAACGCCAAAAATGATTTTGTCACATGTGCATGCTTCCTCGATAATGTTCTCTGCAACGTAGCCTGCTATGTTGTAGATCACTCCTGTGACATTCTCCTTGCGATATGTAGCCACATTGTATTCACTTGTGACCACCTCTCTTAGTCATTCAACTTTGTTACTCAGATGTATTTCTACCGAACCACTGGGTACTTCTTTAATTTTTCAATATCCATCCGCGTAGACCCTTTGTGTATCCTAACTCTTTCTATGTTTCCAATATTGTTGCTTTATCTGTTAGATCACTAGCAAGGTCTACCCCTATGCCCTTTAATCATATCGGTGTCCAGATCAACATTTCTATAATCTTCATGGAATCTTTTCATTAGCCACTGGTAAAGAGGTTCGTATTTTCCAAAGTATGGGATCTCATACAACTGGTACAATCCTACTTGTTTTAAAAGTTTCTCCCCAGCGTCATCATATACCAACATATCCTCCATCATGCACTTGTTGGTCTTTGTACTCAACAATGTGTCTAATTCTTTCTTATTATCAAAGGTGTGTGGTTGTAATCACTCACCCTTGCAGCTATGTATGTGGGAATCCCACTCTTTCCAACTATCACACCTTTCAGATACTGCATCTCTGAGAAACTACTCTTGGGAGAAATTTTAACTTTTACCTCAACTTTCTTCTTTCCTTTGGCTCCTACAGAGGTGCATTCTTTGGTGCCATCTGAAAATCTCACCTTTCTATCTTCGTGGTGCGTAAATGCATCTCCTTCTATCCTCTATAGCGAGCAAGTCCAAACCCTAGCTTGAATATGTGTGCCCTAGTTGAAATCACATGCCCTAGCTCTTTCGCAACGCTTCGCTTCACTCAAACCCTTCACAAATGGGGATGCAAGCTTCTTCTACACACAAATCTACTCTCCATGTCTGGTTTCACACTCTCCACACCTCAATACTCTTTTCTTAGCTTAGCCGCACTTAGCTCATTTAAATTCTTACAATTACAATGGTAAAAATGAACTCACATCATGTCCTTATATATATTTTCAAAAGTTGGTTCATTTATTGCTCCTTCACCTACCAACGATTCCTCATTAATTGACCATTTTCCTAATTTCCACGTAGTAAATCTTTGCACCTCAACTATAACCTTCTATCGCACCTTCCTACCTTCTGGCTACAAACTTCTCTTTAGCACACTTCCATGCACCTCGAGTACCTCACCACTACACCTTCTCTTGGTAGTCCCCACAACCACTACTTACCTTGCATTATACTGTTCCTTCGTTTATCTCCATTTATGGTCCTTATTTGGAAGAAATTATTTCACCGATTCTAGAAGCATTTCTTTGAATGTTTACAAAATAGATAAGGGTAAAGGGCAAGGAGGAATACTGTTGAGATGCTAGTTGTAGGTTGTTGCACGTGTATGACTCACGAATCCATAGATGATCATGATAGATTCCTTTTTACTTGGAGGAACTACTGAAATGGAAAACAATACCACCAAATAAAAGTTAAACAATATATGCAAAGTGGACGCCTAGCGTGTGCTACATCCGGGGAAGTGTGATACTTCCTAGACATTTAATCCACTATTTAAAACAACTTAATGCTAATAATAAAGGAAATCCTACTGTAGTTAAAATGATTTAGGTATCTCATTCATCTACAATAAGAAAATTCATTCACAACAAGCTAAGCTATGACTGAATCTGAAGGTCAAGGTCTCTGTCAGGATATTGGTATTGGTCAAGGTAAATTTTGGTCTGTTTTGGGTATTTGATGGAGGTTTTAAGCTCTGATCTAGTTTTTGGTAAAAGACACAGAGACCGACGTCAGTTTAGTATGACTAGTGTCGGTTTAGGTTAACCGATGATGGTTGTGGGTAACCAATGTTGGTATGGTCGTGGTACAGGAAATTCAATAAAACTCGAGGCAAGGTAGATCTAAGGCTAGATGAAGATGGAAGGGTGATGGCAAGATTCATGTGGGTATTAGGTGTGCACAGGAATGATTAAGATCCAGATATGGGCAATTCAGGGGTATGGGTAAAAGGATGGTCAAGCTTGCATGGAGGTAAAATGGTGGTGGAATGAAAATGAGGGTAGAAACTAGTAACAACAACAAAAGGATCTACCCAATGATAAATGGACAAATGTTGGTTACCAAAAGCACTTACCACTTGTACGAGCTTGATATCTGGTTGGTAATGGTAGGTGATCAAATGGAATGAACCTGATATGGTGTTGGCGCTTCCCTGGATGCTCCCGTGAAGGCAGATGGCTATGTGATTACTTCCGGTGTTGGCTATGGATGCTTTGATGTGTGTACTAACGCTGGTTTTGCTTGCATGTAGCTCTAGTTTTTGTCACTTGCTCTCAAAAGATGTGTTAATCTCTTTGAAATGTGCCAACCTTGAAATAAGGTTGTTTTGGGGGTTAAATGGTAACCGATGACGGTGGTTCTGGCTTAACCGGTGGTGGTTTAGGTAACTAGCATTAGTTAGGGTGGGATTTCCTAGGTTTACTAAATTAGGCAGATCCCCTTGATTTTTTGGGATCTCATTTTGTTTACTCCATGATTAGCATGGAAGTTCCTTCTAATGGGTGGGAATGTGGTTAGAGGGAATGTAGGCATTGATTTTTAGGGTTTGGGTAGGTCTTAGTTAGTTATGGAAACTTACTAAGAATAGGTCTTAGGGTGAGGTGGCTAGATGAGGTGGATATGTGGGTATTATCCCAATTAGGATATTTAAATAATAAATATTGTGAGGATAATGAATTAATTTAATTAAATTAATATTAGAGTGGGATGAAAGGGGCCATGGTTAGGTGAATGTGTTCAAGGTGTTTATTTGACGGGGGACCAAGGGGAGTATGACCTAATTTTAGTGTCTACATTTTGCCCCTTTTTGTTGCGTAGCTTGTATCTGTAAGCGACGCTGACAAAAATAAGATGTGGTTGCCCCATGTGTGGGTGAAGGTGATCCCCCTCAAACTAGGAACTGATGAGGTAGAAGGAAGAATTAGTGAGTGGTTTGATAAAAGGTGAATGTGATGAAGAAGAAGGTGGGTAATGGGGGTAAAGAAAGGAAAAATGTCCACTCGAGTAATCTAGGTAATGGGTCAGGGTCAAAGGTAGTGATAGTCAAATGCACACACATGTATAAACTACAACATGGTACCAAGTTGAAGAGTAGGAAAACTCTACATTGTCTAAGGTTGATCGGGTTATCCAAACATGGGTTGTTGAGGTCCAGTATCCAGGGTAGAGGATACGGTCGGACACTCAACGAGGTAAGATGCGAGAATGCATAGGGTGGCTCTGGCACATCCAAAGGGTCAAGGTTTGTTTGGGTAAAGGTCACGACTGAAGGAAAGGTAAGGTTGTAAGGCTAATCATCGTGGTAACATCATCGCAAGGTAGAGCATGAGTGCATAAGGTCGATGGTCACCCCAAGGGGGCTGGTGTGGGTAGATGGGTGCAACGTAGGTAAAGCCGCAGGAGAGGTAAAAATATGCCCCACCCAGTGGTAAGAGCGAGTGATGAATGATGAGGTGAGGAGGGTGAGGTGAATGGTCAGGGTAAGCGTTGGGTGAGGGAAAAAAGAGTGACGGGGTAGGGTAAAGGTGAAATTACGGGGTGATGTGGAAGAGAGGGTGACCGATGTTGGTCAAGGGTAACCGATGCCGGTATAGGGTAACCGACCATGGTAAGGTAGGGCATGTGACCGATGCCGGTGAAGGTAAAATCGGTGTCGGTTAGGTCAGGATGTTATAAAAAAGAAAAATTTCCATGTTTTTTGGAATCATTTGTCTCATGCAAAATAGAGGAAAATGACATGAGAGAGGGAAAGTTGGAAAGTGTCTAGACGGAATGGAAAGCTAAGTTGGTGAGCCGAATGGTGGGTGATTGGTAGTTGAGAGGTGGGTCCATGAGATTAGATTGTTGGATTCGGGTGGTTGGAGGCGAGGTGACCGATTGGTGATGGCAGAGGCCGGAGAGGGATCGGGCGGGCCACCAGTGTGCAGTGGCTGACATGCCACCATGGTGACATTAGAGTGATGAGGTAAGTGTCAAACCCTTTCCATGTTTTGTGAGATAGATTAGGTGATAGGTCGGGTTTTGAAATATTGGGTGTGTGGGGGAAAATGAAATTTGAAATGTGGGAGGGTAAATTGGGTAGAATAGGAATGGGGAGAGAGGTAAGTGGGTGAATGAGGGGTGGGATGGGGTTGAGGGGAAGTGTAGGGGAGAATGGGTGGGTAGAAGGGTTAGGAGAGGGAGTTTTTTGAGAGGGGAGGGTTTGGGGTCGTGGGTTTCACCGCGACAGTGGACAGTGTCGGGGTTAGCTGAGGTGGAGGGTCAAATGGTTCGGTCACCAAATAGGTGACCCATGCCAGTTTAGGGGTGACCAGGGTTAGGTTAGAGATAACTAGCACCGGTTGGGTTTTGGAGAAAAAGGGGCCAAAAGGGCCCCAGGTCGAGTGGGTGAGAGAGGTAGGGGAAAAGAAGGTGTTTTGGTGCAAAATATGGCATAGGTGGGGGTGAAACGGGCATGGGTAGATGATAGTGGGTGAGAGTGGGGGTGGGTAGATAGAAATGTGATACAAAGGTAGGTTGGGGAAGAAAGAACAAGATGGGGTAGTAGGTATAGGTGAGGTGTTGAGTGTGGGTATGATGAAGGTAGATTAATTTGATGTTTGTGTTGGATGCAAGGGAGAGATCACCGTGGATGAGAGACAGGGTGCCACCCCTACTCTTGAGAGTGTAAGGCACAAGCGATAGTTGAGGAGTGGTGGCACATGGAGGAGGTGGGCTGATTGGGGTCCGACACTATCGGCATGTAGTTCGGCAACCGAGTCTGATGGTCACCCTCATCGATAGATGGGATTTAAGTGACCAACACGTTCCACCTACCGACGGGTGAGATGATAGTCACCTTAGAGGACATGTTTAGGATCTTGTGGTTACCAATACTAGGGACATAGGTGTACTCGATCTCCTTCGAGGCCTTGGAGGAGTTGATGTTGACAAAGTGTTTGGGGAGGGACTGGCAGACATGATTCCATAGTGCCAGCTTGAGTTACGAGGGGATGTACCTAGCCCATCTAGAGGAGACAAGGCTAGTTGTTTTATTGATGGAGGCAGTGTGCTATTTCACACTACCGGATGTAGAGGGTGGGAGATTTCCCCGACTCCCTGATGGGGGTTTTACATGACATGGTGATGGATCAGACCTGCTTTTCCAGGCACAACATTCCGGTGTAGTTATACAAAGAGTCATGGGTGTATGGGTGTCTACGCAGTTCTGGGCTTATGTTGCACATTTGTTCTACACTGTTGGGCCTATGAGCACATAGTTTGTGTGTGGCAGTGGGTATGCCCTGAGCAGATGCATTTCCACCGAGATTGGTTGGGTGGGGTACAGGTGATGGGTGCCCATGATTGGAGAGCATCGATCAGATAGGGCTACACATGATGTAGCATATTACAGTGCATCTATTGGAGGGGTTTTCCGGGGTGGACATCATATGGAGACCATATGTGGGTTATCCCTCATACGATGGATGCATGATGAGCTAGATGGCCTTTAGCTGCTGAGATGGATAGAGGGGTGCATGTCGGGGAGCACGAGATGATCCCAGTTGATAGGGTTAGGTGGTAGTTTGGGCTACTATAGGACATACCTCACCCTTCCCGTAGTACAGGAGAGATGACATGGAGAGGCCATTTCCTCTACCACAACCGACAATGCCGACAGGGTAGGAGGAGCAGGTGGTAGACGGTGGATCAATGATGCCGGAGTGACAGATAGATATAGAAAAATGGTGGGCGGCTCATTTATGAGCATTACCACCTAGACCTAGGTAGCCAGATTTAGCCACTATCACGGTGTAGAGAGACACCCTACAGGGGTAGGTGGCAACCCTGATTACCTAGTTGGGGATGGTGCAGGGGCAGTTAGCCAGTTCAGAGGTGGAGGTGGCCGAGTTGCATGCACAGGTGGCCAGTCTTCAAGCCCAGATGGCCCAGGGTGGAGATGGGGATGGTGATGATGGTCGTGGGCCACCTACAAGCATTGGTTATAGGGCTAGGCAGGGCCATTGGCCATGACACACAGTGCAAATTTAGGCATTATAGGCATAGGTATAGGCTAGAGTGCGAGGCCGATAAAGCACCTCCACAGGCACCGAGACAGGGGCCCAATTCACAGGTAGGGGTGAGATAGGGTCCCACAAGATAGGTATGGGGCCGAGGCCTATGGGGCCACCATAGACCATTCCCATATCTAGGTTACGGGATGCCCTAGGTGAGGCTAGATACTACCAGGATCAGTTGATGGTGGCTAGGATAGATTTTCTATCCTATGGAGAGTACAGGCACAACAGGCCTCGAGTGAGAGGAATAGATCCTGGACTCACAGCAGTAGAGAGCATAGGGGGCCATCGAGCTCTGAGATAGGATCAAGGAGAGGCCACCAACTCACATGGAGACCAAATCGAGGTGATGTGCCAGTAGGGGGTGGTGAGATGATACCAGGCCAATGGATAGGAGCCAGGAGGAGACCGGAGAGACTGACATGGAGGATGTCCGAGCAGGATGAGGCTTGATGCCCATTCCTGTATTTGGATGTATTGGAGTCATTTTTTTGATATATACTGCCTGTATGCCGAAGATGGTGAGGATGTACTAGAGTGTTGTATATTTTGATCATATACTTGGCTCCTGCGTCAAGAAGATGGTGAGGATGTACTAGAGTGTTGTATATTTTGATCATATACCATCCTGTGTGCCGAAGATGGTGAGGTTGTATATGAGAATTTTTAGAAACTAGATTATATACACCAGCCTGCATGCCAAAGACATTTGACATTTATGTATATGGATACACATGTTTGGATATTGTATTTATATAGATGATGATGATTATGGGCATTATGTGTTTGTGTTGATAACATTTTATTATTATGCATAGATGGACTTATGGTAGGTGTGTTAGGCATGGATTGAGTTAGGTCATGGATTTAGGCATGATGGAGTTAGGTCATGGATTTAGGCATGGATTGAGTTTCAGTCGTGGTTTTAGGCATGGATTGAGTTAGGTTTTGGTTTAGGCATGGATTGAGTTAGGTCATGGTTTTAGGCATGGATTGAGTCAGGTTGTGGAGGTTGTAATTCATTAATTTTTGCAATGAATGATGATATGGGTCATGTTTAAGATGTTTTATAATACATGCATGATGTTGGTAAAGAAATGGTAATCAAAATAAATGTATGTTTTGATGATGAGAAAAATGTGAAGCAATTTGTCATTTGTTTGGTTTAATTTCCAATTTTTGATATAAAAAGGAAACGAAGTAGGGTAGAATGTGATTTAGGAAAATAAAAGATGAATTGGTTAGGGTAGAGAGTGGCCAAGCTAACCTCCAAGGGCCCCATGCCCCACGGAGTGCTACCTACATAGTCCCAGTGAAAAGGGACCTCAGGCCGATGTAGTTCTCCCATAAGCTAGGGAAGAATATGAGGAGGTATGAGAATGAGTTGGTAGGTTTTAGGCATGATTTGGGTTTAGGTATGTTAGGTGTGGGTGAGTTGGAAACTTGGTATAGGTGATTTTGATTGTGGTAGAAGAAGAAGATTACCCAAAGGTAAGCGTCGAGGACCAAGTCTGTATAAGGTAATCAATACGTAATAAAGAAGGTTAAAAGATAAGAGGGGGCAAGAAATCTACCTGATTGGTGAGGATCATAACTAGTGGACCATACCATAGGTAGGCTAGTGAACATAAGACCCTAAAGAATTTACATGAGTGATTATCCTAAAGGTGAATAATAGTCACATGATCACCAAATGTCATAGTTCAAGAGGTCCCTTGAGGTGGTAGGAAATGGGAGTGCGAATGGTGAGAGGGATGAAAGGTGGTTAATTTTTATATGGTATGAGGTAGCATGTTCTTTGGGTAAGAGATCCAAGGTCACAATGGGCAAGTCAATGACTTAAGGGTTTTCTATTTTGACTGATATTTGAGATAGATTGATCGATGTGGGAAGTCTATATGGATGAGGAAATTAACTCCTTGAGGTCTTCGTGAAGTTGATCGATGCGGGAAGCTTCAGATTGTATCTCTTTTTTTTTGAAAGAGCTTTATATAGTTGTCCTTCGAGGGAGCATTCTATTTATAAAGCAGCGATTGTAGAGAGGAAGATGTCCTTTTGAGGGAGTCATATTTTTATTGGAAGTTTGACTCAAGGAGTTGGATCCCATGTGAGGGCTTTGAAGTCATGGACAAGACCAAGGTGAAGAATAAGATTCTTGTTCAGAAATCAAGGTGAAACGACCATGGGATCTCATCTAAAGGTAGACAAAAGTATCCATGAGAATCATGCTATGTGCAAATGCCGTGGTACACATATTCAAGAGAAGATAACAAGTGACAGGTATGCACATGATTCTTGTTTAATCATTGGTGATGGTGTAGGAAGTGGATAGCGCTCAAGGGACGAGCATGGAAAGAGGTAAAAAGTGAGGTAGGACTAAAAGTCAACAGTAGAATAGTCTAAGATGCAAGGCATTAAGGGGCTCAGTTCGGGTTTACCATCGAGTGAAGATAAACAATAAGCACCTGATCCATAAGTATGGGTCACGATGTATGGTCCAAGCCAATTAGGAGAAAATTTTCCCGTTTACTTTTTTTTTCTACTTTAGTTACATGTTGATTTTCTTTCAGGAAGAGATCACCAACGTGAAAGGTTCGCTCATGGCCATGTTTATCATAAGGCACATTTGATACGTTTTTTGTAAACTTGAAGGTGGTCAAGAGTGTTAAGACAACATTCGTCTAATAACTCAAGTTGTGCTAAACAATCCTGACAAAAATCATCATCATTGAGCATGTCATGGAGAGAAATGCAAAGTGAGGGAATCTAGACTTCGAGAGGTAGAACAACCTGTATCAGTAGACCAAAGAAAAGGTGTGGGCAGAAGTGGAAGTACTGAGATACTAGTGTGGTATGCCCATAGGGTGAAAGGAATGTGCGTATGCTAGTCCTTCCCAATATCATTAACCACTTTCATGAGAATTTTGTTCAGGGTTTTGTTGGTGGATTCAGCTTGGCCGTTAGTTTGTGGGTAATAAGGTGATGAGAAACTTAGCTGAATGCTAAAGGTGTCGCAATGTTTTATTTTTGAATTGTTTTCCGTTATCAATGATGAGGTGATGAGGAACACCAAAGCGACAAATGATGTGATGATTGATGAACTCACATATTTTCTTGGCTTTCATGGAGATGAGTGGTATGGCTTCAACCCATTTTGTGTAGTATTCGGTAGTGGTGATGATCCATTGATGGCATTGGGAAGAATGGGGATTGATCTCTCCGACAAGATCCAAACCCCATTGAGAGAAGGGCCAAAGGTCACGGGTGACCTGTAAGGCATGAATAGGTGTATGATGAAGGTTGGCATGTTGTTGGAATTTTACATAATGTTTGACATAGTCACAACAATCATGGTTGAGGGTTAGCTAGTAATAGCCTAGTGAAGAATAGCAACCTCCACAACTAGGCCTTAATGGAGTTGTTGTCGCCAAATCACCGCACCCTCCGAATGGCCAGGATATGAATAGGACGTTCGGTGTGATTGGGACACATGGGATCACCTCTCAAGCTGTGGGACTTGGGCTCGAGGTGAACCTCCGAGAAGGCCGGCTTCCTCTTCCTAAACTAAGTGTCAGACTACTCCTAGTGTAACAAAAACGATTATCTAGTCCTATGCTAACATTTTCATGGGGTTTTAGGGAAAGAGTTTTGGCGTAAATGAAACTATACTAGGGATGGTGATGCACCGAATAAAGGGTGTCTTCAGATTTAGGAAGGGTTAATTTTAAGAGGGTGTGTGCACCACAGTCAACTTCACCTACCGCAACTTAGAGAGGGTACAGTGATACCACAAAGCTAAGAGACACGCGTTCCTTTGTTAAACTTTATCAGACCGAGAAATATACCAGCTTTCCCAATGAAGAAGGATGAACTCAAGAAGGGTGAACAGACACCACAACTCAACCGCATGCAATACTTCACCACTCGATAAGCACGTAACTCCAAGAACCCGCAATAGAAACTTAAACTCGCACAAAGTGTACCGCAAGTATGAGAAAGGCACAAAGAAGCATGAAGGATGAAAGGACCGAGATTAGTCACAAAACACACACTTTTATTGCTTCAATAACATGCACAATGCATCATACATTCTGTAAGAGGCAATAGTTGCCATTAGCCTTCAAGAGGAGGCTTGAAAGTTCTCTCAACACACAAGAACAACTTGCAGTAAGAGAGAGGACCCTTGAAAAGTATACACTCGCCGAGATATCTAACCGTCCAACTTGTTCCAACTGCTGGAACCCTTTCAAATGAGCTTCCAACTTACATTTATAGAAAAATATGTGAGAAAGAAGAGGAAATGGTCATAATTACATTCCTAAAATGAAGGCCCATGATGTATTTATTACGCTTAGTCAACTACCCGAGAAGGTTCCATCATGGGTCATTAATTGCCCGATGACCAAGTCTTCTCAATTAATTAAAAGAATATTTAAATAAAATATTTAAATAATAATAATAAATATTATTATTAAAATATTTAAATAAAAATATTAATTTAATTAACATAATGTTGGGACCCCCCGCTGACCCGCTTGACTTCAAGAGGAGGGGGTCCATGTGGATAGAGTCTCGCACAAATCCAATTCGATGAGCTTCAATCCTCTAACTCGGTGTTGCACTCGATTTTGACCCCGCACTAACTCTTTCCTCGCTTTGGTAATCGCGCTCTTTTGCATTGAGTCCTTCGAATGGTGAGCTATCAAACTCGATTCTTATCATTTTTCTCTCGTTAACTCGAGGCCATTTACGCATTCCTCGTTCAAACTTCATGAAACATCACCACGAGCTCCTCAGAAGTCACCGAGTTCTTCATCCAACAAACGATCTTACCTTTCCCGGGCTCAAACTCACTTGAATGTCGAGCTTAACCCAACATTTCTAAAAAAAGAATGGTTTTACCACAATGCTCACGGTTCTTCCTTATCATATAACACTTGCAGTAGTAAGAATGTTTTAGCTTGGCCATAATAAGCACAATTGTATTCTCCAAACGATGAGAAAATGCCATTAACAATAAAGACCTAATGCTGCCATGATGATGACCCAGGCTCATGCCCATAACATGTCGATAGACACCCTTAAGACTGATTTTTGGACAAAGAGCCCTTCGGTATTTTGGCAAAGTGCACTCGCAATCTCGCTCCAATCAACAATTATGCCACTATTGGGATCTTAAGATGGCATAGGTAAATGTGAGCTACACAATATACTCATTTTTCGAGAACTAAAAAGATCCTTTATGTTACAATTTGCAACACATGAAATAAGAGCCCTTCAAAAATACGTTGAACAACTGGGCAGCCAAGAGGACCTTGGAAAATGTACAGTGGAACAACCATATGAATTCTTCCTTAGTCGTGGATCAAAGCTAATAGAAATAAGCTAGATAAAATCGCTTGAAACTATAAAGATAATCGTCCATTTGTTAAAACAAGTTTCTCTCGAACCTGGTAAAAGAATACTTTTATTGTCTCGATTGGACGACATAATGGAAAGGTATAAATATTGCTTGACATCGCCTCATAGAGTTTTTCAAAGAGACCATTTACACGTAACAAGGAACAAGGATGTAGCAAAACGGCCGACTAGGTATTTTAGAGTTGACCTTCACATTCAATTCGCTTCTAGAGAAGAAATGCTTTGAGCAATATGAATCGCTTCATTCTCGCACCGTAATAAACCTTCATCTCCGGTTTCATGGCAAATTCTATGAAGCTCAATGACATGACTCCAATCCATCGTATACACACGGCAGTTGAATATTTGTTTCTCGCAGCAGCGTGGAGCGCTAAAAACGGCTTCTATTATACCGCAGCATGCTGCTGTGCGTGCATATGCGTGGGATTTTGCCACGACCACCGAATGCTATGCGTAGCAAAGCGTAATGTGAGAGTCTCGCTGAAAATCGGCATTCATCACGCAAGATGAACGCGTGTTGTTTCTCATTACCCACTCCAAAAGAAGGCTTCTTCTCATTAATCTTCCCGCGACTCGCACAAAGACTCTGACCACTCCAAGTCGCTGCTTGATTTCGCATTCGATACATGGTTCATGCGGAAGTCTCGATGTTGGATTGCCATCCTCAAATCTCCACGCAATGTAGTGTTTGCCCAAATCTCCCACGCATGGAATTTGGTCATGGTTTGCCAAACCAATATTTCCACACACCTCGGCGCTTTGACCGGATTTCTCCCATTTTTGGCAATAGACTCAAACTTCTCCCACGCCCGGATTTCTTCTTTGGCTTGACATCACGCCATTTCCCCGCATTGCTTGCCTTATTTCCCACGCCCTGGCAAGATGAAACTCGGGACCCCCTTTACGTGAAAACCTTGTGTTGGCTTTCCACGCAAATTTTCCACCATGTAAATCGGGATGAAGATATCCTATGTGGGGAAATACTCGATTTGGCTTGCCATCATCAAATTTATGACCTGGCAATATATCAAATATTTCCCATGTGGGAATCTTACAATGGCTTGCCATCATCAAAGTCCAACCCGACAAAAGGGATGAAAATCTCCCAAGCCAATGCCTTAGCACGGATTTGAACCCCAACTTTTCCTTCTCGACTTGCAATCGAACCAAACAAAACTCGGATGCTCACGACCTTGTCCTCGGCTCGACCGAGTGAGCCAATGCTACCACGCCCGAGCTCCATCCTCAAATGATCGATTCTTTTCCATTCGCAAGCCATACACGAATGTTCAGTGTGATCGGGTGATCAGTGTTCATCGTGCATTTCATGAAATAGTTTGAATGCATGTATAGGATGTCCATGCCTTCTGTAAGCTACAATTACCATATTCCATGAGAAGAGATCTGGATCAGCCATGCAGTTGAAGACTTTACGAGCATCCATCAAACTTCCACACTTGTCATACATGTAGATAAGTTTATTTGGTAATAGTGAGTCTTCCAAATGTGTGTCCCCTATTATTGATGTGAGAGTGGATTTGCTTGGCCTCCGCAAGGGCTTTCTTAGTAATGCAAGCCTGTAGTAGATGAAGATATGTTAAAGAATTTACAGATGGATTATGTGTTGTAAGAAGAACGTGTAGTGCCTCCTTCAAGCGAACCCTCTCCATAGAGTGCTACGAGATTTTGATTGAGATGTATTTGGTTGCTTGTCAGCAAACATTTTTTCATTCAAACACTACCAGATGACCTCATCGCCATATCTCGCATAATCTCATATCATCTTGGTCAAACAAGATAATTTTCCCAAGTGGTGGTCGAGCACGTCTAATGGATTAGACCTCGCCTCATGTTAACTTAGCTTTCCTCGACTCGGCCTTCAGATCTTTTTGCATCGATCTCCACCGGATCCTCATGACAGCCTTTCATTCACAATTTTCAACGAGCTATATTTTCATTAACAAGACCATCGCCGAGCTCTTACAACCGAGAGTCTCCACCGAGATGATTTCGAGATGATTATCAATTTGACACGTGTTCTTTATCAACTCGAACCCCGAACTCTCCACCGAGTTGAGATCAACCGGTGCCTTTCGATGCTAGGTGATCTCTTCATATGCAATTTAGGAATTATTTTTAATTATTGCATTTCGATAATAACCAAGGTGGGTTCCGGGACTATTATTTTATTTTGAATGTGATAGACTCCGTTGTCCAATCTTGCTGTGTGTGCAAAATTGATAACATTTTTGGTGACCTCTCGGGATGATTCGTCGCTAAGCATGATTCCAAAGAGCCTTAAGTCATCCATTGGGCATGGAGTCTATGTTGGAATCCCGAAAGTAGTATGATTTTCTTCACACATCCCGAAATCTCTTGAACATTTCGATATCCTGGCCTCCCCGAATGCTAAGCATGAAGTATATCGAATCATTGAATGCTTGACATCCATGGAACACCGCAAAAATTTGAATGAAGCAGATTTTGAATCTGTTATGGAAACCTTGAACCTTTCTTCCTCGACACCTTCCAATGATGAAACAATGTGCGTAACAACACAAAACACAACAACAAGGAAAAAAAACAACAACACAACAATGTGCATAAGCACTGGAGGAAAACACCTAATTTTAATCAGACAGGGGGTGGAACGCTTCTCAAAACAAGCTTTGAGATGTATCCCATTCACATGAATGGGCAGCTTTTCTCCATTGAGCCTAGATAGATGAAATGAATTTGCCTCTTTGCAACTTGTGATGATGTATGGTCCACTCCAAAGAGCGCCAAACTTGGCATGCTTGCCTCGGTTTGGCCCTCGTTTCATCCCATTTGAGAACTAAATCTCCCTCTTGAAAATGTCCATGACGCCTTTTCTTGTCAAAATATTTCTTAACTTGAGCCTCGATGCTGCTCCAAAGTTTTCATAGCCTTATCTCGTACTTCCTCTAACTCTCCATGAGTTCAAGCAAACCTTCACCGCCGAGGATCACTCTCTATAACTTCAAGTTGATGAGCTAACTCCAAAGAAGGTAACTCCAATGAGAGAGCGGGAGTTTTGCCTCTCTTCCATATACAAGAACGAAAGGAGAATTTCCGATGGCCCTTTTAGGTGTGATTCGATCTCGCCCATAAGGCGGTCTTAAGTGTGTATGCCAAGTCCTCTTGTTAGTCTCCATCAGGCGCTTAATAATCCTTATGAGGTTTTTGTTACTAGACTCAGCTAATCCGTTTCCATGAGGATAGTAATTAGATGAAGTATTGAGGTATAACCCATTTTTAACAGCCCATTCACTTAACTTCATACGAACAAAAACTATAGTATTGTTTGAAATGATTGTAAACGGAACACCAAACCTCGTCATTATACCTCCAAAAATCTAGAATCGCTTTTCATTGCTCTCTTTAATGCTACCGCCCGTCCATCGAGTAAAATAGTCTCTGCTGCGTAAGGACCCACTTATGTCCGCTCACCGGATGGAGGATTAATCATTCCGATGAAGTCCAACCCCATCAACAAAGGGTTGATCCACTTGAATCGATGCAATGGAAGAGCTGCCACTTTCGCTACTCGTGAAAAAGGCACATTCCTTACATTTCCTTACCCAAAGATGGGCATCCTTGAATAAATCCGCCAATAGTAAGCTCGCATGATCTTGGTAGTCATGTTCAGGCGGAATAATGTCCTCCAGATAGGCCATTATGAAATTCTTCTAGTATCTTACTTACCTGTTCTGGTCCTATGCACCGAAGGAGAACGCCGTTCAAATCTTTTCGAAAGAGAATGCTATCTACCAAAACATATGGGATAGATTGAAGACGGAAAGTTCGTCTTTGGTTTTTATCCATGTTTTTCTGGGTATGCTCCTGAGAAGATGAAATTCTTCATTTTGGATAACCAATCAGCTTGATCAACATCCTCATCAGTATTTAGGAGTGTCATGTCCTCATTACCTTTTGATTCCATGTCTGCAGCAAGTTGCTGACATAAACCCTTACCTCTGACAAGTTTAGTGACTTTGATATGCACGTCATACTCCATTACCTTCGTGATCCATCCAAAGACGCTTTTTGTTCATTTCTTTGTTCAAAAAACTCCTCGACACCTAGATGAGACACCATCGATGAATCTTGTTGTTGGACAACATGTGCTTGAATTTCTTCAAAGCTCAAATAACCGCAAAGACTTGCTTTTCAATGAATGAGTATTTGAACTCGTAGTCTTTGAGGGATTGATCAAGAAAGTGATTGGTTGCTCCATCAAAGTTATTGTTTTGTTGGGTGAGGATCCTCAAATGCTCTCTTGACTCGCAAAAGCATAAAGGATAAAATCTTTGTCAAACCGGGGTTACAAGCGTGGGAGCTTGGGAAATGGCTGTTTTGATGGCTTCAAGCTTTCGTCCTTCCTTTGTCCATGAGAATGGCATGTTTTTCTTAGCATGGTGTCAAGTGGTTTAGCCAATGTCGCGAATTGGGGATGAATCTCCGCACGAAATTTATGGTTCCTGTGAAGCTCTGGAGGCCCTTCTTGTGACTGGGAGAGATAAGGACATAATTGAATGAATCCTCGGCTGGATCGATTGATAATCCTTCCGCTGAAACAACATGCCCCAACAATTTTCCTCGTGCACCGCGAAAATACATTTTTGGGGTTAAGTGAAACCCCAAATTCCCTACACCTTTGGAAAACTTTCCTTAGATGTGTGATGTGATCTTCTCGCATGCTTAGAGTATACGCTTATATCATCAAGGTAAACCAAAATAATATCGTTGATCAGTCCCTTAAATGCCATGTCCATGGCTCTTTCGAAAGTAGCCCTGCATTGGACAATCCGAATGGCATTTTATCAGAGGCATATGTGCCCCACTTGGTAGTGAAAGCCGTTTTGAATTGGTCGATTCTGGACTAGGATTTGATCAGTAACTCGAATATCCATCATCGAGCAAAGAAAATCTTTGAGCTCCCGCCACCACCGCTTCAAGGATCCGCTCCATCGATGGAAGAGGATAATGGTCTTTCAATGACGCACGATTCAAATCCCTGAAATCTACGCATAACCGGATCTCTCCGCTTTTCTTCCTCACGGCACCAAATTGGCTACCCATGAGGAATGCTTGATGGGAAAATTATACAAGCCTCGATGAGCTTGGTTAGCTCCTTTCTCATTAGTGGCTCAATTTTGGGATTAATTGGTCTCTGCTTTCTAACGAATCGGCTTAGCAAGATTAGATCCAGCCGATGGTATGTTCATGCAAGACCTCGGATCAAAACCACGCAGATATTTATAGCTCCATGCAAAGATGTCATGATACTCTTGACAAAGTTTGATGAAAGCTTCTTTCTCCTCGAAGTACACACTTTTCCGATCTTAAGAAATTTTTCATTCGATACTTCGACTTCCTCAAAATATTCTTCTTGACCACCATGTTAGGGCTTTGTCTTTTTTTGGCTTGGTCATCCGAATTGAAAATGGATTCCAAAGTGACTAAACCATTTTGGTAACTTGTTGCTTTTCAATTGATAATTTGTTCACCATATGACTCTTGAACTTATCTTGATTTTGCAGAAGAAACTCCGCCTCTTCTCAGTAGGAAGAGGACAATTTGGTTGTCACTATCGAACACTTGCCAACTACTCACATTATCGGGGGACCGGTCGAACCACCATTTTAACAAATTGCTGCCCTTCTTTCATGATATCAATCTGGTATGTTGTATTGTGAACCAATTGTAGCAAGCCTCGTTCGCATCTTGATTTTGATCTCTAGGGATCGCATGGATCCCAAAAGCTTCAAATCTTCAATCAAAGTCCTGACTCGATTCTTGTATGATCTTAAAAGATCATTTTTGGATGCACTACATGCTGAAACTTGATGAACAACTAACTCACTGTCTCCAAAACAGTTAGGCCTTGATTCCCTTCTTTGGGCTAGCTGAATTCCTCGCACAAGAGCCTCGTATTCAAGAATATCATAGTGCAACCGAATCGCAACCGAAAGATGAGAAGTACTTATCTCCCTCCTGGAGAAATTAACATAACACCAAAGCACCGGATCCATTCTTACTTCTTGAGCCATCAAGAACAATTGCCATAGTCCTTTAGAATCACTTGGCATTTTGACAAGTTGTGGTATGATCAGTATCTTCTTCATGGATACAAGAGGTACCTAATCCTCGCTTCTTCCAAGACCAAAGCAAACCAGCCTTCTTCTTCTCTCGCCAATACATCAGCGTAGGGATCGATCGATGATCTCTACTTACTTCATCCAAAGCAAAGTATCGTGGACTTCTTCAACAAGGGTGGTTGGTTCATGATCGGCACCTTCCTCTTCTCGGATCGCCAATGGTGTAATTTCCATTTATGGGACTAGAAGTGTAGGGTTCTACATGATTATGGCAGATTGGTTCGCCCTTATAGTTACTTTGGTTCCGTATCGAGTCCCGAGAATCATATGCGACCAATCGGCCGATAGGTAACCGCCCATCTTGGCAAGTGAAATCCCGTGATAGCAGATGGCAAAGAGAGGGAGGGAGATCGATGACCGATATGTCTTGGGTGAATGACAAACTTGGGCATGCATGAATGGTAAGTTGAAGTCCTTTGATAACCCCAATATCTTAACAAATTGTGCCATCCAGTTGAACAACCCTCTCAGAATCGGGCGATATTGTATGCCTAGTACATCGCAATTTGTTTCGGCATGACAGAGCTACCGGCACGTAATCGATCATGCAATTATGTACCAAGTGGTCGCCAATGATCAGTGGAAATGTAGAATGACGGTGGTTTGTTTGCCGTAGGAATGATCTTCCTTCCCGGTTGACACAAATTTGTAGCATTTGTCACCCATGGCTTGGTGATCCGCTGGTCAGTACTAAACTGCTCTGAGCTTCTCGCAACAGTTTCTTTGAGAAGGAATCGAGAGTGCATCCCACATGGTAACGCTCGATTGGTTTTCTTCATTTGTTCTACTATGTCAAGGGAATCGCTCCAACTTTATGACACTTTTTGGGCATTGGGGTCCTCTTTTGGAAAATGTTTGTTGGGTACCGTGATGCCCGGAGAACCATCTTCTCATGTGTGGCTAGCCAGTTGTTTCGGTGATTTCTTTCCCGCATTTTTGTCAACCGCCATTTGAAACCTGTGTTGAGAAGTGGACGCTAGATCAGCTTCGAGAGGTTGAGGCTCCATTGCTGCTCTTTTGGAACGAGTGTTTGCTGCCACTCGATGAAGAATCTATATTCAATCCGCAAAAATCTTCTTCTTGCCGCTTTAGTAACGTGATTCTTCAGTGCTCGCGGTGATCTCCGCTTTCTTGCGAGATGAATTGTTTGTTAACTCAAGGGGTAGATACACTTTGAACCATAAGGGCTCGGCTAAGAACCCCATTGGGACAAAGATTTTGATTGTGAGGTTGAGAGCAAGGATAACACCATTCGTAGTCTTAAACTAGATTATTTTGAACAGTACTATAGCTCTAGATGAGCTAGCCGCAAGAGGGTTCCGAAGTTCAAGGGCCCGACATTTGCAACTTGACTCGTAGTTTGATTTTGAGGCTGATTGCTTCTTGAAAAGGAGGACGGTTAGCCTGAGCATCGCTGATTTTGTGGTTGATACTTGACGATTGATTGAAATTGCTGCCTTTTGAGTGCAACGAGCTCATTTCCAAAATTTTCAAAGAGGATTTGACTTCAAATAGGTCATTCAAGAGGCAGGGAAGATTGAGATGGTTGCTTAGAGTCCACTGGGAATAGGAGCAATGATAGGTCGATGATTCGTAAGATCCGGAGAAAAGGGCATTGGTGGTCGTGGAGCTATCTTTCCACTGAATCAAAGAATTCTCTCGCACTTATGGCAACTTCAAAGCATCGTGAAGTGTAGTCCCTCCACGGATCGGATCATAATCGCTACATCACTATTCAAGGCTCGCAAATAATACAAGAATGCATTATGTGCGTAAGGCTTTACGAGCTCTTAATCCTATTCCAAGTCATATGGAATCGAAGTTGAAATCACTCATGTATTCTTGGGAAGCTCTCTTTATGGTAGTAGTTGTTCCAAAAGTGATAGTGATCACTTTTGTCTTCAAATTGTTTACATAGCTTTTCTCCCAACTCGTCCCAAGTGGTTATAGTGCCAACACCTAACCCACGAAACCATTGAAGTGCTTTTCCTCGAAAGAGGTAGCAAGAAGTCTAATCGCAACATTGTCTTCTTGGTGATATTATGTATCGCGTGATGTCAAGCTACATCAAAGATATGCTCCACTGGAGTAATGTGTGAGTTTCCCCGTGTAGAAGGGTAAACTTTTGAGTGCCGCAATAGGTATTGGATCACGTTGAGCCAACATAAGAGGACCGCTGCATTGAAAGGGGGAAAACTTGGTTCCTCGCCATAAAGAACTAAAGGTTGATTGTTCCGGGTGGAGGAAATCTTCCGTAAGGAGGAGTTGAATGACCCTACTAGGTAAATCTGCAGAATCGGGATGTGGAAATGCCTCTTCTTCTTCTCTTTGGAGGAGACAAGGAAAGTTCGATATGCTGATACTTTCCTTTCTTTCAAGAAGCTCTTTCTCAATTCTTCGCATAAGTTACCGCACCGAGATTTGGAATCCAATGATATAGTAGTCGCTGTGTACTTTGACTTGTGTAAGTGAGAAGAGAAGTACAACTCGTCCCACCGGCATGCCAAAATCTGTGTGTGTGGTCGCACGGTGGCTTAAGATTTCTTGTTTGATAATGAGACACTCTCAAAGATAGAACTCAAACTTCGTGATGTCCGTGATGTCCCACCTGCGCAAGCAAAAATTGCTGTGTGTGGTCGATGGTGGCTTAAGATTTCTGTTTGATAATGAGACACCCGAAAGATAGAACTCAAACTTCGTGATGTGTGATCTCCCATCGGCGTGCAAAATCGTTGCCGCCAAATCACCGCACCTCCGAATGGCCATGTGATGTGAATAGGACGTTTGGTGTGATTGGGACACATGGGATCACCTCTCAAGCCGTGGGACTTGGGCTCGAGGTGAACCTCCGGAGAAGGCCGGCTTCCTCTTCCTAAACTAAGTGTCAGATTACTCCTAGTGTAACAAAAATGATTATCTAGTCCTATGCTAACATTTTCATGGGGTTTTAGGGAAAGAGTTTTACAGTAAATGAAACTATACTAGGGATGGTGATGTACCGAATAAAGGGTGTCTTCAGATTTAGGAAGGGTTAATTTGAAGAGGTGTGTGCACCACAGTCAACTTCACCTACCGCAACTTAGAGAGGGTACAGATACCACAAAGTTAAGAGACACGCGTGCCTCTTTTGTTAAACTTTATCAGACTGAGAAATATACTAGTTTCCC
>CM031238.1:71532613-71783888 GCA_018340775.1 Taxus wallichiana var. yunnanensis | reverse complement strand
TCCCATTTACTCAATGCTTGGTGTGTAGTGCAATGGCAAAGCAATAGCTCAATGAAAGAAATGAAATAACTCTAAACCCTAAGAAAAAATGTTATATTTTATGTTAGGAAGAAGGAGAGTTAAAAATGAGAGGGGTAGTGGGATATTTATAGTTTTCATTTGGGAAAGTGGGGAAATTTGGAAGCATGTGGACTAAAAGGAGTCAACAAGTTGATTAGTGATTCAAAGTAAGATTTCACTAGGTTTAGAAGAGGTTAATCATGGTTTAGGGTAACTAACCTAGGTCTAGGCTAATTAATCCTACTTAGAGAGGAATTAGGGTTTCAAGAGGGTTTTGAGAGGTCTAATCAATCCAATGAAATGGATCGATAGTATAGAAAGATAGTAGAAGTAGTCTATAAGGGAATGAGAAGATGGTTTAGCCGATAAAAGGCTATATTAGCCTACTTAATTGATTTACAAGAGGAATATGACCAAAAAGAGTGTCGTAAGAGGAGAATTAGATAGGTCTAACCGATGGTATGTCATCAATTTGCAAGAAGGAGAATAGTTAGTGAAATATTAGAAATAATAGTGAATTGAACAAACTAAAGGTGTCTACACAGAGGTTGTTGAGTTTTAGTTCTTGCGTGGAACCGTGGGATCTTATTTACGCATTATTTCTTTAGCAATTAAGATATTTTTCGTGACTCTAGATTTTCAAGAACGACCTATGGCTAGCTAAACCCCACCACGCATTAAAGCGGTGCAGAGGTAGGTGTGGTGAAAGATGGCAGACCTTACGGTAGAAAAGGAAAGAGAGGAAAGACAACTTAAGTATAATGAAGTGATAGAAAGGTAATTAGTGAAGAAACACTACGCTGAGGAGTTTATGGAGTTATGGATACAGTGAAATGTGAAGGATTCAAGGTTCACATGAAGGGATTGGAACCCGAGTAGCCTGCACTCCTCCATTTAGGAAATCATGGAAGAGAATCCCCTTCAACTTCATCTAATCCCAATCTGGAAAACTTGCTCTTGGCTTAGTGTTCCATTCTGAAACAATTATTGAGAAACATGATAGTGTTGGTGATAGAATAGCAATAGGTACATATCATTTTCTTTGAATACAAAAGTGCATTAGACAACATCTATGACAACACAGGGAAAACATATTTTTTGTTTAGAGGGCCAATTGGAGGATTTTCTTCTCGGCGCATCACTAGGAAAAAATGTAGGCACGCAAAACATGGTAACACGTCTCAGAAGTAGTACAACTTCACAAAATATGGGAGTTAAATTTAGTACAATAGTTGGAACAGAGATAGTATTTTATCCTCTGGTCCGGTGCCTACTACATGATGCAAATTGGGAGGATCATGAGGTTTAGGATCTAGTAGATCTGGTGGTTCTTGGAGGTGGAGGGAATACTAGAGGTAATATAAGTTCTAGATCTTGTTAGCATGGTCTCCTGACTCACCACAGTAAAGTCTATTATGAGATGTCTCTTCGCCTACCGTGAAGTACAAATGTATTGAGGATGTAGCGGAGCATGTGCATATGTGTAAAATACTATGGCATGCTAAGGTAATCACAACTCCGTGCAGTGTAAGGCAAGTTATTTTTCTACTACTTTACTAGGGTGTGCGTATAGTTGGTATAGGAAGTATGATTTGAACCGAATTTTGTAGATTACAACGCTGCTACATGATACTTTCTTGGGTGAGTTTCATATATCTGATTTTTTTAATGAAAAGGCATCAACGCACTAAAGGATGTTAAGCACGGCATGGCTAAGAGTGTAAGAGATTATGATGCACTCTTTCAAACTTTTCTATCAAAGATTTCTTATGATATTCACCCTAACTAGCTAGCATTTAGAAGGGTTCTCTCTCATAAGATGTTTATATATCTCGCATGACAATTTGGAGTCATCTCGAAGTGCCGAGGTATTTAAGAGCATAGACATCGGAGTTAGCCCATTCTCGGAGGCTCAGATTACATCTATGGCAAAAATAGTTGGAGAAACTATCACCAATTCAACACATGAGATGTGCAAGTGGAATATGGTGTACATATTGTGAGGTTAAAGGACATACTAAGGATAGTTTCCCTCATAAATCAAAGTTGTGTGAGATGTTATTGGATTGTGAAATATGTTACTTGGATCATGGTTCGAGTAGATTCTCATTGTCAGCATGTGATTTGTAAGAACATATCCTATTACCGTAAGATTTGTAATTCCCACACTCATTATATAGAGAATAATATCTCGATTGATCATATCCATGATGTTATTGAAAATGGTGTGTACTTAGACTAGCATCACAAATAATTCAAAGGAGCAGGAAGGAAATCATCATGAAGGGTGCTCTAATGGAGGAGGTATAGATATAGGTTAATGTGAAGGATACGAAGAGGCCATGGTCATAAGGTGGAAGAAGTGACTTCCCTCATGGAACCTATTTTACATGTGGATCCCCTAATCATTATAGGCATGAATTCCCTCATAACGTAGTTTTTTATGGTGTGGGAAGAAATATAAGTTTGAATAATTTCTAAGTTATATGATCACATGAGTAATAACTATAAAAATAATGATAAGGGCATGGGGATTATTAAAGTGTAAAGACACCATGGAAGACCAAAGGATTACTAAGATTGCACTTGATCCCGAAATGCTACTGTGTTAGTGACTACACATACTAAGGCTATGCACACTCGTGAGATCTTGAATCAAAACCTTTATTACAAAGCAAGAGGTGATAAATGCAAAATATCCAGATCCTTCCCATCAGAAATAGGTATACCAAGAGACTATGGAGGTTATTAGAAACTTGCGGGGGTGAGATATAGTACTGAAGGAATAGTCGTGGAAGATGGAATAGGTGAAGACAATTGATCCTCCCGAAATATTTTGATGACTTGAAGGAGGTTTGTAAGATTTTGCGCCAAGAGAATATCATTTCATTGTTAAGGGAATGGATGAGGGAGAATATATCGTACATTGGATCTAAGCATGAGAGACAAATATTACATGTGAAATTACCCCCTCACAACCTTTAGTATGATAAAGAGATCAATTTTAATGCAATTGTTGATGGGTGGATGTTGATTAACATATTTATTGATGCAAGTGTAAAATTAAATCGATGGTGAGACCACCATTATATCCCTCTTTGAATGTGTTGTATATAGAAAATAGGACTAGATCCATGCCCATTAGAGTATTGAAGGATGCCACTATTTATATACAAGGGGCCAAGTTTATTGAGGACTTTGAGGTCTTGGCACTTAATGTAGAAGAAAATAGTTTTTTAGAATTGTTTGGGTACCCTTGGTGTTACGCGAATAATGTTGATCCGCATTTTAGAAAGGTTATATCAGTTGTGAGAACAAATAGGATAATGTAATTATTCCTTTGAAATATGTAAAGGTTGCACTGTATGTAGAACCCTAGAGTGAAGAGGATCTGAACAGGATATATGCATGCACAGTTAGGGATCTTGAATTTCTTGAGCCATCTAAAGAAGGTATTATTCATTGGGATGATGCTCAATCTATGAGTGATACAACTAGTGTTTTTTTGTGTGACAGTTGGGTGCATGTAATGTATGAAATGGCCAGGTGAGAGATTAATAATATAGTTACTTACGTGATCAAGGTTGAGTGTTGTTCGAACTTGAGTCATAAATAGTACCTCGATATACTCATGAAGGGAACCCCGATGTATTCTTACGTGCTATGGAAGCCCAGATAAGGATGAGGGTGATAGAATAAATATGTTGATTTATACCTGCGTGACATAGAAGCATGTTGGTGAGATAAACATAGAGATAACCTATTGGAATGGTGAGAGGTGATAATCACCTTTTCTACTAGTTTTATAAGGAACAATGTACATTCTCAAATATGTGAATTCTATGGGAAGGATTTTGCTTCGCACCACATTCAAAAGTGTGAGAGACTCTAGATGGAGGGGTAGGAGGCCTTTCCACCATCACTCTGGGTACATAAGTTCTACACCACCCTAAATGGTTGCACACATGCATGGTATGTTCATGCATAGCTAACAAGAGAAACAATTAATTAGCAGGAGATGACCTCAGGTATGATTCAAACTTTTGATTATTTTTCTACTAAACCTCTGGTGAATGAAGCATTACATATTATGAAGCACCTTATGATGGGGGATAGTGTAAAAGTTGAGGAAATCCTATTAGATATGTTTGGAGAGTTAGATTTGAAGGTGCACTTTGAATAAGAAGAGACATATTAGGAGTAGCTTAGGCATGCATGGTTGGAAAAAGAGAAGGGTAAGCTAGTTTACATGATTGATGATGAAGTAGAGAATCTAGATGTTGATCACACTATAGGTATGCACGAGGTCTTAGATAGTGTTGATGAGAAGGCGTACTTATCATGAGCCTATGAAAATGAAGAAGGTCAACATTGGGATAGATACAGAACCTAAGGAGGCCATTATTGGTGACTATTGGTCTAAACAAGAGGTGGCAAAGATTATTGAGCTATTGACGACTTCTAGAACTTATTTCTCGTTAGGATATCATGAGTTAAAGGGTGTACATCACTCTTTAGGTGAGATAAGGATCAATTCAAAACAAGGTTCTCGCATGGTTAGAAGAGGCTTTACAAGATGAATCTTAATGTATGTGTCAAAGTAAAGGAAGATATTGATAAAGGATTCAGAGTGGGTTAGCCCCATGGTGATAAGAATAAAGAAAGATGGTAAAATAAGGATCTTTTGGACTACAAAGAGTTTAATGTTGCTTGTTTCATAGACCCTTTTCCCACACCTTTTACTGAGGAGATCTTGGAAGGCGTTGCAGGGAGTGAGATATACTCTTTCACTAATGGTTTTTGGGATATCACCATTGTGAATTACCAAGGAATACTATGAAAATACAACTTTCACCACTAAGTGCAGAAGTTTTGCATATATAGTTATGCCCTTTGGGTTGAAGAATGCACTTGCAATCTTTCCCACATTGTTGTACAAGCATTTGAGGACTTTATACACAATTTTTTACAAGTTTATTTGGATGATTGGACTGTATATGGGCTGGTAAAAGATCATTGTGACAACTTGAGACTTATGTTTGAGAGGTGTCGATAATTGAGCATCTCTCTCAACATTAAGAAGTGTATCTTTGTGACACCCTTTGGGACTTTTTTGGGACATATTATATGCAAAGAAGGTTTGTTGGTAGATCTTGCTAAAGTTGCAATTATCTTGGGTTTGGAGGAGCCTACCAATCAGAGCAAGGTGTGTGGGTTTTTAGGGCACATAGGTTATTACATGAAGTTCATTAAAGGATATGCTAAGATTGTCACACCCTTGGAAAAATTGTTGAAAAGTAAAATAAATTTCCATTGGGATAAGGTGCAATAGCTAGCATTTGAGAAATGAAGGAAGACTTACTTTTGCGCCCATTCTATTCTTTCGTTCTTGGGAAAAATCATTCCATGTACATGTTGATGCTTCGCCATGGCCATTGGTGCAATGATAGAGTTGATCAAAGAACACTTGATAGAGAAAGCACACAAGAAGTCCACGCGGGAAAGCAAGTCGTACACAAATCCACAAATGGATAGGGATAAAGCACATGCGGAGCAGTTCAGTTTTCAAGACTTAGCTATTTTCACTCATAAAGGTCTATTTTTAGAGATGGCATGCAGAGCACACAAATGAAGTGGAGACATGCACGCCACTCATTAGCTAATTTTGGAGGATTGGACATGAAGTACTCTTCATGGACACAGGTTGGAAATAGATCTACTACATCACGTTAGCTAAGTAGTAGTCTATTTTAGTGCACTTACATGTGTGGTTAGTTTTGTAAAGGCACGTGTCTAAGAATAGAATGCAACCTATTTTGGAATTGATAAGCGGTGAAGGGAAAGTTCCCACCCTTATATATATGTAGTAGACTATGTAATCAATATAAGATATATAGAGGAGATCGTGACAAAGAGGTGATGAGATCGAGACATACAAAGTTGTTATGTTGTTATGCGCATACTTTTGATATTGTAATGAAGCTTCTATAACTTAATGCATTGAATATAATGGATGATGTTAATCGAATCTAAGTATTAGTTCTATGAGTATCTGAATCTAGTATGCTTTTGATCTTATCATGGTTAGTACTTAGTTCTATTTTTCCTGAATATAGATCTAGTATGCTCTGTAGAGTGATGTGCTAGTAATAGAACTATATATGTTAAATCTTTGTCATGCTAACCTCCTACTAAAGCAACCCTAAAGAGGGACTGGTACCATTACGTGATTTAGGTGAGCACTCGGCCTATACCGAGTGATGTGGACAAATGTGCATAGGGTGTCATTTGGCTTTGTGTCATGAATTCTAGGCCGCATCATGGTTCCATTCCCGGGGCCTCTTTTCCAGCTTGTTTTTAGGATGGTTTGCAATGAAGACATACCAGTTGACCTTAGTAATTATTGAAGAATGGATACATGATCTAGAAGAAGAATACACATGGCAGCTCAGCATTGGATCTGAGTTTAATGCACGCACTTGGGTAGAACAGAATCTATATGACATCTTATATGAGATATTTTTGCTATATTTCCAAAGTAGAACTATATGAATGGCTTGTTTCTTACGCATCTAAATGAAATTAGAGGTATCACACACTTGTCCTGGATGTAGGAAGAATTACAGGCCCTTTATGATGTTGATCTAATTTGGACTTGAGCCATGGAAATTTAGTTTCGTGGTGTCTTGAATAGTTATATCTTGGAATACTCAATTTCTACTTATTCGTGTCTAGAGGTAGTTGAATTCCAGTTCTTACGACATCCACGGGAGCTTATCTATAAGGCATTCTCGCTTTGTGATCAAGATCCCGATGGTAACTTTGAACTCCGGAGAGTAAACCAATGGCTAACTAAACCCCACCATGCATGGGGTGGGGATAGGATTGGTAAAGGATGGTGGACTTAGAAAGAGAGTAAAGGAAAAGAGAAGAAAGGTGGATTAAGTATAATGAGGCATGTGAGAGGGAGATAGAGAAGTAGCCTGATGTTGTAGCGTGGATGGAGTTGAGGAGAGAGAGATGGCTCTTGAGGGATTTGGAGCTCATGTAGAAGACATGGAGCCGCAGCATCGTGCAATCCCCCATCCGGGAAAGCATGACAGCAACCCTCCTCAACCTCACAAGGGAGCATGCCAACAGAGATGACCTGAGCCATGGGTGTGCATATAAATCCACCTAATAACCTATCCCTTGCGCTTGGTTTTCTAGTATCTAGTATGACAAGTAATCAGCAAGCAATTTTGGGAAGTAAGAGAGCAAGTACATCGGTGGCAAGAGGATGAAGGCTTCATTGTTATTTAGAGGTGTGTTTTTAGGCACATCGTTCATGCAGAACATATATGAGCATACCAAATGTTGGATTTAATTCTGGAGTGGAACTACTTCACAAACTTGTATGGGTTTAGTATAGTATTACTATTAGATCATAGGGGAGTAGGTCTACGGTGACATATTCCAGCTACATGTTTAGGATCGAAGGTATGAGAAGTTCGGTTCAAGTGGATTTGGAGGTTACTGGATTAGGTGGGAAAGGTCCACCCCAACCCCAGAATATTTATATGGAAATGTCTCTACATCTTCCAGAGTATAGGGGCATAGAATATGTTGTTGAACATGTGCATATGTGTGAAATATTGTGGCACGCAAAAGGAATCACAACTTCTGAGCATAGGGCAAGCCAATTTTCTACTACATTACAAGGGCACGCACACATTGGTAGGGTGAAGTTTGACCCTGATCAGACTTATGTGGACTATGCAACATTTAAGGATGTGTTCTTAAAAGAGTTTCATATCCCTAAGTTTGAGCAGAAGAGTATAAGTGCCCTCAAAGATATTAAGAAAGGCACTATTGAAAGTGTTAGAGAGTATGATGCATAGTTTAAAATGTTGTTATCAAATCTTTCTTATGACATACACAAGCCAAGATGCACAATGGTTTGTTAGGGGATTGATTACACCATTTAGGAGGGCATTGTCACATAAGACATATACTGATCCACACAAGGCATTGGAAGTAGCCCTACATGCTGAGGCAATTGGGAGTATTGACACTGGTGTTAGCCCATTCTTAGAGGCATAGATTACAGCTATGGCAAAACAACTAGAGAAATTATCAGCAAATTCAGCCCATGAAACACGCTCAAGAATTTGGTGTATAGATTGTGAAGTAGAGGGTCACACAAAGGATAGTTGTCCTCGCAGAACAATATGCTCATTGCTGATGGATTGTGAGATATGCCACTTAAACCATGATGTTAGCCACTACCCATTATTGTAACACGTGATAAGGAAGAACATTTCAAGCTACTGTAAAATTTGCGGGTTCACAATGTTGGTCGTCAAATAGGACTTTTAAGAAGAGCAACAGTCAGGGGACAAGAAGTCCCTCCTCTTTAATGGGAGAGGTTCCCTTATTCAGAAACGAACTTATTTACAAATATACAAAACATGATTTTATGGCTGAACTTGGATATTACGAAAGTGTTTTCCACAAGGATCATCAGTTACAAAAGGACTGAGGAAAGGGAATACGAGGATGAGCAGAAGAGCAACATGCAGAATTATAGATAGCAGAATAATCCTTTATGTATACGAAGTTGCAGTGAATTTAAAACAAGATCGTTTGCATTGGATGAACAAGATAAGATTACCAGACACAAAGTTCTGTAAATAACCTTCTTCAGATTCTTTAATCAAGGACACAAAGTTCCTTCTTGGTTGTACAAGATCACTATACTCGCAATATTTTAAAATATGCAATCAGTGAGACTAATGAACTAGAAAACAAATGATCTTCACGAAATTAAATGAAAACACAGAGATAACAGAGATTAGATAGACAATGAACGGAAAGCCCTTTTGTATTGATTTCTTTATGATCTATTTACACTTTTCAGAAAATATGCCAAGTTCTTCCTCCTCTTGAAAATGGCGTAAAGAAGGCCATTATATAGCTTACAAATCAGTTACTCTTCGTAACCGTTTCTTTTAACCAAGAATAGTTAAGGACTGCCAACCGCAATACCTCAACCTATTACAAAGAAAACGGAAAAAGAAAGGGAAGAAGAGAAAAGAATGGGGAAGAAGACAGGTGGCCGATCACTGAGAGGGACCCACTGACTTGTAATCCCATTTGTTCGAATCTCTTCAATGCCTCGGCTATGTCTACGCCACGGGAAGGCGCGTGTTGGCTGCGCAGGCGAGTCCAAAATCCTAGACACTTCTCCATCTCTTTATCAAACTCGACATGAGTATGATAATCTTTATTTGCTTCTTCAATGGCAGATTGAAGAGAGCAGATCTCCTTCATTTTTTCTTTGGAGATGGAGCTTTCCTTGAATAAATTATCTTTTACAAAAGTTCTGAACTGAGCTTTGATCTCTTGTAAGGAAAGGGAAGCACCAGAAGTTTCATCTTGAAGATGACAGTGTATATCTTTGAAAGCCGAGACAACCAATGTCTTGAAGGCTTCGCCCTTCTGCCAGTTGTTCTTCATTTCTGCCAAAGCCTCCTCCAAGACTCTGATCTTCCAATCCACACTGTAGACCCAGGACTTCGACAGATTGTCCTTTGCATCATCAAAAACTTTATTCGCCAGCAAAATGTTCTCGTCTGTCTGTCCCATAAGGCGAAGGTCTACTATGCAACTGCTCCAGATTTTGAGCTCTTTATCCATGGTATTGATAGTGGAGGAGAGCTTCAGTTGCACATTGCTCACCTTTTCGTGGAGTTTGAAAGCTTCGCCGATGAATTTTAACCCAGCAACAAGCATGTCATCCACCATGGCTTCAATAGCTCTACCATAGACAGAATACTTGTGCATATCTTTAATACTCTGCACTTCATCTTGGCTTAGAATTACAGGAGGTGGGAGAGCAGTCAAGGGGGTAGGGTCCAAAACTTTGTCCTTAGACAAAAGGGACTTGATGAAACCTGTGAGAACTTGGGCCTGTTCTTCCAACTGTTCAATAGTTTGCTGGCCCTTTTCTACCCTCCCAATGACTCTTGTGACTGTTTCCTGGAGGTTGTGAATTTCACCTTCAGGGGTAGACTCTCCCATTGGGATTCTCGAGAGCTCCAAGTCAGATGCCTGCAAGTCCTGCTCTGATTTATCCGTTGTAGGCTTGGCAATCTCCAGGAATTGCTGACCTTGAGCATCAGACACTATTCTGGAGGTGACTTTGGCTTTCTTGGCACGAGAAGGAGTGGTGCCCAACAAGGCTGCGACAACATCAAAATTTGATCCCGAGCTTTGAGAGGAGAATTTCCTCTTCCTTTTGTCGACCAAAGGTTGCACCCATGCGAAAGAGGAAGAGGAATCAACAGGAGGGGCAAGGGGACCAAGAGACAGGGAGCTCATGACGCTCAAGGTCTGTGCAGCTGTTGACTCGAGTTGAGATGTGAGCGGGGCACTGGAGGCAATTGTGGTAGAAGGATCTACAGCACCTGGAAGCTCAGTGCTCTGGACTTCTTTATCTTTATCAGCTGGGTCTTCAGGAGCATTTGCAGGGGTTGGCATTTCACTTTCTTCACTTTCACTAAGAACAATGATGTTCTCTGGCCCTATAGGCAAATTTGCCTATTTTTCCTGGAGATCTTCTTCCACAGGTTCTTTCTTTACTTCTTTGAGTTTCTTCTTATATACCTGGGTGGATGAGGAAGGAGTAGATTCTGCAGGTCCCTGAGTTGATGAGGCAGGAGGGGTCTTCACTGGTGTCTCAGACCTTGGAATAGATGCTTCTCTTCTCGGTGTTGAAGTGTCCTTAGAAGAGGATTCTCCTGAATGCCTCCTGAACTCTCGAACTCTCCTGTCAAACCAGACCCTAGTCCTGACTAAAACTGGAGCAAGGATCTCAGCCAGGTCATCCCTCTCTTTCCTGTTCCAATCCACGTCCTCTAAAGGAGTGTGCTTAACCACATTTTCATACTCATACGAGTATAGATCAGAGTTTTCATCCTTTAGCCCTTCAGGAACTTGATATAGGCCGAGTTCTTCAATTAATTGCAAGGAGAATCTGCCATAGTGCCTCCTTCTAGCCTCAAAATCATCAGCACAATCAGCCCAATAGTCTTCTGTATCAGCTCTGTGACAATAGACTATTTTGATGTTCTACCCAATGAACCTCTTCAAGTCGAAGCAAGTCCTTGGCTTGAAGAAGTGAACCGTGATGGGAACCAGGGCTCTTTCTACATTCTGTGCATCTAGGGCTGTTTTGCAGGTATAATTTCCCAAAGAGATGGGAAAGTGTAAACCAGTGATCCTCTTATCCCTGCAGGTTCTGTGCAATTTTCCAATTGCCTGCATATTTCTATCAAGGCCATCCTATCATTACAGAACATGGGCAGTCTTAGAGGGGTGCCCTCATAGCCGGCAAGCCTGATATAAGAGAATTTCCTGAACTGGATGAAGTAAGCACCGTAGTGCGATATCAGAGTCATAGCTTCATCAGAGAATCTCCTGGCAGTATCGCCTTCGAGCAGCCTAACCACGTACATGGTGAAAGCGTCGTTGACCCTTCTGAAGTTACGATTGCTGGTCTCCAGGGTGAACTGCGGGCAGTATGCATATATTGGATCATCTTTGTGTTCATCTATGTAAGAGAAACCAAACCACTGCCTTGATGCTGCCAGAGTGTACATCAGGTACGAAGTCATATAGAACTTCTTTGTTTGCTGCACGTTGGACAGTTGCTCTGCCAAATTCATGCTAATGATCTCCGCCCAGTTGATATTCTGTGTTCCCTCGCATACCATGTTGATGAGCGGGCACATCCAGAAATGGAACTCATTGGTGGAGGGCAAGCCCATAACCCGAGCCAACAGAGTTATGAAATCAGACAACTCTTCATTAAAATCTGCCCGCAAGAGGGTTTTGGTCAGACGAGAAGCTCCTTTCTTAGGGTTCTTCAGCCAGGACTTGGCAACCCGTGCTTTGTATTTGTCGCTGTCCTGATTGAACAGGGCCTGTGCTTGATCCCGGGAAACGACTATGGCATTATCCGTCTCTGGGATCCTCAGAGCAGTGCTAATGGCGGCAGCATCTAGTTTGGCAATGAGTTCCCCATGTATATTTGTCAATTCTCTCGAGGCAGGGTTGAAGTGAGCTCTGCATGAAAGCACTGTGACAAAGACACCGCACCGAGATCGGGAAACCGCCAGCAAAGGCCAAACCGCTGTCGTGAATCATTGCTGCCATTGGAGTAGGGTTTGTATCTGCAACCCTCGCCCAAAAATCACCGAAGTCGAGATGTCGAGCTTCACTGTCTCCAATGTTGAGAACGACAGACTCTAGTGGTGAAACTTGCTCCTGTCCCTGGAATTTGATCTTCATACTGATAGTAGTTGAGAGAGAATTGCAATCTAGACTTGGGAAGGAATTGCAGTAGGGAACGGGTATGTGCGCAAGAAATTAGATTGCAGGGGTTCGAGCAAGGAAGCAGTGTGAAAAATGTAAAAGGGGGTCTGCTCGTTATATAGCCGTTTTGGAGAGAGAAAGGAAATCAATGCGCATTAAATTCATATCTACCAATTTGAAAAGCAACATATTCGGGTAGAGCGGGAAAAACTAAGTATGAATGGCATTTGGTTCGCTTGGGACATGTGAGACGCGAATGCGTGAAACACGCGGCTCGGCCGATTCGGGCGAAGCAGGGAGAAGACGCACAAATGCATTTTGGGACATTTGGGACGAAAACGCGCGAAGTACGCGGTTCGGGCATTTTGGCTGAAAATGGAACAGAGCGCACTTTTGAAATTGGGACATTTGGGACAAGAACACGCGAAGTACGTGGTTCGGGTTTCGGAGTGAAATTGGAGCGACTTGCACTTTTTACTTGGGACATTTGGGTCAAAAAGTTCGAAGTACTGCGACTTGGTCAATTCAGTGAAAACGTGATAGAAGGATGCGGAAGTGTTTGGGACATTTGGAGAAATGCGTGAGTCTGTGGCTCGGGCGTTTGGGCGAAAATGCAACAAAGGGGCCCGTTTGAAACTGGGACATGCGGGACAAAAATACGTGAAGTACGCGAGAAACACACAAAATGACCCAGGAATGCAGATCTGTTACAATTTCTTGACTTTTAACATTTTCAAAGACGATAGAGAAGACATTCAAAACTCAAAATTTTGAAAATTTACTTTAAGTGCGGGGAAATTTTGAGTGGACAACAGCTGGCTCCTTCTGGGGATGACTTGGCATAAATTCAAGGAATGAGGCAAGGCAAGAACTTAGACAAATTCAGGAAGCAGACCAGTACCTTGCTCATTGGGCAACGGAGTCAAAAAGAACACCAATACATAGGGCAACACACCAAAACAACAAAAGGAAAACACACCAAAAGCAGAGAAGCAAAAACACTGTACAGAATATACAAAGGACTCCCTAGTCACCTAGGACTTGAACAACTTGAGATACTGCCCACTATAAGGAAGTGGGAGGGGAGAACCATCCATGTAATCAAGATAGAAAGAATTCTTACCAGCAAAGTGTCTGATCTTGAAAGGCCCGAGCCAAAGGGAATCAAACTTTCCATGGCTGCCACGAGGTTCATGTCTTTTATCCCATAGCAACACAGTGTCTCCAACTTGGAAATCTCTGAACCTAGCTTTCTTGTCAAACAGGACCTTTACCTTTTGCTGGTGAACAGATATCCTATCAGCAACCATCAATCTGTCCTCATTCAGTTTGTGCAGGTACATAATTCTCTTATCCAGAGCATCGCTGAAACTAGTATCCTCAATGGCCTTCATTAGGTGCAAGGTGGCGGTTCTCCATCCTTTGGCATTGAGCTTCTACTCCATACACCACTTGAAAAGGAGACATTCCAATAGCTCTCTTTGGTGTAATCCTGTCTGCCCAAAGAGCATCATAGAGCTTCTTGTGCCAGTTTCGTTGAGACTCATTGACCAACTTCCTTATGATAGTCACCAGATTTTTGTTAGTGGATTCTGCTTGCCCATTGCCCTGAGGGTAGTAATCTGAAGAGTGAGCCAAAGAAATACCATACCCATAGCAGAAATCCATTATCTCAGCTGAAGAGAAATTCGAAGCATTATCTGTTACAATCTTGTTAGGTACACCATACCTTACCAAGATGTTCTCTTTGATGAAGCTGCATACCACTTCAGAAGTAGTGCTCTTGACTGGAATAGCTTCCACCCATTTGGTGAAGTAGTCAGTGGTAGTTAGCACATGAGTGTGACCGGCACTAGAAGTAGGATTAAGTGTACCAATGAAGTCCAAACCCCACTGTTGAAATGGTTCCTCAATCACGACTGGCTTGAGAGGCAAAGAGGCCAGTTTGGGTCTTCCCACAAAAGTCTGACAAGCCTCACATTTGTCAACCCACTTGGATGCATCTCTGAACAAGGAAGGCCAGTAGTATCCTCCACGGAGTATTTTATGAGCTGTAACCGTTGATGAAAAGTGCCCTCCACATGCATGATCATGAAAAGCTGAGAGCAACTTTCTCTGCTGTTCCTTGTCCACACACTTCAAAAATCTCCCATCTATTCCTCGCTTGAACAGGGCGTTTTCCCACAACACATATTGCGCTGACCTCAATTTAACAGTCCTCTTTTCTTTGGCAGTTAAATGAGAGGGGCATTCCCCATAGGTGAGAAAATGGGCGATGTCAGCATACCATTCGTCAACTGAACTAAGGAACAGAACAGTAGGAAGGTCAACTTTCTCCTCCAGCAACTCATGTTTGGCTCCTTCAGCAATGAGCTCACAAAGGCCTTTTCCACGAACCAGCTTGGTCGGTTTGATGTCAATGTCATACTCTTGGACCTTAGCTACCCAGTTCCCTCTCTTGGATCCAAATTCTTGTTGTGTGAGAATCGACTTAACAGTTGTATCTGGAACCAGCACCATGGAGTGAGAGTTGAGGATATAAAAATGAAACTGCTTCACAGCTTTGACCACTGCAAAAGCATGCTTCTCCATCATGGTGTATTTCAACTCATGATCCTTCAGAATATAGCTCATGAACGCAATTGGGAGTTCATGCTCATTAGAGTCTTCTTGAGTTAAGACAACAGCCAGGGTATTATCTGTAGCATAGCAATAGATGATGAAATCTTTGCTGAAATCAGGACAGGCCAAAACTGGAGTTTTAGCGATAGCTCTCTTGATACCCTCAAAGGATTCCTTTCCTTCAGAAGACCAACCAAATGTTTTCTTCCCTTTCATCATTTGAGAAATATTCAAAGTTAACTCTGTAAAATCAGGGATGAACCTTCTTAAAAAATTGATCTTACCGAAGAAGGAGTGCACACCCTTTTTACTGGTTGGGAGAGGAATTTGCTGGATAGCTTGTACTCGTTCAGGGTCAATCTTAATACCATCCTTGGAGACAATGTGCCCTAATAGTTTTCCCTCTGTGACACAGAAAACAGATTTTTTAGGATTCAAAGAAATTCCATGCTCTCTGCATCTTAGCAGAACTGTCTCTAGGTGATCAAAATGATCCGCTCTTGTCTTGGAAAACACTGTCAGGTCATCAAGATATATGACAATACACTTCCCTTTCAAGCTTCCAAAATCCAGATCCATAACTCTCTGGAAAGTGGCACCGGCATTAATAAGCCCAAAAGGCATTCTCTTGTAAGCAAAGGTGCCCCAAGGAGTAGTGAAAGTTGTCTTGTGTTGATCTGCAGTATCAACCTCTACCTGATTATATCCAGAAAATCCATCAAGCATAGATAACATTTCAGATCCTTTATCCGCTTGCAATACTTGATCCATCATAGGCAAAGGGTAATTATCTTTCAGAGAAGCCTGATTCAGGTTCCTGAAATCAACACAGATGCGGATCTCACCATTCTTCTTTCTAACAGGCACAATGTTTGCAATCCATGTTGAATGGTGAATGGGAAAGATGATTTTAGCCTTCAACAATTTCTGAATCTCCTGAAAGATGGTGTCAGCTATTTTGGGGTTGTATTGCCTCTGTTTCTGCTTGAAAGGCTTAATTCCTGGTTTGAGAGGAATAGAATGCTGCATATCTTTTGGCTTGAAGGCTTTCAGATCCTCATAAGAATATGCAAGAACATCCTTATACCTCCTTAGAAGATCAATTGCTTTTCTCCTCTCATCTGCTGTGCAACATTTTCCAATATTCACGAGCTTGGGGTCAGTAGAACTTCCAATATTGATTTTGTCATGTTCAGCTGATTGTTGAGGCCCAGAGGAAGCTCTAGATTTCACATACCTGTCATGTTTATCAAATAATTCCTCCAAACTCACCAAACCTTTAGGAATCTTGTTTCCTTTGAGTTTAATGCACCCTTCCTGATCTGTTTCTTCTCCTTGGGTGACAGCTTGGTCAAAGGACACACTTTCACGAGGCAGGTTGTCACTTCCCTCAAAATACAGTTGTTCGAAATTACCCTTGAGTTCCAGGAAGGAAAGAAAATGCTGATCATCATTGAAAACTTGCCAGTTATTGGTATTGTCAGGTACACTAGGCCGATGGACCATTTCAATGGTGAATTTGTCCTGAGAGAAATCAGGATGAGGAATCAGCAGTGACCCTGAGACAGCTAGTGAATCAGCCCTGCTGTTCTTTTCCCTAGGTATTGCTTCAATAGAGAAAGCATCAAGGAATTCAATGGAATCCCAAACCTGATTCCGGTAATGTTTCAGCCTCCCATTTTTTACCTGAAAAAGGCTTCTGACTTGCTTTACAATCAGCTCTGCATCACCACGAGCCAGGAGATTCTTTACACCTTGTTCTTTGGCCACTTGCAATCCGAGAATGAGAGCCTCGTATTCTTTGTGTTATTAGTATTCTTGAAGCTGTAACTTGAATGAAAAGGGGTGTAGACTTCCTTCGAGTGACACTAGCGAGGACACCGGCTCGAGAACCAGCTGAGGAACAACTTCCATCAAATTCTAAAATCCAAACACCATTAGGATCTTTAGGTGATGCTTTGGGGTGGATTTCATCAGGGGACATAATCATGTAATTACCATGCCCCATATCCTCATAGAGTATTTGTGCTTTAGGGTCATCCGTTTTCTGCACAATATACTCAGATTGTTTCTCGGCGGCAGACTTCTTCATTTGTCCATTAACCGGTACAAGGGCATGTGAACAATCCATTTGAATTTCTCCACCCACATCTTTACAAAAGTTCCTACTTAGCAACATCCCGTATGAAGGAGGGATATCTGCTACTAAGATGGTAGCCAACACTTTCTTTTCAGGCAAGGCAGAAAAAGCCACTTGTGCATCTTTAATCCTTCCAACCAGAGGCACTTCCTTACTCTCCATAGAGTAGCAAGATCCATAAGTGCGTGTGAGGGTCAGGCCTAAAGCATGAGCTACTTTAGCTGGCATGACATTGTCTGAGGCTCCTGAATCTATGACACAATTACTGAGCCTATGGCCAGCTATGAGAAGTGTTACATAAAATGGTTTGATTTTGTCACTGTGTGAGGTGAGGTGACAGCACTGAGAGACTAGGTGTGGTGCAGAAGGAGGAGTAGGTAAAAGACCTTTAGAGGTGGTCTTGGAATGGGAATTAACAAATTGAATCATCTTGGCAAAAGCTTTGGGATGGGTTTGATAGTACTCAGCTTCTGAGATTTGGACCTTGGTCTTTTTCAGGTGATCAACAATATCAAAAGACCCAGAAGTGGATGGGCCATCATCATTTGAAATTCTAGGCTTATCAACTTTAGGAGAAAAAGAAGAAGCAACTTTGGTAGCAGGATTGATAGGACTCACCTTTGGTGTAGACGAAGTAGGGATAGGAGATCCTCTTTTTGCAATCACGGGAATAGTTGTCGACTGCTCCTTGGATTTCTTGATAGGCTGTGTCACTTTCTCCCTCTGACGTGTCTGCTCTCGAGTCATGACAGCAAATGATTCGCTATTCATGTCTGCTACCACTTCATCATAATCATCTCCATCATCAATACCCTCGGTGGTAAAGAAATTAACTCGAGATCCCTCAAGTTCTTCTGCCTCATCATCAAATTCCTCCACAAACTCCTCGCAAGCTTCATTATCCTCATCATCATCCGGCTCTTCAACTTCACAGGTTGCATTCACAGGAACCTTAACAGGAGGTCCTTCAAGTGCTAGTCTTGTTTGAGAAGCAGGCAAACGATTCCTGGGCTGGAAATTTCTTCTTGGAACATCTGCATAAGGGGCATGCTGAGCCAATTGTTTCTTTATAGCAATAAGATCATTCGCAAGTTTCTGAACTAATGGATCAGTGTTAGGTCCAGGGGTGGAAGAGGAAGAAGCAGCAGACTTAGATTTGGGAGGGTCTCTTCTCAACTTCCCTGACATGATCAAGTCATCTTCGACACTAACAGCCAGTTCTTGATCTAGAGCTAACGTTGCGAGATTAGCCCTTCTTAGTGCATAACTAACTTTAGGTGATTGGGCATTTAGAAAGAAACATTTTTGAATCCGATCAACAGGTCGAGTGTTTGTTGGAATTTTATTTATCAACCTGTTGAACCGGGCCACAAATTCTCTCATGGGCTCTTGTGAATCTTTCTTTATCTGAGAGATTTGGGCTAGCAAGGCATGTACATCTTCTGCCGGCTTGAAACGATTCTCGAACTGGGTTCTCATTGTGTCCCGTCGGTTATGGCACCCAATAGGAAGGTGATAGAACCAATCAACAACATTATCTTGTAAAGTCTCCACGAACAGTCTTACGGAGACGTCTTCATGTTCAACTCCCAAAACTCCACATGCAACTATGAAGGCTGCAATATGTTCATCAGGATGTACTTTGCCATCACCTTTGAATTTTGGGAAGTTCTTCCGGTTACCTCTGGGTAACTCATGTAAAGGCTGAGTAAGGGCCAGGGGCCCGACACGTTGACCCCATGGTAATGGTGCCGCCATTCTTGGAAATATGGCTTGGAGAGGAACTGTAACACCAGCGAGGATCAAAGCTCGTAGATTGGGACTAGCAGGCTCTGAAGGAATACCACCCGTAGGACTTCTATCTTGAACAGGTGGAGTGCTTGTCGAACGAGTCCTTCTATCTCTTGTTGAAGTTGAAAGGAAAGGAAAACCTTGTTGCTCTAAAAGCTGAAACTGAGAATCTTCAATACCAAGGGCCCTTCTCCCTCGAGTGAAACGCGGAGTCGCCAGATCAAAGGATGATCGAAAAATTGTAGAACTGGAATGTGATTTTCCCAGTGAGTTGCAAAAACTGTTGGTCGTCAAATAGGACTTTTAAGAAGAGCAACAGTCAGGGGACAAGAAGTCCCTCCTCTTTAATGGGAGAGGTTCCCTTATTCAGAAACGAACTTATTTACAAATATACAAAACATGATTTTATGGAAGAACTTGGCATATTTTCGAAAGTGTAAATAGATCATAAAGAAATCAATACAAAAGGGCTTTCCGTTCATTGTCTATCTAATCTCTGTTATCTCGTGTTTTCATTTAATTTCGTGAAGATCATTTGTTTCTAGTTCATTAGTATCACTTGATTGCATATTTTCAAATATTGCAGTATAGTGGTCTTGTACAACCAAGAAGGAACTTTGTGTCCTTGATTAAAGAATCGAAGAAGGTTATTTATAGAACTTTGTGTCACGGTAATCTTATCTTGTTCATCAATGCAAGCGATCTTGTTTTAAATTCACTATGACTTCGTATACATAAAGGATTATTCTGCTATCTATAATTCTCGCATGTTGCTCTTCCGCTCATCCTCATATTCCCTTTCCTCGGTCCTTTTATGGCGAGTGATCCTTGTGGAAAACACTTTCGTAATATCCAAGTTCAGCCATAAAATCATGTTTTGTATATTTGTAAATAAGTTCGTTTTACGAATAAGGGAACCTCTCCCATTAAAGAGGAGGGACTTCTTGTCCCCACCGTTGCTCTTCTTAAAAGTCCTATTTGACGACCAACACACAACACATGACATGGAGGACTACCAAGCTGATTGGTGTACAGCGAGACAAGAGTTTCAGATAACTCTAAGGGAAAGAATGAGCATCAGGACTGGGAGCATAATCAGGTGTGCTATGATTGAAATGAGGGGCATTTTGAAGGCAGCCATGGCATAGGTCGAGGATACCGTGGTGGATTTGAAGGATGAGGCTGTGGTGGTGGAAGAATTGAGTTTCCTCATGGAACATGTTATACATGCGGATCTCCTGACCACTATAGGTGTGAGTGTCCTTAGAATATTACATGTTCTTTCTACGGGAAGAACCATAGCTATGAAGAGTGCCTGGACTTATATGAGCACCTGAGTAAGCAACATAAACAAGAAAATAAAGGCGTAGGGATGGTTAGGATACATTGCATTGTGGACAATCAATGGATTCCCAAGATGGGAGTAGAATCGAGGCACTACAAGTGAAGATCACAACTCACACTAAGGAATCATGTGTCAGGGAGGCATTACAACAAAAACTTATTGTCACTAAGGATGAGGTTCTTCATGAACAGGACCCGAGATCCCGCCTATCGAAGGAGGTTTATCGGGGATACCATGGAAGTGCTAAGAAATCTTCATGATGAGATATAGTATTTAAAGGAACAAAACAAAGCATCGAGAGACAGGTCCAAATCTGATAGATGACTTGAGAGAAGTGTGCAAAATGTTGCACCAGGAGAACATAATTCCACTATTAGGAAGTTGGTTGAAAGGGAACACTCTATGTGCAAGTATTAAGACCAGACGGTAGATCCTGCATGTAAATATCCCTCCTCATAGCCTGGATTATGACAAGGAAATTACTCTGAATGCTATTGTGGATGGGTGGTTGTTGAGTAATATATTGATTGATACAAGTGCGGAAGTCAATGTTCTTACCTTGGATGCATGGGTACAAATGGGGAGACCCCCATTGCAACCATCCTCTAATGTATTATTCATGGCTAATCAGACTAAGGCCACTCCCATAGGAGTTTTAAAAGATGCATCCATTACCATATAAGGAGAAAAGTTCACTAGAGACTTTAAAGTTTTAGCGCTGGCAGAATTAGATAGTTTCCCAGCTCTATTAGGGCATCCTTGGTGCTATGTAAATAATGTTGATCTTCAATTCAACAAGGGCTATATCAGTTTTGAAAATAAAGAGGAAAGGGTCATTATCCCTTTAACTGATGGAAATTACATGCCCTACATTGAACCCTCAAGTGAAGAAGATATGAATATGATTTATGTACACGCCATCTAAGATCTAGAGATGATTAAACCAACCAAAGAAGGAAAAATTCAAAGTGGGAGGATGCATAGTCCATTAGTGATACTATAAGTGTTTCTTGTGATAATTGGGCTCATAGCACTTATGATTTGGTAGGGTGTGAAGTAAAGATCATATTCCCTTGAGGCACAAAATCACATTATGTCAGGAGGATAGGTAATAACTCGGTACCTTGTTACATAGGAGAAGGGGATCCCATGGTATTCCTATGCGCCATGGAAGAAAAATGGATAGACCCACTAGAGAGGAGAAATATGCTAGCATATACACTACATGGGACAACAACATGCTAGTGGGTGGTCCATAGGGATAATTTGGTCGAATGGGATGAAATTGGGGTTTCTCTTACTACTAGGTTCTTTAGGAGCAATGCACCTACACAAATATATAATTATCACGATGATCAACCTATTCAACACCATGTTCAGAAGTGTGAGAGACTATGGATAGAAGGGCAGGAAGCTTTACCACCTTCACTATGGGTGCACCGTTTTTATTCCACTTTACAAGGTTGTGCGTGTTCTTGGTATGTATATGCAGAACTCCATAGAAAAACTGGAAATTGGCATAATTTAATTGCAGGAATGGCCCAGATGTTTGAATTCTTCTCTACAAAACCTCTGGTAGAAGAAGCATTGAAAGTTATCAAGAGCTTAACTATGAGGGATAGTGCAAGGTGAAGAACTCCTCTAGGAATTATTAGATAAAGAGGACTCAGGAGCGCATCTTGATAAAGAACCAGGGGCCGATGCAACATTACTTCAACGTGCTTGCCTTGTGAAAGAGAGAGGAAAAATGGTCTACCTAGTGGATGATGAAGAAGTAGATAATCTAGATGTAAACCATTCAACAGGAAGGCATGAGGTATTAGATAGTGTGGATAGGACCACACGTGTGTATTATGAACCTATGAAGACAAAGTGGGTGAATATTGGAATAGAGACTGAGCCTAAGGAAGCCATAATTGGAGACTATTGGTCGACTTTGAAGTGGAAAAAATCATAGAGTTACCAAGGGACTACATGGACCTATTTCCTAGGGGTACCATGAACTCAAAGGCATGCATGAATCATTAGGGGAGATGAAGATAAAGCTTAAATAGGGTGTGTGCCTAGTTAAAAAGAGGCCTTACGTAGAATGAATGCCAATTTGTGCAAAAAGGTCAAAGAAGAGATTGATAACATGTTAAATTTTGGAATTATCAAGCCCTTGATGAGTCATAATGGGTTAGTCCTATGGTGATCAGTATAAAGAAGGATTGATGGATTATAATATGCATGGACTACATGGAGGAGCTAAATGTGCATGTGTAATGAGATCCATTCCCACACCATTTACTAAGGAAATACTAGAAGGATTTGTAGGGTGTGAAATATATTCGTTTCTGAGATGGGTTCTCGGGTATCATTAGGTTAGGATTTCCCAGAAGGATCAGGAAAATACTGCATTTACTACTGAATGGGGTAGCTTTGCCTATATTGTCATGCCTTTTGGTCTAAAAAATGTGCCTGTTGTATTTTCACGCATACTTGTCCAAGCGTTTAAGGAATTTATTCACAACTTCTTACATGTATATTTAGACAATTGGATGGTGTATAGATTAGTTAAGGACCATTGTGACAATTTGTGCTTAATTTTTGAACGGTGTAGGTAGTTGAGTATCTCTTTGAACATCAAGAAGTGCATAAGTCATTAGGGGAGATGAAGATAATTCTTAAAGAGGATTGCACCCAATTAGGAAAAGGCCTTACAGAATGAACCCCAATTTGTGTGAAAAGGTCAAAGAAGAGATTAATAACATGTTGAAATATGGAATTATCAATCCCCTTGATGAGTTAGAATGGGTTAGTCTAATGGTGATCAGTATCAAGAAGGATGGATGAATTAGAATATGTGTGGACTACAGGGAGCTGAATGCTACATGTGTAACAGATCCATTCCCTACGCCATTTACTAAGGAAATATTAGGAGTTACAGGGCACAAAATCTATTCATTTACAGATGGATTCTCTGGGTATCATTAGGTTAGGATTGCCTAGGAAGATCAAGAAAATACTACATTTACTACTGAATGGGGTAGCTTTACCTATACTGTGATGCCTTTTGGTCTGAAAAATGCACTTGTTGTATTTTCACGCATAGTCATCCAAGCGTTCAAAGAATTTATTCACAACTTCTTACATGTATATTTAGACGATTAGACGGTGTATGGATTAGTTAAGGACCACTGTGACAATCTATGCTTAATGTTTGAATGGTGTAGATAGTTGAGTATATCTTTGAACATCAAGAAGTGCATATTTGCTACACCGTTCGGGATACTTTTAGGACACAATCTGTAAGGATGGTTTGTTGGTTGACCCAGTGAAGGTTGCAGTCATTATAGGCCTAGGGGAGCCTACTAGTCAAAGTGAGGTGTGTGGATTTTTGGGACATACAGGATATTACAGAAAAATTATCAAAGGCTATGCTAAAGTTGTTGCACCTTTAGAAGAGTTACTGAAAGGGAAAGGTACATTCTACTGGGGTGAACAACAGCAGACGCGCATTCGAGACATTGAAGGAGAAACTTACTACCACGCCCATTCTACATTTTCCTTCATGGGACAAACCATTCCATGTACATGTTGACACCTCTCTCGACAGCACATGACCATTGGTACAGTGTTGGCTCAACCGGAGAAGGTATTGTAGATCATCCTGTTTATTTTGATAGTAGAAAGTGACTCCTACGAAGAGAATTACACAACTATATAGTGTGAAGTTTTTCCATGATCTATGCATTGATTAAATTTTTCAAGTACCTACTAGCTACACCATTCATCTTTTATACAGATCACATGTCATTAAAGTATTTGGTAAATAAGCTTGTTTTACAAGGGTGCATATGTTGATGGGTACTCTTATTTCAAGATTTTATTTCATAGTTGTGGTAAAACCAGGAAAAAGTAATTCTAGACCAGACCATCTATCAAGAATACATTCAGGAGAAGAAGCACAGGTAATTGAGGATACCATGCCAGATGCATAATTATATAGGTTACAACACACGCCATCAAAACTAGAGGACATTGCTATATTTTTATACACAGGGATGACACCAGAAGGAATGAAATCCTTGGAGAAGAAACAACTTACTATATGTGTTGCACCTTATATGTTAATTAGTGGTGACTTGTACAAAATGGGTTGGGATGAAATATTGTGTCATTGTGTATTAGAACATGAGCACACGGGAATTATGGAAGAATCTCATGGTGGAATTGTAGGAGGACATTATGCAAGTGATGCCACAGTGCGCAAAATTCTTCTCACTAGATTATGGTGGGAGACCCTCTATAAATATTGTAAGGAATTTTGTAAGGCATGTGATCATTGTCAACATCTTGGAAGACCAGTCAGTGAGATGAAATGCCTCTTAGACCTATTATCAATGTAGAACCATTTGAGAAATGGGCTATAGATTTTGTGGGTAATATTTCTCTAGTTGCGTGTAGAATTAGATCACGCTATATTATAACTTGCACAGACTATCTGACAAGGTGGGCAGAAGCAGCACCTACCAAGGATTGTATAACAGCTACAATAACTTGGGTTTCTATGGGAACATATTATTACAAGGTATGGATGTCCTTTAAGTTTGACCAGTGATAGGGGCACACATTTTCTTAATGAGACAATCAGAATTTTATTAGATGAATTCATGATTGCACACCATAAGACTACACCCTATCATCCTCAGGAAAATGGGACTGTTGAGGCTTTCAACAAAATTTTGGGCCACACATTAACAAAAATCTGTGATGTTGGAAGAAATGATTGGGATGATAAATTATTTTTAGTACTTTGGGCATATCGAACAACATATAAAAGGTTGAATAAAGCCACACAATTTCAGTTAGTATTTGTAATGTGAAGTCATTCTTCCTATGGATTTTATGTTACCTTCTTTGCATATTGCATTTGCTAGAGGTCTAGTTGATGAACAATAATTAGAATAATGGATTGAGAATATAATTTAGCTAGATGAGTGATGATCCATAGCACGTTAGACTTAGAAGCAAGAAAAGGCCACGCTTGTGAAAGCATGGAATGACAGACACATAAGGGATAAGAAATTTGAGATTGGACAAATGTTACTTATTTGTGACTCTAAGTACTTGCACCATCCAAGAAAACTTAAGGTGCATTTTTTGGGGTCGTATGTTATAACTTACATCCTTGAAACAAGTTCTTGCTAGTTAGAATCACTTGATGGAACATGGCTACCCTGGTTACTTCAATGGGAGTAGGTTGAAGCCCTCTATAAATAAGTCTTCTTGGTGTTTGTAATAAGGAAGTATTTCTATTTAGATTAGGTTTTCAATTTTGTTTTTCCTTAATGTTTTTCTTTCTTTATTGTTATGCTTTTTCAATTTATTTAGTGTGTTGTGAAATAAGCGTGCTTGACCGCATAAAGCTAATTACTACATGAAGTATGTTTATGTGTAGAGGACTGCACATCCTTTTATTGTGGGGTGGTTGTTGATATCCAGGTACAAGATTGTGGGAATTGAAAGGTGAAAAGAATAAGTTGCTACGGGTGTTCTTCAAGTCAAAGGATTGCTTCTAAAAAGTGACCAAAGATGAAGATAAATGAAGGAACAATATAACACGAGGTAAGAAGAGGCCATAAAGCAACTACCAGTAGAAGGTGCAGTGATGAGGTACTCAGGTGCAAGGATGCACGCTGAAGAGAATTCTATGACTAGAGGGTAGGAAGGTGCACTAGAAGGTTATAGTTGAGGCATGAGGATGTAACGCACGGAAAGGATGGAATTGGTCAGATAATGAGAGGATATTTGGTAGGTGAAGGATCAATGAATGCATCAAAAAATTGAAAATCTATATAAGGATGGGATGTGAGTTCATTTTTACTATTAAAATTAGGAGTATTTGAAAATGAGCCAAGTGCAAAGAGCTGAGTGATCGTATTAAGGTGCATGAGTTGTGTAACAAGTCATGACAAAGGAATCTATGTGCGAGAGAGCGTGTGTCCCAGTGGTGAAGGGTTTGAATGAAGCAAGGCGATAGAGAGGAGCTAGGGCACGTGATTTCACCTAGGGCACACCTTGAATCAAGCTAGGGTTTTCTTTACACATTTCATAATTCAAGAGGCAAGGATCTATAAAGGATTGCAAGGTAGAAATGGCACCCAAGAAAGCAGTTAGCAGGAGTGAAGGGAAAGAAGAAGGTGGTAGAAGAAGAAGAAGAGATGGCTCCTGAAAGAAAATTTTTACGAGATGTAATATCTAGAAGGGGTTATCATCGACTAGAGTACGATTCTCACATAAGGAAAAGTAAGGTGAGTGACTAAAATCATTGTACCACAAGGAATAAGAAGGAGCTTAATGCGTTGTTGAACACAAAGACAAATAAATGCATGGTGAAGACATGTCGGTGTATGATGATGCTGGTAAGAAGCTCTTATAGAAGATAGGAGTTTACCAACTATATGAGCTCCCTTACTATGGGAAATATGAGCCCTTGTACCAATGGCTCATGAGGAGAGTGCATGAGGATGTTTTCTACTTTGCAGGTCATAGAGTCAGAATGTCAAACGTGCTCATATCCATGGTAATGGCGTTGAAAGGCACATGAGATGATTTTCAAAATGATCTGATAGACAAGACCAAAATATTGGATACCAGAAAGGAGTTGGGGTACACAAAGGTGCATGGCGGTATGGACATCCACAAACTGAATAAGTATCCAATTGTGTAAGTAGTCACACATCTTGTTACAAAGCTAAATGACCAGGAAAGGTGGTCATAAGTAAACACCATGTGGCTACACATTTCCAAAAAGATGTTTGAAGGGGTAGTCTACAACATTTCACATTATATTGCAGAAACAATCATTGAGGAAGTGCGCACGGGAGGAAATATCAGCTTTGGAGCTATTCTGTTATCACTGGTGTTCATGGAGATTAGAGTACCTGATGGACCAAAGGAGAAGGTATGGGAGTATCCAATGGAACACAAATCACCTACGAAAACTTAAAGAAGTACTTGTGTCGTGATCCATGACAGAGCGGAGTTAAGCAAAGGGTGAGAAGTGGTATGATAGGCTTCATGCAGCCTTTGAAGAAGAATGGTGTATTCCTAAGGACTTTCCTTCGGTGTTGGAAAGGAATTTCAGTTCGCTATATACCAACATTTTTGTATAGCACGGTTTTCCATGAAAGATGGAGCATGGATCCCTTAGTGTAAGTTTCCATATTCCTTCATAGCAAGGTACTTCTAGGTTTAGTACATAGGTTCATAGACACGTGATGACTGACATTCAACATGGATAAGGTAGATTGTGACTACCACACACTAAGGAAGAAATATGTGTATCCAGGGCAAGGTGCATATGTTGAAAGACTCATTTCAAATGTATTGAGCATTAAATGAATAAGATTGGTTGTGGGAGATATTGGAGCAGCATTAGTGTATCTTCAATTGAAACCCAAGATGGAGAATAAAAATTACGTGGAAGATGAGTTAGCACTTCCATCTCCACTAAAGGGTAAGCACACGATGGAGAACATCCCAGTGCCTAAGCCCAAAAAACCAATAGAAGTGGAGGATGAGGAGGATGAGTGTGAGGATAGTGGTGGTTTGGAGAATAGAGGTAGAAGACATCCTACAAATAAGGATGAAGCTGAGTGCGCCACTACACCACCTCAGCCACAAGAGGGGGATGATGAGGACTTGAATACAGTCCAAGGAGAGAATAGATTTAAGAAGGTGTTTAGGAGAACAAGGAACCAAGTTGCTACTCCACAAACAAAAGTGCACAAATCACCCAAAAAATCTCTCCATGGAAGGAGACAACCACATAAAGGAGGAAAATGAAGTTGAATGAGGAGGTGGAAGAGTTAGAGGAAAGTGCGCCTAATTCTCCTACACTTCAAAGAACATAGAAGAATAAAAGGATGAGGAATCGAAGGAAAGAGGAGAAGAGGAAAAGGGAATAGAGGAGACAGCTGTAGAGACTGCTCAGGACATGGAGACACAAGTCCCAAATTTGGAAGCTAAAGTTCCTAAGCAGAAACGGGTCTAGAAGAATGAGTGGAGAGCACATTCCACTAGCTATGGGTTATGTAAAGGATGTAGGTAAAATTTTCTGTGCCCATTTCTAGAGCACGCTAACATAGAAAGACTTATATGGTTGGGAGCTCATGGATGAAGATATGGCCATAGTGTGCACAAGGAATTAGTTGTCATGGTCCATGCACACACACATGGATGAGCCATATTTTGATGTATGTGAGGAGTCATGCGTATCAAGGAGGTTGAAGAAGACACCTCAAGCCAGACACATGACGGTAAAGCCTACTATCATGTCGGATGAACAGGTGAGTAATGCATTGGTCAAAGTCTCAATAGAGGTGGAAAGGTGGAATATGGACAAGGCTGCCACAATTAGGGCACTCAGGGAGGAGATTAAAACTAAGGATGGAGAAATAGCGTGCCTAACGCAAGAGAGGGACTTAGCAGAAGAAGAATAACATTTTATTTATCAACATCGTAGAGGAAATTAGAGACAATTTCATAAGAGCTAGGCCACACTTGGAGCCAAAATTACCACAGACGTTTCCATCAACAACACATTATGTAGGAAAGTTGGTGGACCTAGTACTTGAAGATGAGCCTTTGTGCATGTCGGCGCAAAGGATCCGTAAAAGAGGCGAACGAGAGAAGGCTTCAGTGATGTGAAAGATTACATCCTATGAAGGACTGTTGTAAGTACTACAAGAAGAATTGAAGAAAGCAGACCAAGCCTTAAACATCTCCACGGCTCCGAGAGCGCTTATCAATGTAAAGATCCTATAAGAGAACAATGAATTCTAGAGAGCGATGAAGGACGAGACCTTGGGCCATGCAGAAATATTATCAATGGTTAAGTAGAAGCATGAGGCCCTGGCAGTAGCACAAGAACCACACAAGACTCGGCTAGAAGAGCTTGGGAAGCTCATTGCATGAAGATGGATTTACTAGAGGGAAGAATGACCTCAATGTCTAGCATTGTGTTAGTCTTGAAAAATGAAAAAGGGGAGATTGTGAGGGATGAATTGGAGTCCATTACTTTGTGGACATTCCAGAAAAAGTAGAGGAAGCACTCACTGAATGGTAGACCTTGGAGGCTGAAATAAAATAGGAATATCTTGAATTAGTTGTTTAGGATGAAGAAGAGACTACGGGGTAAAATATTCTTTCATACATTATTTCATTCTTTCCATTCTTTTATTCTTTACTTCAGTTGTTGGAGATGACCATTATCAAGGTGACAATGAAATTAGTGTGGGGTAATTTTGATCAAAGAACACTTGACTAGAGAAAGTACACAAGAAGTCCGCATGGGAAAGTAATTCATACGCAAAGGTGTGAATGGATAGGGAGAACACACGCGTGGAACAGAAGTTCATTTTTAGGACTTATCCATTTTCACTCATAAAGGTCTATTTTTAGAGATGGCGTGCAGAGCACATAAACAAGGTGGAGACATGCATGCCACTCATTGGCTAATTTTGGAGGATTGGACATGAAGTACTCTGCATGGACATTAGGTGGAAATAGATCTGCTACTATCAGTTAACTAGTAGTAGTCTATTGTTAGCGCACTTACATGTGTGGCTAGTTTTGTAAAGGCACGTGGCTAAGAATAGCATGTGACCTATTTTTGGAATGGATAAGTGGTGAAGGGAAAGTCCCCACCCTTATATATGTAGCAGATTGTAATTGATATAAGATATATAGAGGAGATCGTGACAGAGAGGTGATGAGATTGAGACATACAGTGTTATATTGCTATGCACATACTTTTGATATTGTAATGAAGCTTCTGTAACTTAATGCATTGAATATAATGGAGGATATTGACTAAATCTAATTATTAGTTCTATGAGGATCGAATCAAGTATACTTTTTGATCTCATCATGGTTAGTACTTAGTTCTATTTTTATTGGATATAAATCTAGTATGCTCAGAGAGTGATGTGCTAGTAATATAACTATATATGTTAAATCTTCGTAATGCTAACCTCCTGCTACCTAAACCCTAAAGAGGGACACTGGTACCATTACATGCTTTGAGTGAGCACTTAGTCTAAGTGAGTGATGTGCCAAAGCATGCATAAGTGTCATTGGGTTTATGTCACTAAATTATAGGCTGCATCGAGATAGCACATCCTGGTGATGGGATTTTTGATAATCCTATTTGTTTCATGAGCAGGAAGTTGACCCTAGGCTGAGTATAATTATACAACTACGAGAGATCAAATTTGTTGGTGTGTGGGATCCTATATGTCCTCCACACACATATGGAGGGTTATCTCACATGGGTTATGTTTAGGGTTATCTCATATGTTGTGTTCTTCATGCATGTATAGATCTCCTTGAGCTATCAGGGGTTTTACTGACTACATTTAGCTAGCTACAAGTAAAATTTAGCAAATCAACTAAGAATAGAGGTTTATTTTCTGGTTTTTAATTTTTTATTAAACTGAAAATTCCTTTATCTTTTTTGGTCTTCTCGTATTTTTGCATGTTTTGTTTTGCAGAATACAGGTTTCAAATTTTTTGTGGAGAGCTCAAGAGATGTTCTTTAGCTCATTGAGCTAGTTTTGGCTCGACCGAGTCCATCGAGCTCCTCTTCTCTACCCCGAGCTCCTCCAACTTGCTGCGAGCTCCTTCCACCTCTCCAGCCCGAGCTCTTATCTAGCTCACCTTTGAGCTTCCTCAATCAAGTTTCTGGTGTTTTCGATTCATCTATCTTTTTGAGCTCCCAACACCTCTCAAATGAGATCCTTACTCATGTTATAACCTGCAACCAAGTCACATTTTCGTTGTGGCTTTCTAGCTAGGTCGATTCTATGTGGCATGCCAAGTCATGTCGAGTCGAGTCCGTCTCCTCACCGTGTTTTCTCCAACCTGCTCTGGTTCTCCTCCCGGAGTTGTGTGCTCGCCCCACTCGGTGACTTCTTTGCGTGACTGTGTGCTCTACCCCGCTCGGCTTCAAATAATGGTAAATAGCTTTCCCAACCACATCCAACTCGGGATTCCTCGATCACAGTTGCCACCCAACTTGGGATCCACACGATCGGTTCCCCTCCTCCATCGGGATTTCAAATGATGAGTTTGGTAAGTTTCCGAGCAAAGTGGACCTTTTATTTTATAACCGTTATTTCATTTTGGTAAGTTTTTTAACATATCTTTTGGTGTTTTTTGAGTGGGCATTTCATTTTATTTAAGGCAAGTTTCTCCCATTTAAATTTGAGTTTTTTTTTAAAGTGGGATTTTTTAAAAAAAGGGGAATATATTTAAAATTTAATTAGGATTTAATTTTTATTAGATCTTAATTAGTTTTTTGTAATTAATTAGATTTAATTAAATCTATTTGTATTAATTACAATTTCTCCAAAATGATTAGTCAATATCTTTTTAAAAATCATCTTTATAGTAACGTTTTTTTATCATTTTTTTAAACTCCAAAAGCTCTAAAATTAGCTAAATCGGACGTTTCAAAATGGTAACTTTTTTAAAAGTGTTATTGTCATTTTTTTACTAATCGTGCGCTCAAGTGTGCAGTATCACTCTGAGCACCTCTTTGTCTTTTGCATGCCTTTCGGCATTTTGAAGATCATCTAGACTCATCTTGAGTTCAAAACATTGTATTTTACCCTTATTATTGCTTGTGACTAGTGAGCGCATCTCGCCATAGTTTGCAACAAGGGGGTATCCTTCGCGACGTGAGATGCTTTTTCTCACAACTAGGATTTGATTTCACCTCCTTCCTAGTTTTTTGCAATTGTGCTTGTGTACGGTGTCACTTTATTGCACTCCCGAAACATGATTGTGGTCTCCTCTCTTGTGTGTTATTACATTGATTGCAAGGTGAGTTACCAAGTGTTTCCAGATGCACGCTTGGACCCGATTGTATTCAACGCACTAAACTATAAAGTGTTGAAAGCAGGGGGTTATTATATTGTCCTAGGGTGGTTGTGTTTCTTTTCTACATTCCTTCTCTCTCCTTTCACTATGGATGCACTTTCAATTCCTTTGCTTACGCTGTTCAACTTCTTCGAATGGAGATCAAAAATAATTATGAAACTAAGGGGTAAAGGGTTATTCCGCATCACCATGGGAATTGAGACTGAACCAAATGATGACCCTGAAAAATCTAAGTGGTTAAACCATAGTGATGAAGCTTTAGGTCTTCTTTGCATGTCTATTTCTCCTAACTTGCTCTTCCACATTGAGTCATCCAAAACACCTAATTCTGCGTGGAAAATGTTGGATGGGATGTTTGGACAACAAGATGACATGAGAGTGCATGAGTTGGAAAATGAACTATTAGGGTTAAATCCTAGTGATTTTGAAAACCTACAAGCATTCTTCTCTAAGTTTGTCCACACTAGATTGTTGTTAAAGGAATTTCAAGTAGAGAAGAAAGATTCTCAACTGATCTTTTCGATTCTCTCTAAGCTAGGTCCTGAATATTCTATCTTTTTGTCAACTTTTTACACTACAAAATTTTCCTGGCGTGGATTGGAATATGCCCTCCTTTGACTATTTTTCATCCCAACTCATTTGAGAAAAGGAAAAACTCATTCAAATGGGGTCTCTTAAGTCCAACTCACATGCTCTTGTAGCAAGTACTATTAAGGAAAAGAATCTTTGAAAAGAAGAAAGAAAAAAGGATCAACTTAAGAAGGAAACCAAGACAAAAACTAAAATTAACATGAACACTTTGACTTCTAATCCTAGAGCACATAAAGACAAGTATTTGTGTTCCTATTGTAAGAATCCTAGTGATAAAGAGAATATTTGTATGAGAAAAAAAAATTGATCACCTTACTCATTTACTTGAGGAAAATCAAATAGGTGTTCTGAGTCTATCAAACAAAATACTCCAAGGCCGAGTCTTCTATGGAAAAAGGTTCTAAATATGATAAGAAGAAAGGAAAGGACCTTATAGCAAAATTTTCTCCTTCATCAACGTGGATTATAGATTCCGGTACCTTACACCACATGGCTTCTTTGCATGTTGAGTTCTCCAACATTGAACCTTGTGGTATGTCCCAAATCATGATGGGTAATGACATGACGAGTTGTCGATTTCCATTATTGGATCGGTAGAGATGGATGGGGGAACATTCAACCAAGTGTTGAGTGTTCCTGATATCTCTACCAATCTCTTATTAGTTTACCAAATTACTCACCTTGGTGAAGGAATGCGAGTGGAATTTGGTCCTAACTCAGTGATTATTCGTGAGCTTAATGATGACACTACAGTGGCTAAGGGAAAGGCAGATCACCATTCATAGTTGTATACCTTTTCCCACTTTAATTGTGATTCTATGCCCATTGCCTTGCTCACTCATGCAAATGAGGTTAATAAGCTATGGCATGAGAATTTTAGACATCTAAATTATCGCTACCTTGAACAATTGAGCCAAATCAAAATGGTCAATGGGTTACCCCCTGTCAATTTTTATAAGTGTCTTTATGAGGTTGTACACTTGGAAAGCATCTTGAAAAGAACTTTGACAAAGTAAAATCTGGAGAGCTACTCATCCTTTGAATCTTGTTCACATCGATATTTTTGGTCTATTTCTATCTCCTTCGCTTACTAGAGCTCTTTATGTGCTAACCTTCATCGATGACTATTCGTGATATACTTGGGTATATTTTCTTAAGCTTAAGTCTGAAGTCTTTGAAATTTGTCATTACTTTAAGGCTCTTCTTTGAGAAATAGGTGAAACGTTCTATCAAGGTTCTTCAAACCAATAATGGAGGTGAATATGTAAACAATAGGTTCATGGATTTCTATACTTTCGAAGGATCTCTCTTGCAAAGATCGATTCATATGATGCCCTTCGCAGAATGGAGTAGTAGAAAGAAATAACCATACTCTTAAAGAGATGGCCCCTGTATGATTCACTCAAGTCTCTTCCTCCACGGTATTGGGCAAGCAAGTGAATTGTGCTAATTACATTTGAACTATGTTCCACACAAGGTAGTAAGAGGATGACACCCTTTGAAGCTTGGTTTGGATGCAAGCCCTGATGTTGAGCACTTTTGAGTCTTCGATCTAAGGCTATGGCTTGGATTCCCAAGAATAAATGTAAGGAATTGGAACCACAATCCAAACCTTGTATCTTTAAATGGTATCATGATGGCGTGAAGGGATATTGATTGTTGAATCCTACTTCTCATGAGCTTTATATTGAGAGAAGTGTTAAGTTTGATGAGTCTTCTTCGACTTATACTTCTCTACCTATTGAGGTTATTTAGCTTGCTGATTCAGATTATGACTCATCAGATGATGATGTTGTTGAGAATGCTCCTCTTCCTGATCCTCCCAACCATCAAACCCTTGAGTCTTCTGATTCTGACAATAGTGATGATGAGGACTATGTCCCTTCTCACTCAAGTGATGAATCTTCCGACTCAAAGGCTGACCCTCCTAGTCCTCTTTGGGCTAGGAAAACTCTACAAAGTGCTAGATATTTAGTTGGAGATACTTTGGATATGAGACGTACTCACTCATATTTTGTTGGACCCCACTCTTTCTTCACCTCTACCTCTAATCCACAGTCTTTCCAAGAGGCTTCTGGTATTCTTGAGTGGGATTCTACCATGGATGAGGAGTATTCCTCTCTGATGAACAACGATACTTGGGATCTCACCCTCTTCCAGAAAGGAAGAAAAATCATTCGAGTGTAAGTGGGTGTTTTGAACAAAGTACGGAGTAGATGGAGATGTCGAAAATTTTAAAGCATGATAAGTAACTAAGGGTTTCTCCTAGATAGCCTGAGGTTGATTATACTAAAACCTTTTCTCCGGTTGTGAAGATGACTTCTATTCAATCGACCTAGCCATTTCCACAAAGAAATGATGGAAATTCCATCAAATGGACGTTAAGAGTACCTTTCTTCATGGTGCCTAAAGGAAGATATCTACATGGTACAACCTCGGGTTATGTCCATGATCCCTCCCTCATTTATAAGTTAAAGAAGTCTCTTTATGGCCTTAAACAAGCCCCCCGGGCTTGGTTTGCCAATATGGACTCCTTTTACTTACATCAAGGTTTACTAGGTTTCACTCGATCCAAATGTTTATATTCTACGCCAAGATGACTCCATAATCATTCTTGTTCTTTATGTTGATGACTTTTTGATCACCGATAGCTCTTCCTCTATCATTGATTTTGTGAAGACCACCTTGGCCAATAGGTTTTCCATGACTAACTTAGGTCTGTTTCATTACTTTCTTGGGATCCAAATTTCACAATCTAGCTTGGGAATTATTATTTCGCAACCTAAGTATGCTCTTGACTTGCTTTCTCTTTTTAGATGTCCAATTGCAAGTCTTCTCCTACTCCTTTTCTTTACGGGGTTAAGTTGGTTTCTGATTTCCCTACTCCCTTGGTTGATGGTACCCTTTATCAAAAGTTTGTGGGGATCTTGATTTACTTGACTCAAACTCAACCAGATTTATCATATGTTGTTGGGATTCTATCTAGATTCATACGCAGAGCCATATGATCTACATTGGAAAGAAGCTAAATGGATCCTTCATTATGTTCATGAAACCTATACTGATGGCATTCACTATCATAGAGGGGTGGATATTGACTTGATTGGGTTCACGATTTGATCGGGCTAGTAACTTAGATCATCGAAATCTACTCCGCTATAGTTTCTCTCTTGGTTTGGGTCGTATAAGTTGGTCTAGCAAGAAACGAGAATGCAATTGTGATATCTTCTACAAAGGAAAAATATGAGGAGCAGCTTAACGCTGCCACAGAGGTTGTTTGGCTACATGGTATTCTAATAGATTTTGGCATCCACTTTCAAAGTGGTGCCTTACCATTATCTATTGTGATAACACAAGTACTATCTCAATTTACGTAAATCCGGTTCAAGCATCAACGAATGAAGCACATTGAGATCCATATGCACTTCATATGAGAGATTATTTATGATGGTATCATCAACATTCAATACATTCGAATAGTTGATTATATTGTAGATATATTTACCAAGCCCTTCATCTTTGAAGTGAATTTTCTTGACTTGTGGTCTCTTCTTAGGGTGAGGTCTTATGCAGCCTGCTCATCTTCTTCAAGCTATATATTCCTCTTATTCTTCTTCTTCTAGGAAGATGTTGTTTGTACATGGGCACCTTATCAGCCTTTAGTTGTCGAGCCCCATTGACACATCTTTCTTAGTTGTTTAGGAGTGTCTTCTTTTTCTATCTAACTCATCATAGCCACTACCCTAGCTTTGATGAAGGGGGGTGTTGGTGTGTGGGATCCTATATGTCCTCCACACACATATGGAGGGTCATCTCACATGGGTTAGGTTTAGGGTTAGGTTTAGGTTTCTTGTGTGTCATGCACTAGGGTTACTCAACACCCTATATGTATCCCTTCATTTGACATTTATGAGTATGCTAAGACACTCTGTTGTCTTTTCTCTATGTGCAAGCTTTGTTCTATTATACAAGCTCTTCCATTGATTGATCAATAACTCCTTGTGATTACACCTGGAGCTATTACTTTTCCATCGATTCCAACTTTATATTGGTGCACGCTTTTGATATGATTCTCGCCAAGTCTTTCAAAAGCATTCTCCATGATTTATGCGCTACACAAGTTTAGACAATACTTGTTGGAAACTCCCTTTATATTTTATACAGATCACATGGAACTTAATTACTTGGTTAATAAGCCCATTTTATAGGAGTGCATATGCTGGTGGATTATCTTGTTTTAGGAATTTGACTTTACCATGGTGGTAAAACCGGAAAAGAGCAATTCAGAACCAAATCAATTATCAAGAATTAACTCTAGCGAAGATGCACAGAGAATTGAGGATACAATGTCAGATGCCTAGTTATTCAAATTGAACTACGTGACCTCTAATTTAGAAGACATTTTTGTGTTTTTGCATACTAGTGTGGCACCTGAAGGGATGAAGAGCTTAGAGAAGAATTAACTTTCCATACGCATCACACCTTACATGTTGATTAGTGGGGATTTATACAAGTTAGGTCATGATGATATTTTACACCAATATGTACTTGAGCATGAGCATGAAGCTATAATGGAGGAATCCCATGGTGAGATTTTAGGAGGACATTATGTAGGAAATGCTACCACATGTAATATTTTACTAGTTGGCGCTTGGTGGGAAACACTATATAAGGATTGTAAAGAGTATGTCAAGGCGTGTGATCATTTTTAGTGCCTTGGGAAGCTGAGAATAGGGATGAAATTCCATTGAGACCGATAAGGAGTGAAAAATCTTTTTGTGAAATGGGTGATAGACTTTGTGGGTCCTATTTCCCCACCTACGCGTAGGACTAGGTTGTGTTATATTATTACATGTAGAGATAATCTAACTAGGTGGGTAGAATCAACGTCATAAAGGATTACATGAAGCTATAATAGCAAGGTTCTTATGGGAGAACATTATCAGCAGGTATGGATGTTCATTGAGTTTGACAAGTGATAGGGTAACACACTTTTTGAATGAGACTATCAGAATATTATTGGCAGAATTTATGGTGGCACACCATAAGACAACACCCTATCACCCACAAGCCAATGGTACTATTGATGATTTCAATAAAATATTGGGACATACATTGACGAATATTTGTGATGTTGGAAGGAAAGACTAGAATTATAAAGTCTTTTTATCCTTTGGGCATACAAGACAACTTATAAATAATTAAACAAAGCCATGCCCTTTTAGTTTTTATATGGCATAGAGGTTTTTTTACTAGTGGAATTTATACTACACTCCTGCGTATTGTATGCGCATGAGGACTGAATGATGAACAAGATCTTGAAGAGTGTATATACAAAAATGATGCGGTTGGATTAGTGGCGTGTCATCCCACGTTGGAGCCAAAAGACATAAAAGACTTTGCATAAGGCATGGCATGATAGGCACATTTACAATAACTAGTTTGAGGTTGGACAAATGGTTCTTCTTTATGACTCCAAGTTTATGCACCACCCTGGGAAATTGAAGGTGCATTGGTTGGGACCATATGTGGTGACGTATATACTTGATTCAGAGCCTTGTCAGTTACAAGAACTGGATGGTACTCGGTTGCCTAGTTATTTCAATGGGAGTAGGTTGAAGCCCTACTATAAATAAGTCTTCTTCATGTTTGTAATAAGGTAGTATTTCCATTTAGATTAAGTTTCCTTTAATGCATTTTATTTATATGTGTTTCCTTTCATTGTTGTTATGCTTTGTCAATTTAGTTTAGTGTTTTGATTCTAACAAGCATGTTTATGCACTAGTAGATGATTACTATCTAGTAAATTCATGCATAAAGGACTGTGCATAATTTTAGTGTAGGGTGGAGCATATACAAGTTAAATGGGCCAAGCTTGGAAGAGATTGAAATTCCTTTTGAATATGGGTATGCATAGAATAAATATGGTGCAGTGTTTGAAGTAAAGGTGTGTATCAAGAAAAAAATGTCATAAATGAAGACCATCTCGTAAATGGATGGATGTGTGGTGTAACGCAAGGTAGGCAGTAGCATGAGAAACTACTTGGTCTTAGGTACGAGAGGTTTTTATTTTGGTGCATGAAGGCGTGTGAGAGGAGGTTTGTAGCTAAGAAGTATTGGGCACGCAAAAAGGTTATAATTGAGGTGCAAAAACTCAAAGCACATAAAATTTATTTGTGAAGAACAAAAAAGTAAAGAAACGCCATTTAATGTTGAGTATGGTGGTAGATGGAGAGAAATAAATGTGGGGAAATTTGTAAAATAATATAAAGGAAGGCTTGTGATATCATTTTTATCTTTCATTGTGAAAGTGTTCGAGCGAGTTAAAGAGTGATTCAAAGAGAAATTTGAGTGTGCAAGTGCGTGGAGAGATATTATAGACATTGAACCAGAAATATTTGTGCATAGCGTTGGTTAGAGCTCCATCAGAGAGGGTGTTTAAGTGAAGAAAATACATGTGGGGAGAAAATATGCAAGCTAGGGTTTGAGGAGAATCTAGGGCACATGAGTTTTAAGTTACAGAGATCAAATCTAATGCAAGAACACATTTTTATCATTGCAATGGCACCCAAATGAGAACTAGAGAAACCACAAGGGTAGGAAGCAAAATAAGTAGAGAGTACAGATTGAGGATGCTCCCAAAATCATATTTTTGAAAATGTAGTACCCCAAAGGGGTTATAGTTGCAGAAGCATGATCGAGTCCCTCATCCGCCCTAGAAAAGTAAGTGATTCTAACCATAGGACAAAGGACATGAAAGATGAATTATAAGAACTTCTCGTGATAAAAGCAAGACATACCCATAGAGGATGACAAGCCCATTTACAATGAATCTAGTGATAAGTTGCTTGAAAAATTTAGTATTTTATAGTTATATGAGCTCCCTTACTTTGGAAATCTAGAAAGAATGTACTAGTGGTTGATGTCAAGATTCCAAGAGGATTTCTTCTATTTTTTTGGAGGTGGGTGTGCATCATTGCGCTCTAATTTGTTTCATCGACTCGATTAAGGAGCTTAGGAATAGATATCCCAAGCGATCTGACATATGATCAAGTTGTTGATGTAACTTCTACAAAGTTGTCCTATAAAAAAGGAACGCATGATAGACATACGAAATTAGATTTAAAAAATTTGGTTAAGGTAGTTGTGCACCTTTTGAAAAAACTAAACAATTAAGAGCACTAGACACAACTAAACATGTGATGGTTACGCATCGTGAAGCAAAGATCAAAAGGAGTGGTATACAATGTTGTTGCCTTCATTGTTGAGGTGATTATTGAGGAAGAAAAACAAGGTGATAAAATCATTTTTGGCACCATTCTTCTTTCTTTGATTTTTTGAGATTGGAGTGCCCAATGGGCCAAACAACAAGATATGGTAGTTTTAGAAGAGAAGAAGTCTCTAGTAGACCATTTCACAAAATAAACGTGTGAGGGGTCCATGAGTGGACCGTATAAGAAGATATTGGAGTTATGGTATAAGCACCTAAGGGAGGCATTTGAACATGAATGGAGAATACCCAAGGACCTTCCTTCAAGTATTGGATAAATAAATGTAATTTACAATCTTATAACACTTCTATATTGGAAGATTTAGGATGAAGGATGGGACTTGGAGCCCCTGGTGCAAACTTCCTTATGCATTCACAATGCGCTACTTCTAGGTGTCTGTGAACATATTTTCAAATGTGTGGAAGCTGAATTTTGATGCGGATAAAGTGTACTGCGAGTACCATATATTGCGGAAAAGGTATGTGTACCCAAGCAAGTTTGTGTACATTAAGCACATGATTTTTGATGATATTAATATTACTACTTCCAACTTAGCAGTTGGGGATATTGGCATGGCTAAGGTATACATATACCTTAAGCCTAAACTTGTCGATGGTAAGTATATTGAAAATGATTTCAAGGTCCCCGAACTACTGAAGGGGAAACACACAATGGGAATGTTGAAAGATGAAGAGCCGAAGTGTTAGATTTAAGAAGATTATTAGGAAGATAACACTCGATTAGACCATGGCTTGCAGAGGCATCCTACAAGTTGGAGTAAAGGGAATGTCACGAGTCAACTTCTCCTGCGTAGATAGAAGAAGAAGTAGGAGAGGAGATAGGCATTAAGGAGATAGGGATGGATGTTGGGGGCACTAAAGAGAAACAATTCAGAAGTGTACTAAGGAGAACAAATCCATAGGGTGCAAGTACGAGTGTAGGACCTTCATAACCCAAGAATCATAAGACCTCTCCCACCAATCCTATTTAGGAGAAGAATAAACGATGGAAGTATATCGAGAAAGGGTGATGAGGATTCAGATGGAATCATGTGCATAGAAATAGAACCACTTGTTATTGAACTAGATGCAGAAGAGCCTTGGGAGGAAGAGGTGAAATATGATAAAAATATCTTCAAGGAATGCAAAGATGCGGGTGGAAATGAGGAGAAATAAACATAAAAGATAAGGGAAAACCTTATGGTGATCCTATGAATGAACAAGTAGGTGTTATAGGAGAATTCCTAACTTTGGACGAAAGGTAACACATTCATAAAGGTACGTGCTCGGGGAGGGATAAGGAGGGGATGTATAAAATTCCCATAGCTTGTTATATTAATGATACTACAAACAAGTTTCAAAGCACTTTGGAGCTTGAGGCGATTTATGGATGGGAACTAATGGACCCTGAAGCAACCAACTTGCACACCAATAAATAAATATCTTAGAGCATACATGTTCACATGGTGTTATGTTGTGGAGCCTATTTTCATGTGTGGAAGTTTTGAATATTATACACTAAAAGTATTGTACACTCTTCATGTATTCTTGCCAAGGTTAAATTGTTTTTTTTTTGCCTCGAAAAACATGCTTGATATTTCAAGAAACATGTTCTTCTCTATATGGGCAGGATTTTTTTACCCATAGGTTTATGGGACAGTTTTGTCCCATGGTTTTGATACCCATGATATTATAAACCGCTGCTTAGCGATTTGTATACTTATGTGGTTTTTTCAGTATAGTATGGTTGATGTAACATTGCAAATGTGTGTGAATTTGGGTGGGAATTGTGCAGAGAGTTTGTTGAGCATATTTCCAAACAGATCTAGGTATTGTATTGAGAGAACGGTGGCTTGTAATAAAATTTGAGCAAGTGATGCTTGGTGGACATAGCCCAAATTGTGTGAACCACGTTAAATATTGTCTCTTTGTGTTGTGTTATTTTTATTCTGCACTTTTATTTCAGATATGTAATATTTTTGCATATTAATTTCTACTATTACGATTCTATGAGGGATTGTTCCGCATATTTTAACCCTTATTTCCTAACACATGGATGAGCCTAAATTCATCGTCAAGGAGAGTGCATACATCAAGAGGAAGATAAAGAAGAAGGCTCCACTACGTATTGGACAGTTAAGCCAACAGAGTTTATAGATGAACATGAAAGTAATGCCTTAACAAAGATGGCAGCGGAAGTGGTGCAAAGGATTGAGACAAGGCCACTAAACTCGGGCGTTGATGGAGGAAAATAAGATCTTGAAAGAACAAGTAGAATAGCTAAGTGAGGGTGGAAGAAGGATAAAGAAAATTTGAAGGATATTCTAGATTTTGCGGCAGAGTTGGGGAAGGATATTATCAATATGCATCCATATATTCATTAACACACGAAGTGCACCTATCAATCATCCTTGTACTTCATACGAGATTGTCTACACTTGTTGATTAAGAAGAAGTTAGGGGAGTGAAAAGAGACTAAGGAGGATGATGAAGCAACCAAGAAGGAAAGGACTAAGGAAACAATAGCATGTAGAATACTTTGGTATGACTCTTTACTCCAAACATTGAAGGATGAAATGAAGAAGGAAGACTCGACGTTAAATCTATGTGAAAACCAAATTTGATAACTAAGACAAGGAATTTGGTTGAGGAGAATGAAGTACATTCTACAAAGAAGAATGAAACCTTAGGATGCAAGGAGAGGCCGACATTATCAGAGAGAAGCGTGATGCACTCACAGCATCCCGGGATCCTCACAAGGAGAAGATAAAAGAAATTGGAAAATTGATAGCAAGATGAATGGATGTAATGGATGGAATGGTTTCTAGTTTGGTGAATGTTCTTAGGGTGCTACAAAACGAGGGTGGAAATATGACCTTGGATGAGATGGATGGAGTTCTTGGAGACATTACCGAAAAAACAAAGAAGGGACTCAGTGACTAGAATGAGTGGAAGAAAATATAAATAATGAGTACTCGAACTTTTTGTTACCTATAGAAGAATAATTTCCAAGATGTGGAAATATTCTTTCATGTATAGTCATTTTTATTTTGTATTCTTTGGAGAGACAAGGTATGAGTACCCATTTCGGGGTGGGAATGAAGCTAGTGTGGGGTAATGTTGACTAGAAAAATTATTTCCTAATTATTAGAGGTGTAAAAGGATGGGGCACAGAGAAAAGGGGTGTTTGTGTGTGCACAAAATTCCAATGGATAAAGAGCATGCTAGGGAAAGTTAGAGTTTGGGACTCATCCATTTTGCATGTTGCGGGATAAGAATAAGTTTGTGTGTAGAGTACACATTTGATAAGAACAAAATGACTTATGGATGAAGTAATGGGTATTTTTGTAACAATAATAAGTTCAAGCATTGTGCAAAGCTGAGATAATAATAGGATGCAAATTTAGTGTTATTAATAGATGGTCTATTATTAGGTAAAGCTTGCATGCTTCCTTAGTTTATTTTGTAGTAGCGCATGGCTATTATAAGCATGCATCCTATTTTGAGAGTACATGGGTGATGAAGGAAAGTCCCACACTATATATATATATATATATATATATATATATATATATATATATATATATATATATATATATATATATATATATATATATGTATTGATTTGCATGGTTTTTATATCGGGTTGTATGTGTTAGAGTTATGTTTGTTGGTTTATGAGTGTGCATAGCTTATGACAATGTTATTTATATGTATTTAGCTACTAGTTTTTGATGAAGTAATATAATGGATATTAATTATTGATGTTACTTCTCATGAATATTGTATGGTGAATTTGATCTTGATCCTTGTTTGATTTATTATGCACTATGGTTGTGAGATGATTCTTGTTATGCTTTACCTTTAATTACTTATGGTTATGGAATATATGAATGATCATGCTAACATCTTGACAAAGCTGGTATAAAAGAGGGAACTAGTACCTTTGTGTGCTTCGCGATAGCACTCATGTCCTGTCTCGAGTGATGGGACAATGCATCTAGGTTTTTGAGAAACAAATAGAGACTACATTTTGGTTCACGCAAGAACTAAAACTCAGAAACCTCTTGATAGGAATAAGTAAAAACAATGTATTCCAATGTTTAACTATGTGAAAAACCACTCCACTAATGATCTACAAAGATATTTCTTTTATCCCCTTCATTTTTCACTAAGTCTCCATGGCACACAAGAATGCATCAAGGTTCCCTTCACCAATATACCTTGGTACATGGTTATATCCTAACCACCTCACCATGTGTGGCCTAATCATTCTAGTGACTCTTCCTTTGACCTTGTGCCCAACCATCTCATACATTCCATGAGCCTAGTTATCACAAGAAACACTATTATACTCACTAAATTGTGCATCTTCCCCGAATGAAATCTTCCTTTGATGGTTCTATATTCTCCAGATCGTGCATTGTATGAGCATAAATTATATTAATTTCCTCTTCACTCAAGGGCTCAATATAAGGCTTTGCCTTCTTATCATGTAGGGGTATGATCACATGCTCCTCAACATTCTCAAAACTGATGTACCTTTTTTAAAGAACAAAATGGCATTGTTTTCATAGCACAAGGGCCATCCAAGTAATGCTAGAAAAATTTCTACTTTTATAAGCTCCAATAAACTTAGCCCCCTAAATTGTAATGGATGCATCCTTCAGTACCCCAATAGGCATCACCCTAGTTTATTTCCATATGCAACACATTTTAAGATGGCTATAATGTTGGTCTACTCATATGATTCCATGGATCTAGAGTCAACACATTCAATTCCGTGTCATTTTCAATCGATCTGTTGTGTAAAAACATCCATCAATTATAACATCCAGTGTAATATCCTTGTTAAACTCATGATTATGAGGTGGTAGATTTGCATGAAGTATCTACCTCTCGCACTCATACCCAATACACGATACCTTTTTTTTGTAGCCATTCCCATAACAAAGGAATAATGTTCTCATGGCGTAACATCTGCCATACCTCTTTCACATCATCCACATCCTTCTGTGGGAGATCAACTCTCTTTTCTTCTTATCTCTCATGTGCTTTCTCTTCCAAGTACTATATCTCTCCTTGTAGTTCTTTGATGACTCCCATGGTTTCCTGCTAGACTTCCTTCTGTTATACAACATCTAGATACTTATCATGTATCACCTCCTCCCTTCTAATGAGTGTCTTATCCTTCATAGGCTCACGTGTGTGTGCATCCTCGGCGTGTATTGTAACCATCACAATTTGTAACTTAGGATCAAGTTTCTTCTTAGGAATCCACTAATCATAAATGGCATGCCATACCTAGATCATCCCTATGCCCTTATCTTGCTTCTTAATCTTACTCATGTGCTCATATAAATCCAGGGATTCCTATAACTTGTTTTTCTTCCCACACCATGAGTAAATATTATTCCGAGATCATTCACACTGATAATTATCAGGAGATCCACAAGTATAGAAAGTTCCTTTAGCAAAGCCTCCTCTGCCACCGCCGTGACCTTAGCTTCTATATCATCCACAAAATCATCTATTCTTGTTATCCCCATTGTTACACCCTTCATTATTATGTCCTTCATGATCCTTGGATCCACTTACCACACTATTTTGGTGCACTCTTGTCTTAATGGATTCATGGATGTGATCAATCAATATATAGTCAATGGTGTCATGAGTATGAGACTTGCAAATCTTACAATACATGGACACCTTCTTCCGAATAACACACCGAAAAATAAGGAAATATCAAACATCATGGTTTAGGTGATGACCTCACAATATAAGTAATAACAACGTGTGTAGTGACTTGCATGGGAAATTATCTCTAGTATGTCCTTCAACCTTGCAATCTATACACCAAATACCACTACACATCTTGTGAGCTAAATTAGCAAAAAGCTTCTCTAGTTTATTTTCCGTAGTTATAATCTATGCTTCTAAGAATGGGCTCACTCTAGTATTAACACTTCCAACTCGCCTCATAGTGCATATTTGCTTGCATCCTCACACGGATCCACATAAGTCTTATGAGATAGCACTCATCTGAAAGGAGTCAACAATCCACCAAAAAAACACTGTGCATGCTTATTGGGATGGATATCATAAGAAAAATTTGAACAAAAAGTTTTAAAACACATGTTATACTCCCTCACACTCTCAGATAAGCCATGTTTGATGTCTTTGAGCACACTTATACTCTTTTACTCAAATTCCATAATGTGAAACTTAGCTAGAAACGTAGAGCGGAAAGCATCATAATCCATTGCAATCTTATGTGTGTCATACTTCTTGTACTTGTAAATGCTATGTTTGTGCCCTTAAAGAGTGGTACTAAATACATTTTCTTTTCTATCTGAAGTTGTAATTCCTTTAGCATGCCATAGTAGCTCACACTTATGCACATGCTCACCACATCTTCAATACCCCTATACTCTTGCAAGTGGAGAGACATATCATAAAATACTTGGGGTGTTTTTTGTGGTTGTAGATGTTGTTGAGGTGGTCATTATGGGTGTGGACCTTGCCCACTAGATCTAGAACCAGAGCCTCCACAAGTATTTCCTCTACCTCCTGATCTACCTGATCTGCTAGATCCCAATCCTCTTGATCCTCCCACGCCCTTTGCGGTGGGTAGTAGACCAGTGGATGTGCTTCCTTATGTCCCGACTATAGTGATGAACTAAACCCCAACGATCTATAAATTTACTGAAGACTCAAGAAGTATTTCCAATAGTTTTCACACCCACACTCTATCTTAATAACGCGACTGAAAATGACCTCCAATCAAACCTTTAAAAAATGACGTCATCTACACTTCCATAGTTGTGTTTGTTTTTGATACACTTATGAATACAAAGCATAAAATGATATCTACCCATATCTACCTGATTACATACACTAGCATGCTTCTCAATGACTACCTCTAGAGATTTAAAACTAAGCACAAGGGCTAGGTGGTTAGGTGGGGTCAGATGCATGCATGTAGTCTACATGATCTCTTCCGATATAGTCTCATCCAAGACGAAGGGTATTCTCTATTGTGCTTACCCAATGTGGGGAGTACCTGATGCTTTGCGGCTCCTTGTCTTCCACAAGATCCTCAAAACCTTCATGATTCATCATTCTCCTCAACACCATTTCCTTTATAACCTCCTATGTGTGTGCCATGTCCCTCTCTTACACTTCATTAAACTTGAGTCATCTTTCTTCTCTCTACCATTCTTTCGTCAGTCCACCATCTTTCACCACACCTAATCCTACCCCTGCGTGTGGTGAGTATTTATCTAGCCATGGGGTGGCACTCTAAATCAAATTCTATCATCAAAATGTTAATTTCAAGGGCATAAAGTGCAGATACGATCCTCTGGGCTCATGCAAGAATCAGAATTTGGCTTCCTCTAGACACAAGTAAGTATAAATAGCATACTCCAATATATAATTGTACAATACACCATCCCACCAATGATATACAACTCTATTCTAGTCCATATCAACATCAAACAAATTCTCGGTAATCTTCCTACGTCCAAATATTTGGTCTATAACTCCAAATCTTCCCTTGTGCATATGTTGCCAACCACTCATACAATTCTACTCAAAAGAAGGTAAAGAATGTATCATAGATTGAATCATAAAAATTATATTCTACCCATGGTCATGTATTGAAATCATGTCCAATATTATACCTTTGTGAAAACTTATCTTTTTTTTCTTCAACCCAACTTTCAATGCTCTCAAGAGTTGATCAATATGTCATCTACATGCAACATCCTAGTAGACAGTTGAAAAGTGGTCCCGCAACGGGAACCAAAATGTAGTCATGTTTATTTCACATAACTTTTATGCATACTTGCACTTCATTCGAGACATATTTAAATGCTCACCCAAAGTGCACAAAGCTACCAGTCCCTCCTTTGCATTAGCTTGTCAATATGTTAGCATGCATATTCATGATTACCAATACCAAGCATACATTCAAGAGTAGATCAATTACACTATGTGATCACCATATTCAAACACATTAATCACTAGAATCCATCCACATTGATCCATTAATAACCAAAGTATTACATATCAGAAGTTGAATACATAACAATAATATCACAGAGTTACATGCGCTAGTACATCGAACAACATAACCCTATTACATATAGAGGTCTCGTTCATGGTACCCAAAACTATGAACAAAAAAAAGTATATATAGGGGTGGGTACTTTCCTTCACCGCCTATGCATTCTCAAAATATACCACATGCTCAAAAATATCCATGTGTACATATAAGAGCAATCTGTAAAGCATGCATGTTTTTATACTAGTCTAATAATAGATTAATCATATAAATAAACTCTTCTTTAATCCTATTATTATCTCAATCCGTGTAGTTTCTTTCATCTTCACTTTTCATGTGCTTTATCCCAAAAATATACGTTCATTGATCTTCAAGTTTCCTAGCTTTTCTCTTTTGCGCGATCCACACCCCAACTCACTTTTTCTAGTTTTAGCACGTGGTTCACAAAATTGGATAAGTCTTGAAAGCTTGCTTCTTAGGTCAATCCTTCGTGCACTATCCATTCTAATTTTTCGTGCCCCTTCATGTCTACCTCACACATACCCAAAATCCCTATGCATGGCTTGTACTTAGTCATTTTCATTGTTCAAATGTTTGTCTTCACGCAATTTAAGTGTATGGCATAGTTGATTAAAGGAGGGATAGGTCTCAAAGATAACACTCTCTTGAAGTGGAGGTAGGAGACTTTGAATAAAGAGATCTTACAATTCAAATTCAGCTAGTACATTATTCATCTTAGCAAGGTTGTTCTTATAACACAAAACATAGTCTGCTAAACACTCATTAGATCCTTGTTTAAGTTGAGAAAGTTGTGCATAAGATATATTGGTGTTGATATTGATAGAAAATGTGCAAGGAAATAATTGGCTAAGTGTGTAAAATATGTTACCAAATGAACATGTAGATCATAGAACCAATGCATAGCGTAATCTTACAAGCTTCTAGGAAATAGTTTAGCTAGTAATGTAAAGTCATCCGCATAGTCAAGACATGCCACATGAAAAGATCGAAGATGCTCCTGAGGGTCGCCATGGCCATTAAAGGTAGGAAGCTTGGGTGCAATGAAGTTAGGAGGTAGTGGATGAGAGGATATGGTAGGTGTAAAAGGGCTATGAAGGAGAAGTGAGGAATCAAGAGATGGAGAGGAATGTGAAGTAGCTTGTTGTAATTGGCAGATTTGAAGTTGTAGATCCTAGTATAAATAAGTTAGGTCATGGGTTCCTGAAGAGGAACCAGGTTGTGTATTGGAGGTATTGGGAGTAATGAGGGGAGCGGTGGTTGTAGCAATGGAAGTAGGAATGTTAAGGGGGTTATGTGGAGGCCATCATAGCCAAGGAAGAACCCACGAGAGGGTGAGAGGTATCATCTCAAGCATTTTTGGTAGAGAGAAGAGAATTTAGAACATATGGAATATGCACAAGGTGGTCACGTAAAGAAGAATGAAAATTAGTGAGCTTGTATAACTATTCTTGATCAATGTTAGTGTCTTCATCATATGATTGTTCACTGTCAGAAGTTTCAATATTTTCAAGAGGAATGTTGTTTGAGTTAAGAAAAGGATTAGAATATTCAACCATTGATTTAGAGAACTTATGGATAGATGGAGGAAGCTCAATGTACTCAAAGGAACAAAAATGACCACTACGTGTGAGAGACAAAAACAAAACCTTAAGGGAAGGTAAGGTGTTATTGAGTGGGTTCACCAAATGATTTAATATAAATTGAATTAAATCTAATTGCAAAGTAACTAATGTAATGAATGATGTAAAAATGCTAATATACAGTAAGACACAAGCAAACAAGCATATAAATGTGAAACCCTAAGCAAGAGAGGGAGATAGAGAGACTTAGCTGATTTTTCAAAGAATCGGGGATATGATTTGGCTAGGTGAAATACTGAAATAGACCGAGAGAGAGGCATCCATACTCGTTGGAGGTTTTGAAATTCCATAATATGTCAGAAAGGAGTGCCCATGGAAGGACAGGAGAACCCGGGTGCTAGCATCTCATTATGGGAACTAGTGTTTGTGTGAATGTTATGGACTGGTCTCTTTTATACAAGAGGAGCTTCGCTTCTAGTCTTTGTTTGTCACTTTATTTTTCTCCTTGATTGATTAATGTATATGTAACCTACAAAACAATTTTTCTACTGCACATGTCCGCAAACCACATCAAATCTAATTAAAAAAATTGAGAATGTGAATCTGATTGACCTCGACGGTCATGTGAAGAGTGAACTTAGTACCGAGCATTGCACTACATTTTAGACTCCATGTATTTTTATGTGTAAGTGTGTGTAATGATTCCCTAAGATGCCCTTGTGTAAGTTACACAATGATAATGAGCTAAATCTAGAATGTATCAAATGTATAGAATGTGTGAGATGAAATAGAATAAACTTCCCCTCCTATGTTGTGTATGTAGAAGTGATTGATCCTTGTACCTTGAGTGATTTTGTACCTTTGTATGTAATCTTAGGTGATAGTATGTAATGCTTAGTGTTTGGTCCCTTTATTTGAAAACATAAATGTGTATTTATAAGATTCCCTTACTTGAATTTCATAAATGGTAACTAAAAAATCTGACCCAAAGTAGTAAAAATTAATTAAGAAGTGAAAGGGGTCCAAAAGGATGAGAAAAAGGTAAAGAGATAGGATCACATAGGAGGATAGGAGCTAGTTTCCAATCGGGCGCTAGTGTCCAAGGCCATAGAAAGATAAAACAATCAAATGTCAGCAAGAGTACAAGATGTATGAAAGTAATAAAAATACAAAAGGTAAAGCATAAGGCTAAAGGAGTTTTCAATTACTATTTTTATTACTTAGGAATCACGTAAATACTAACATGCTTTTAGGACTTAGAAATGTACACAAGTGCACATGATTTTGTGTCTACATGCTCAAGTTATGCACTCACCAAGTCATAGTGCCCTCTTCTCATGATAAACATGACCCATGGAACATTTTCTCCATGATACTACACCTTTTCACCGGTAGACACCTCATGTTAAATTTGATAAGGTGCATTGGAGGCTCCCAAACCCATTTAGTAAGTCTCAACTCACTCTCGATCCGGATTAAGGAGAAGGTGTCTAAGTAAGTCAAGGGTTAGTTTTTTTAACTAGAGTTAACTTTCAGATATTCAAATCTTACTTATGAATTTTTGGAGACATTTTGAATTTTTATTCTCATTTCTGTTATAACCTATTCATGCTACATCTGCACCAAGAAACACCATTTCCAGAAACACAAAAATGCTCATATCTCACTCATTTTTGCTTTGTTTTCCCTCAAATTTTATCTAACCACTCCATTGGTGAACACCTTTGAGATGATCCAAGCCTCATCCCCATTGAACCTATAATTTTTCATAGCATCCACCTAAATTTTTCTTCCCAAAGAAGTTTCCTTTTCAGATTCAAAGAAATCTGGAGGATAAAAACCCCTAAAATTTGGAGTAGGAGATCACGGAAAAATTCCTAATCTAACAAGACCATTTTCATCCCGATCGGACAACCGAAAGGAATAATTATATTTTTAGTAAGTTGGCCTCGATCCTTACTAAGAATAATAATTCAAAGAATGAGGAAGTAATCATCCTGAACCCCTTTTGAAAATTTCAAGTCCGAGACTCCAAAATTGCAAATTGTCAAAAATTGGAAAAATAAAAGTGCTAAATTTAGAAGGTAAGGGTGGGGAATAACTTTATAAAAATAGTAAATAGGTGAAATGAGCTAAAAATGATCACGTCATCCCTTCACTTGTCCTAAAATGGTTCTGGAACTCACAAGGTCTTCCTCTTGAATTTCAAATAAATTTTCGAATGCCCCGATGTCGTGAGCTTAAAATATAGAAATGACAAAAAAGTTGAATTTACCCCAAATTCCATTTAAATTCATTTCACATGGAATGCGTAACCAATTGGTGGATGAAAGTTATTTCAGTTTCATTCTCCTTTCCTCACTCTGTAATTATAAGGATTTGGTCTCATGTCTTGTTCATCATCGGTACTCCTATAATGACAGAATTTTGTATCTTGTTCCTCTTATCTTGCCATAGTTTCTTCTCATTAAATGCATGGAACTACTCTTGATTTTATGTTGGAAAAATCTTCATATGCTATTTGCAATATAAAATCCCTTCTCATACTTTCTCTCCTCACATTTTTCCCTCACAATTCCTCCCTTATGTTCCACGTAACCACTTTACCACAGGTATAAATAAGTATTCATGTGTGATCCCTAGTCATAAGGCCATACCCACAATTAAAGTAGTGTATATATGTTTCCTTGTTTTCAATAAATGGAGCTGCCCCATTCAAGTATAGGGACCTAGTCCTAGAGCGTTGGTGAAATCCCACAATTTTCCCACCTGACAAATTATTTTGTCAACAATTTTGGTGCCTACCATGGGGAATATTTTGCATATTTTTACCCAATATACAAACCACAAAATCCTAAAAATACATATTCCCAAAATCCAAAAAAATCCCAAAAATAAATTCCCATAGAGTCTAAAAATCTGCAATCCCTTTGAGAAAACTTGTTGTTGAGAACCTTTCATAAATCATCCCTTTTTCCCATTTGCAAAGTTCCCTACAAATTGGCTGAAAGAAGATATACCAGTTGAATAGATTGAGAAGAATTATTGACTGTGTTTTTAAGGCTCTAAAAATAAGCAAGAAAACATTAGATATAATATATATTTCTTCTCTCAAGCTTCATCTTCATCTAATTGTTCAAGTGGTAATGTTATCCAAAATGGTGCCCCAGCTCATTTTTGTGGCTAACTCCTTGTGTTCTTACCTCTCTTGTGCCTCAGTCTACATTTTTTTATTTTTAGGCACTCAAGGCTTTCTGGAAATGGCACCATCAGATAGAGCTCTCTCTCAGCTTTCCAGAAAGGTAAAGTTTGCCTCCTAACTCCTTATATTTTTCAAGTTATGGCTCGGCGGAGTTTTTGTGGAAAATTTTCCCATTTGAGGCCCGCAGCCAATAGGAAGCTGCCACATGGCATCTAACCAGCGGAGCGTGGGGAATTTTGAAAAAATTCCAAAGACAAAAAAGAGGTAAAATTTGAAAAAATTTCCCGCCGATCCGTTTTTGGGCCGTTTTTGCCCTAAATCTTCAAACAATCATATCTTTTGATCCAGAGCTCGGATTTTTGCGTTCTTTATATCATTGGAAAGCTGTTAAAATTCTCTACATGATTTCATGGTAAATTTCTAATTTTGGTTCAGTTTGGAGAGAGAAAATTCAAAAACAGTTCTGGTACATGTCCATGGCCAAAAATGACATTTCAACAACCAAATTTAATATAGAATGGGTCGCATTCTTCTCCAATATGGTCAAAAATGACAAGGTATGGGTTTGTAAGGTCCTCCATGTTGTTTTAATGCATTTTCCATCAATGAGGAATGGGCTCCCACATTTTTTACGTTTTCTCTCTCCTAGGCTCGACCCATGCACTGTAAAAGCCAGATTTGGCTCATTTCTTCATGGTTGAACACTTTTTGGCATTGCAAACTTCTTCTTTCACCTCCAGCAAGTGATAGTTGTAAGAATCAGACCTTTTTCACAGTTTGTAACAGTTTATACCTCTTTGATGGTGGAATGCAAAAGATTTTACATGGAATTGATAGTGCAAACTCGTGAATGCTTTCAAATCCTCTGTTTGTATTGTTTTACTTCATTTTAAGACCTCTAATTACATCTATCATCTTGTGTATGTTTTTCCTTTGCATTTCATAAATTTGTGTCTATTTACATGGCAAAAATGTTTCACCACTCCTTTTGGTGCATCACCATCTTTAGTTTAGTTTCATTTTTGCATTTTTATCCCCGTCTCCTGCAATCTAGGTAGAATTAGGATTAGAACCATTGTAGTTGTGCAAAATATAGATCTAAATCGAGGAGTTTGAGGAACCAGCCTCTATTCTAGAGATTCCTCTCTCATTTTCACAAGTCCCACACTTGGAGAGAGGTTTCATGTTGTGCAATCACACCGGATACTCTAAACATCATTTAGAACCTTGATTTACATCCCGTGGGTGCCGCTGATTTGCAACAACGGTTTTGGCATGATCGGTGGGACCTTAGAGGTCTCATTTTTATTACAAAAGCAAATTTGATGTGCATCCGCTGTAATTTTCTTGCTTGAAAAGAGCTATAATTTGCATATCTAGCAACTCTAAAGGGGAAGAATCAACTGGTTTCAGCAGTGCAGGCCTAAAAACTCATGAGAAGAATCACTACAAGGTCAAGAGCTGGAGAAGAAGAGGTGTTGTTTGAATATCTGCAGTTATCTCCAAGAGTAAGGAAAAGTGGAAGAAGGATTCAAAGGTCTCCATCTCCACCAAACAGAACTCTCTCAACTCCTCCACCTGGTAGGTCTTTCATTTAGTCAACAAGGGTTTTAAGACCAATTAGAATGGCACAAAACAACCCCGTGTCAACTTCACAAGCAAAGCAGCCCACTTGCCCTCAATGCACAACATCCAATTCCTATGCAGACTTGAAGAACATTCCATACTTCACCGGAGAAAATCGACTACTCTGTGTGATCATGTTAAGGATATTGCTAACCTTTGTGCAATTCATGAAATCAATGAGATGTAAGTGGTGTCAAGTTACCGCATCTTCATTCAAGGGGAAAGCATTGCAGGCAATGGTTTAGAAGCCTTGGAGTTGGTTCTATCACAAATTGGAATCAGCTGTGTATAGCACTTCATGAGCAATTTGGAGAGAAGGGAGACAACTTGTCTCTTTTGGAGCAGCTGACAACCATCAAGAGAGCTCCCAATGAATAGCTGACCGATTTCAACTTCAGATTTCAAAAGACTTGGGAGAGAATTCCAGTGGCAGTTAGGCCAACAAAGCAGAAGGTGCTTTTCTCTATTATCTCAAAGCTCTAAATTCTGATATTTCTATGTTGATTCAGTCCATGGGAGGCATAACTATCCCTATGGCTTATAGCATTGCCATTAGGGCTGAAAATTGTTTGATCCAAGCTGGCAAACTAGCCCCTAGACCTCCCATGCCATTGTTTCCAAGTTTAGAGAGTCCAAATACCAATCAAGCACCTAATTTGGCTCCTTCTCCCACTCCTAGAAATCAGAGTTCAAATGAAGCTTCTACTTCATCTCCAAGTGCCCCAAATGAGCTTCAAGAAGTCATGAAGCAATTGCAAAACCTAGGCAATGAGCTGGTTACTCTCAAAAGGCAACAAGCCCAAGGTTTTAGACCTTCTTACCAGCCCCAAGCTCAATTTTAACAGCAGCCATACCAACCACAAAGACCTCCTAATCTAGCTGCAAATGTAAATCAAACAAGGCCTCCTGCCAATAGACCATTTCAGCCCTATAATCCTAATGCCATATCTGCCTCTAAGGCATTGGTGCCAACACAAAACAACGTTGCTCAAGAGTATGATTGGTGTTTTCCATGCAATGAACCTCATAACCAATCTATGTGCTTCAATGGTGCTTTGAATCAAGCATTAATGGTGACAACTACTGGTGTGGAGGGTGAAGGCAGTCAAGGAAACAACCAACAACAAGAAACATTCCAACAGCAATCAGCCCCAAATGACACCACATTGGTAAAATGGCAAGCGAGTAAGATTTTGTGGTATGAATCAAGCGAGCTTTCTCAAGGTGTTGCAGCCAACACAAGGTCAAAAAGAAGGAATTTGGGTGAAGAACATCCATTAGCTCTAACCAATCCACAACCTTCCATGGCTCCACAAATGGTTGGCAAGAAAAATCCAATTTCAAATGCACAAGGGCAGCCAAGAACAGCTCCTAGACCAACTCAAATACTAGTTATTGCTGCCCACGTGCAAGGAGTGAATGTACAAGCAAAGGGACAACAAAGAGATCCTTCATCACCATTCAGTATCATTGATCAGATGAAGAAGACAAATGTTAATATATCAATGTGGGAATCCCTATCTATCCCAGGCCAAAGAGACTTGTTACAAGCTGCCATGAAGGACTGGCCAACTTCGAATCAGCAAGTTCAGATGTAAGAGAAAGTGCTCACAAATGCTGCCCAGCCTGAGGGAAATCATGGAGGATAGCAAGGTAAAATGTTGAAGCCCCCTCCTTTCTATGTTTCATTAATCATTGGAAATTAGTTAGTGCATAATTGCATGATAGATTCCGGGGCAAGTAGCTCAGTGATGCCTAAACAAATAGTTGATCAGCTAGGGCTCCAAAGATGAAACCATATCCAAAGGGGTAGTGCAATGGATGGGACAAGAAAGAATAATGTTGTTGGGGTGATTAGAAACTTGAGTCTTACCTTGCATGCATGTCCAAATGTTGTTGTTTTACAAGATGTATCAGTCATAGACCTTCCACCACTCTTTGCCCTATGCTTGTCAAGGGACTTCACAGCCAAGATTGGGGGATATTTGTCTGCTGATTGGTCACACATGTTGTTTAGAACGAGGTATGGAACTAAGGCTACAATCAGGTCTGAACCTATTGCAAACTTCCACATTGAGCCTTACACTCCAAGTCAGATCAATGCCAATTGTTCAACATTTGATCAAGAAGACCACCCAAGCACCGATGAAGCTGACACCAAGGTTGGAAGCATCCCGGATCTAACTCTTGATGAATGGGCAAACAAGGTACATGCTTTTGATCCTTATCAAGAAGTGGAAGAATCTGAGCTAGGGGTCTATTGCATACATGAAGAAAATCAGCCTATTCCTAGCATCACCAAGCCAAACCATGAAGATGACAATGAGGTATGGCAGCTATTTTTTTGATGGATCAAGGAGTAGACAAGGTGCAGGAGGTGGAGCCATGCTTTTTTCACCTCAAGGAGTAAAGTACTATTCAGCTTTTAGATTTCAGTTTGCATGCTCCAATAACACTGCTGAATATGAAGCCTTGGTGCAAGGGATGCATTGGGCAATCAAGAAGAAAATAAAGAACTTGCAAGTCTTTGGTGACAGTGAATTGATTGTAAATCAGGTCAAGGACAGCATGTGCCAAGAATGATCTACTCAAAGTGCTACAAGAACAGGGTGTGGGACCTCATGGAAGATTTTGAGGGTTTTGGCATCAAATCCATTCCTAGGAAAGAGAATCAAGCACTTGTGACAGCTTCAGCAGCAGAGGGGCAGCCTTTGACATTGTGGAAAGCATTCAAAAAGACAAGGTATAGCCAAACATCCACATGATTTTGAGGCCTTCAAATGCGATAACAATGTCAGTTGGCAAGTGTTTGAGAATGACCAAGCAAATCATCCATTTCTCAGAAGAAGAAGCTGAGTTCTCGGCTAAAAATCAAGAAAAGTTGGAACAAGCAGATGGTGACCAGTGGTACAATGAGAACTAACAAGCTGCCCAAGGGACTTATCACTTTGGAGTCCATTTTTAATCCCAATGATCAGTTTAGAAAGGAGAAAGAAAACATTCAGGTCAAGAGAGAGGATTCAATATCCATCTTGGTAGAAGAGAACAAACCATTACAAATTGGAAAGATGACAACTGAACAAGAAAGGTATGAATTCATGTAGCTGTGTCAAGAATTCCCAGATGTGTTTGCTTGGAGCTACGAAGATTTGAAAGGTTTCAATCCCAACTTAGCTTAGCATACCATTGAATTGGATCCAATATCGAGCCTGCCAAGCGTAAACAAAGACCAGTCAATCCACACATGGAGCCTCTCATGAGGAAAGAATTGGACAAGCTGATTGAGTCAAGAATCATATTCCCAATCAAGCATTCTAGTTGGGTTGCCAACTTGGTTCCAGTCAGAAAGAAGAGTGGGGAGATCAGATTGTGTGTTGATTTTAGAGACTTAAATAGAGCATCTCTCAAGGACCATTACCCACTCCCTTCCATGGAGCAAATCTTGCAAGTTGTGGCTGGCTCCGAGAGGTTTTCACTACTTGATGGCTACTCAGGCTACAATCAGATTATGGTGAAGGAGGAAGACCAGTTCAAGACAGCCTTCACAACCAAATGGGGAACTTTTGCATATAGGAAAATGCCATTTGGGTTGTCCAACACTGGTGCTACCTTCCAAAGGGCAATGGACATGGTGTTCAAAGGTTTGATTAACAACGTGGTGCTGATTTACCTTGACGATATCACTATTTTTTCCAAAAATGTAGCAGACCACCTCTCTCATTTGAGACAAGTTTTCACAAGGTGCGGGAGATTTGGAGTGTCTTTAAATCCTAGAAAGTTTATCTTTCTTGCACATGAAGGAAAGCTCCTTGGCCATATTGTCTCCAAAGAAGGATTAGCAATTGATCCAGAGAGGGTTGAAGCCATAAGAGCACTACCATTACCAAGCCACAAGAAATCCCTTCAGAGTTTCTTGGGGAGGATAAACTTTGTTCAGAGGTTTGTCCCAGATTTTGCAGCCCTTGTCAAGCCCATCACCAAAATGTTAAAGAAGAGCATGGCTTTCAAGTGGACAGCAGAAGGCAAGGAGAGTTTTGAAGCAATCAAAGAAGCCATTTCTCAAGCACCAACTCTCATCAACCCGGACTTCTCCAAGGATTTCATCCTCTATGCATTTGGAGGTAATGACACTATTTCTACCATTTTGGTACAGCAGAACAAGGATAATGATGAGCAGCCAATTACCTTCTTCAGCCAGAGCCTAGATGACTATGAGGTGAAGTACTCTTTTATTGAGAAGCATGTGCTGGTAGTAATCAGAAGCTTGAAGAAATTCAAGCATTTAGTCTCGAACAACAAGGTCCAGTTGTTGGTCTCACATGCTGGGGTTAAGGACTTCCTCCTCAACAAAGATTTGAATGAGAAAAGGGCAGGTTGGATCACCCGTGTCATGGAGTATGACATTGAGATCAAGATCACCAAGCTAGTAAGAGGGAAAGGATTGTGTGAGCAGCTGGTTTTGGGGAAGAAAAAAGAAGTATGCAATGAAGAAGAGGCTGTTTTGATAACCCAGACAGCCATGAGCCAAGTGGCAATCAAGAAGAAGACAATGTTGCCCCACTCCTTGCTGGACCCAAGGTATTATACACTTCCTAAGCACAAGCCTATGCCCCTAGAGATGAACAAGACCCAAAGAAGACACTTCAGATTACATGTGCTATCCCATATGCCATTATTGATGGAGTTTTGTTTAAGAAAGATGTGAATGGAGTGCTACCGAGATGCATTAGCACAAATCAGATTCATAGGGTGTTGGAAGAGTTCCATGGTGGACCAGCTAGTGGTGATTTTGCACCAAGAGTGACAGCTCTAAAAATCATGAAGGCTAGTTATTATTGGCCTAAAATTTTCAAAGTGATTTCTATGCATGGATTAAGAGGTGTAAGAATTGTGCATTCTTCACAGAAAAGAGAGACTTGCTGCCCTTCCTTTGCATCCAATCTCGGTTGACCAGCCATTCATGCAATGGGGTTTGGACTTCATTGAGTCATCAATCCCAATTCAAGTCAAGGGCACAAATGGATTTTGATGACCACGGACTACTTCACCAAGTGGATCAAGCAAAGAGCACACAAAGAAGCAAATGAGTCCAGATCTTAGACTTTTATGAGGGGATAGCAACCAAATTCAAGTATACCTGCTAATAATCTCGAGATAATGCATTGGCATTCATTGGATCCAAGGTGACTGAGTGGGCTATCAAGAACGGATCTACCTAAGCACTTCATCAAACTATTACCCTCAAGGTAATGGCTAAAGCGAGTCTACAAACAAGAACTTGTTGAGGATCATTAGGAGGACTCTTGATGAGAATCGAGAGGTCTTGGCATACCAAACTGAAATCAGCCTTATGGGTTGATAGGATAACTCCCAAGAGATCCACTGGGTAACTCTCCATTCAAACTTGTCTATGGAAGAGAGGCAATCTTGCCCATGTCACTTGAGTTTCCAACATTGGAACTCATGAAGCAATTAGAGTTCTAGAGTTTAAGCCCATGGAGGTGAGATATGCAGAGTTGATGGAGCTGCAGGAGGTCGAAATCAGTGCATCCCAAGCAATGGAAAAGAACCAAGCTTTGATCAAAAATAAATTTGATAGGAAGGCCAAGGATAGATCTTTTCAGGTTGGAGATCTAGTGTTGAAATGGGATGTGGATAGAGCAAAACCGGGAAGGCATTCAAAATTTGATGCCATTTGGAGTGGCCCATACATGGTCACGAAGTGCAAGAACAACAATGATTTCCAATTGGCCTCATTAGATGGTGAAGAATTGTAGATTCCAGTCAATGGAATCTATCTCAAGCGTTGCTTCTAGAGGGAAATTTACCACCTTGTAAATATTAGATTAGATTTTCATTCCTCCAAGTGCTTGTGCACATTGTTTTGTTGTAGGTTAGTTTTGTTTTCCCTAAGTGCTTTGGCACAGCTTGCTGTCCATGGAGATGTTTTGCAGTCCTTGCTTCCATCAGGTGATATTCCATCTTCCTCCTTACACATTCTAAGTCAGTTGGGGTTCTAAACAGAATATTTGATGACTCCATGCCCAATGGACTACTTGCTATTTCTTGGTACTTTCATCTAGAAAGAAAGATGACCCTCCGAGTCACCAAAATTGTTATCCAAAATGGTGCCCCACTCATTTTGTGGCTAACTCCTTGTGTTCTTGCCTCTCTTGTGCCTCAGTCTACATTTTTATTTTCAGGCACTCAAGGCTTTTTGGAAATGGCACCATCAGATAGAGCTCTCTCTCAGCTTTCCAGAAAGGTAAATTTTGCCTCCTAACTCCTTATATTTTTCAAGTTATGGCTCGGCGGAGTTTTTGTGGAAAATTTTCCCATTTGAGGCCCGCAGCCAATAGGAAGCTGCCACGTGGCATCGACCGATGGGAGCGCAGAGAATTTTGAAAAAATTCCAAAGACAAAAAAGAGGTAAAATTTGAAAAATTTCCGCCGATCCGTTTTTGGGCCGTTTTTGCCCTAAATCTTCAAACGATCATATCTTTTGATCCGAGCTCAAATTTTGCGTTCTTTATATCATTAGAAAGATGTTAAAATTCTATACATGATTCCATGGTCAATTTCTAATTTTGGTTCAGTTTAGAGAGAGAAAATTCAAAAACGGTTCTGGTACATGTCCATGGCCAAAAATGACATTTCAACAACCAAATTTAATATAGAATGGGTCGCATTCTTCTCCAATATAGTCAAAAATGACAGGTATGGGTTTGTAAGGTCCTCCATGCTGTTTTAATTCATTTTCCATCAATGAGTAATGGGCTCCCACATTTTTTATGTTTTCTCTCTCTGGGCTCGGCCCATGCTGCTTACCGTAAAAGCCGATTTGGCTCATTTCTTCATGCTTGAACACTTTTTGGCATTGCAAACTTCTTCTTTCACCTCCAACAAGTGATAGTTGTAAGAATCGGACCTTTTCATAGTTTGTAACAGGTTTATACCTCTTTTATGGTGGAATGCGAGAGATTTTTACATGGAATTGACAGTCAAACTCTGTGAATGCTTTGATCCTCTGTTTGTATTTTTTTACTTCATTTTAAGACCTCTAATTACATCTATCAGTTTGTGTATGTTTTCCCTTGTTGCATTTCATGAATTTGTGTCTATTTACATGGCAAAAAAATTTCACCACTCCTTTGGTGCATCACCATCTTTAGTTTAGTTTCATTTTTGCATTTTTATCCCTGTCTCCTTGCAATCTAGGGTAGAATTAGGATTAGAACCTCTATAGTTGTGCAAAATATAGATCTAAATCAGAGGAGTTTGAGGAACCAGCCTCTATTCTGGAGATTCCTCTCTCATTTTCACAAGTCCCACACTTGGAGAGAGGTTTCCATGTTGTGCAATCACACTGGATGCTCTAAACATCATTTAGAACCTTGATTTCAGATCTAGGGTGCTTTGTTGATTTACAACAACAGTACACTCCTGGAAATTCTATCCAAACTCCTATTGATACTTCTAAAAATCCTCTTGATTCTCCTACCTTCCATTTTCAAAAGAAGGAGAAGATGAAGAAGAATAAATGGCAGGAGAGAGAGAAATACCCCAGCTAATTGTTCCATGGGGAAGGAATACATGTCCACTTGCTCTTGCACCTCCTCTTCATGATCTACCGACAAGTTCCTGTAATAAATTTCCACAATTCAAAGGTGAGGGTGCACAACTTCCTGAAAAAACAAATATCTACCTTCATCACATCATGTCGAGTTCTTGGAATCAAACAAAAGGATGTTGTTGTGGGATTATTTGTGGAATCAATCCAATAAAAGGCAGCTCAATAGTTTTATCTCTTTCCTCCCACTCCATAACATGTTAGGGTAACATTCAAGCAAAGTTCATAGTAACATTCAAACCAGCTGAAGATTTCCAAGACCTCCTCGTTCAATTGGTGCAAATGAGGAAAGTGTAGACACAAAATCACACACAAATTATTACTTTGATATGTCATCAATATGTTTTTATATGCATGAATCGTAAGTACTAAAAAAATTTACTTGTGACATTATCTCTTGTCTATCCATGTTCTTTTATTGTTTTCTATTGTTGTAGACACTAAATCACGCAGCTTTGGGTTATTATCTAGTCATCGATTGCATATTATTATTCATGTGATTCCAAAGTAAGAAATGTACTAACTAACCTATGTCTTTGGCCACCTTTCTTTTCTTTCTATTACTACTTTTGTCTTACACCCTTGCTCAGTATTCCTTTTGTACTTCGACATTTATCATCTTAGCATGCCAACGTTTAAAGAAGGACATCGATGTCAAGAACACTCATCCACTATGGGTGCCCCTAACCCCTTTGTACTTTATTCACATCTTTTTAGTACTTTCTATCCATTTGAGCATCTTATATTTTTGGTAGTTGGCCTTTTCAAGATGAATTACAAAATTCAAAGAAATGAATCTTATAAATATAAAGTTGTGTGATCATAATAAAGGAGCGAGCATTAAGCATCGATATCACCACCTAGGGTTGCATACATCAAGCATCTAAGAAATTCATTGCATCCATCTAGCACCATCCAAGGGACACAAGGGTTGGTCATTTTGCATACACTTCATAGGAGAGGAGTTCAATCTATTCCATGCACACATCTATTTCATTTATTTACATCTAGCTTACTTTCTCACTATCAAGTGTGACATACACAAGAGCCATCTAAGGCACAATTCCACACACACATATAGAACTACATTAGGTCTAAGATGTAGTGCAGCACTCAGTCATAAGATCACAATTGTGAGAGCTGAGGAAAGTCTGACCCCTCATTCTATATCTGTCTTTTTTAGGATTTGATGTCTATTTGAGGGTTTCACGAGTTTATACTTCTTCAAAGGGTTTTTGGTAAGGAGCTCGATGATCTAGGAGCAGCCTCATAACAACAAAATTAAAATAATAGAAAACAACTTCTAACCATGAAAATTTGGATTTCGAGAATTTTCATAGACTCGATACATGTTTCAAGTATGTAGCATCCCTGCTCCTCTCTGGGTGCCTCTTTCCAGCTTTTCCTATCAGATATGCATTTTCTTGGGTCTTTGTGCAATGCTACTACCTTTGATTCACCTGGTCAACACTTCGGTACATTTCGTAATCAATTACAAATCAACTAAGTACTGTTGAGAAGATAATATATTACTCTACTGAGTATGTGTGCACTTGAGAAAGGTGCATTTTGAGGTGCGTAAGAATAGAAGAATGAGCGCGTGCATAACACTTTGAATTTAGGACTTGGTTGTTTTGTGATAAGGGCTATTTTGGGAGATAGCACGCGGAGCACACAAAGACATGAAGACTTGTGGTCCACGCAATGGTATTTTGGGAACAAGCGACAGTTGAGCGTCATGCATAGTTTGAGCTAATAATAGGATTTCTACTCAAAGTTAACTATAGGAAGTCTATTGTTAGAGCACTTGCATGTGTGCATCTTATTGTAAAGGTGTGTGGCTATTATTAGCATGTGACCTATTTTGAGAAGCACATGGGCAGTGAAGGGAAAGTCCCCACCCCTGTGTGTGTGTGTGTGTGTGTGTGTGTGTGTGTGTGTGTGTGTGTGTGTCTTTATTTATTTGTACTAGTTAGAGAGTTTGAAAAACTATGGTAGAGTTATGTTGTTGGTTTTGTCACATGCATGACTCATGAAGATACTTATGTAATGTAAGAAGATTTTGTTTTTTATAGTATTCAATATAATTGATAATATTGGCTAGATAATGGTATTTAACATGACTAAATCTGGTTCTAACATGGTAAATCTTATTATAGTCATTGTTTATTTCATTCTATATCTATTCTAAGAACTAGATATGGTTTATGCACTATGTGTTATTTACTATTGATAATGAATATGGATATCTATATGTGTTTCATTGTTTTCTAGATCGTTTCTTTGAAGTATTGATGAAACAAATAGGGTAACGGGCATAGGAGGAATACTTGTTCAAATGTTGGTTGATGGGTTGTTGTGTGCGTATGACTTCGAATACAAAGCAAGACAACCAAAAAAATTTAAATAATATATGCAGTGAACTACCTAGCATATGCTAGATCTAGGAAGTGTGATACTTCCTAGATGGCTATCAGTCCATTGTTTTAAACAATTTAATGTGGTAAATAAGGTAAATCCTATTGTAATTCGAAATGATTTAGGTATCTCACTTAAAACACAATAAGAAATAGATCTAATCTAACAAGCTAGGTTAGAATAGGATCCGAAGGTCAAATAATCGCTTGGGTCTCTGTGAGGTCCGACAGAGGTCTCGGGTAGATCACATGGTGGATAGGTCACTGTTTTGGGTTGTATGGGAAAATACTAAGAATGGCGATGTCGGTTAAAGGTGATGGCGGTGGTTGGGTGTAAATGGTGTCGGTTAATGATTTATGGAGTTCTGGGAATGCCATAGAACAAGATTTAGGTCTCCTTTGTGATTACACAATGGACTTTGGTTGGTCAAGATGAGGTATTGGGTGATTTAGGTAGGATTTGATGGGGTTTTAATGGGTATATGGAGGGTGAGTGTTGGGGAGGTCAATGGGTGGCTAGGTAAACAAAATATGATAATATAATGATGAAATGGAATAAACCAGAGAAGTATAACATCTACTTACTTGGATTCTGGTCCTGGATGCCTGTGAGTGAGGGCTAGAGGTGCTAATGAGAGGTTTTGAAGGTAATGCAGTGATCACCAATCAAGGAAGCTTCTGCATGGGCTGCATGTACATTCCTCTTTACTTGGTTAGATCAGATCATTGCTAGGATGGTTGTGCAAGAAAAGATGCTTGATCTCCTTCCTTGCATGTGTGTTCTCACTAGAATTCACTCTTAGAAGATGCAATATCTCTCTAGAATGTGCTAATGTTCGCCAACTTTTCCAATCTTTTCCAACCTTCTACCAACCTTGAGAATAAAGTTGTTTTGGGGTTAAAAGGGTAACTGACAGTGGTTTCAGCTTAATCGATTTACGGATTAGGGGTAACCAAAGATCTATCATCAGGCGAGATTTCCTAGTTTTACTAAACTAGGAGATCATCTTGATTTCCTCGAGATCTCGTGCCATTAACCCATGGATTAGAATGGGAGCTTAGCAAGCATGCAAGAATGTGGTTAGAGGGAATGTAGGCATTGATTTTTAGGGTTTAGGTAAGTCTTAGTTAGTTATGGCAACTTACTAAGAATAGGTTTTTAGGGTGAGTTAGCTTGGTGAGGTGTCTAAGTGAAGTGTATGTGTGGATATTATTTAAATTAAGATATTTAAATAATAAATATGGTGAGGATAATGAATTAATTTAATTTAATTAATTAAATTAATATTAGTGGGGTGAAGGGGGCCATGGCTAGGTGAATGTGATGAAGGGTGCTTATTTGTCAAGGGATCAAAGGGGAGTGTGACCTAATTTTAGTGTCTACATTTTTCCCCTTTTTGTTGCATAGCTTGTATTGGTAAGCAACGCTAACAAAAATAAGATGTGGTTGCCCCATGTGTGGGTAAAGGTGATCCCCCTCAAACCAGGAACTGACGAGGCCAAAGGCAGAATCGGTGAGTGGTTTGATAAAAGGTGAATGTGAGAAAGGGGAAGGTGGGGAATGGGGGAAAATGTTTAAAGGTCTACTCAGGTAATCTAGGTAATTGGTCAGGGTCAAAGGTAGCAACAGTCAAATGCACGCACACGTATAAACTGCAGCACACTACCGAGTTGAAGAGAAAGAAAACTCTACATCATCTAAGGTCGATAGGTTTATCCAAATGAGGTTGAAGTGATTTCGGTATCCAAGGTATAGGATATGGTCAGGAAACACAATGTAGGTTAGGTGCAGGAATGTTTAGGTATGTTCTGGTACACCAAAGGTAGGGTCAGGATAAACGGTCACGGTAATAGGCTAGGTAAGGTCATTAGGTCAACAACACATGTGTAATGTGATGTCATAAGGTATAGTGAGCACATGAGGTCAAAGGTCACTAGCAATGGTCCAGGTCTAAATATCTAGATCACGGCATAGGTAAGGCCAAGGTAGGGGTAAAATAATGAGTCCCTAGAGGAGGAAAAAGGGAGGTAGTAAATGATTTGGTCGGAAAGGTGAGGTAAATGGGTAGGGTAAAGGTGGGGTGGGGTAAATGATCAGGGTGAAGGTTGGGTGGGGCAAAAAGGGAGGTAGGGGTAGGGTAAAGGTTAAAATGTAGGGAAATGTGTAGTTGATGGTGACTGATGCCGGTCATGGATAACCGACGTCGGTAGAGGGAAACCGATGGCGGTTAGGTGGTGATTCATTATTTTATGTAATGAATGATACTATGGGTCATATGTGAGATGTGGTATAATCTATGCATAGTGATGATAGAGAAATGGTAGGCATAATAAATGTATGTTGTGATAATGTTTAAAATATGAAACAACTTGTTATGTATGTGGTTTAATTTCCAATTTTGGGTATAAAAGGGAAACGAAGTTAGGTGTGATGTAATGTGAGGCACATGGAAGAACAATTATTTAGGGTAGAGGAGGGCCGAGCTAACCTCCAAGGGCCCCATGCCTTTGGAGTGTTGCCTACATAGTCCCAGTGAAAAAGGGACCTCAAGCCGATGTAGTTCTCCCATAAGCTAGGGAAGAATATGAGGAGGTATGAAAATGAGTTGGTAGGTTTTTAGGAATGTTGTGGGTTTAGGTTTTTAGGTGTGGGTAGATTATAGGTAAAATGATGTAGGTGAGGGTGATTGTGGCGAAAGAAGAAGACTACCCCAAAAGTAAGTGTCAAGGACCAAGTCATGTATAAGGTAATCAAAACATAAACAAAGATGGTTAAAAGACAAGATGGGGCAATAAATCCACCTGGTTGGTTAGGATCATACCGAGTAGATCATTCCTTAGCAGAGGTGATGAACGTAAGACCCTAAAGACATTGCATGATGGACTGTCCTACGGTAAAAAGTAGTCACATGATCACCAAATGTCTAAGTTCCAAGAAGTCCCTTGAGGCAGTAGGAAATGAGAGTGGGCATGGTTTGAAGGGTGAAAAGTGGGTAATCTTTATATGGTATAGGTAGTATGCACTTCGGGAAAGAGAACCTAGATCACAATGGGCAAGTCCATGACAAAAAGGTTGAGTGTTTTGACTTATAGTTGAGATAGACTGATCGATGTGGGAAGTCTATATGGGATGAAGAAAATTTAACTCCTTGAGGTCTTCGTGAAGTGACCAATGCGAGAAACTTCTCGGTTGCTCTCATTTTTTTAAGATCTTTTCATAGTTTTCCTTCGAGGAGCGTCTATTTATAAAAGTAGCAGGTTATCGAGAGGAAGATGTCCTTTGAGGGAGTCATCTTTTATTAGAAGTTTGACTCAAGGATTTTGGTCCCATGTGAGGTCTTTGAAGTCATGGACAAGACCAAGGTGGAGAATAAGACTCTTGTTCAAAAGGCAAGGTCAAATGACCATGGGATCTCATCTAAAGGTAGAAAAAAGTATCCATGAGAATCATGTTATGTGCAATGCCGTGGTACACATATTCAAGAGAAGATAACAAGTGATGAGTACTCACATGATTCTTGTTTAATCGTTAATGAGGTGTATGGAGTGAATATTGCTCAAGGGACGAGCATGGAAAGAGAAAAAAGTTAGGTAGGACTACAAGTCAACAATAGAATGGTCGAAGATGCAAGGCGTTAAGGGGATTAGGTTCAGGTTTACCATCGAGTGAGGATAAACGATAAGCACTTGATCCATAGGTATGAGTCACGATGTATGGTCCAAGCCAATTAGGAGCAAATTTTCCCGTTTAATTTTTTCTGCTTTAGTTACATGTTGATTTTATTTTAGGACAAGGTCACCGACTTAGAAGGTTCGTGCATGGACATGTTTGTCGTCGGCATGTTTGATACATTTTTTGGTAAACTTAAAGGTGATCTAGAGCATTAAGATGATGTTCATCTAATAACTCTATGTCTTTAGGTGGGATGAGTATGGGTGGTTGGAGAAGGTATTGTTTTAGGGCATCAAAATCTTTTTGGTAGTCATCATCCCATTTAAAGGAGACATCCTTCTTGAGCAGATGATGAAACAGTTGGCACCGATCTAATAATTGTGAAATGAAATGGTGTATAGACTGCAACTTACCTTGTAGGATATGGATTTGTTTAAGGTTAGTGGGTGGAGGCATTTCCAGAATGGCCTTGACTTTAGCAGGGTCAAATTCTATACCACTGAGGGAAACGATAAATCCCAGGAGCTTTCTAAGAGAACCTCGAAGATGCACTTCTTTGGCTGAAGGTGAACACAATATTTAATGAGATGGTCAAAGATGGTTTTGAGGATGGTTAGGTTCTCGGAGCGGAATTTAGATTTGGCCAAGAGATCATCCATGTAATCTTCCAATATGCGATGCATGATGTCATGGAAGATGTAAGTCATAGCCCATTGATATGTGGCACCAGCATTTTTAAGGCCGAAAGGCATGACTTGATAGAAAAAGGTTCCTAAGGGGTGATGAACAAGGTTTTGTGTTGATCTTCTAGGGTAAGCAGGATTTGGTTATAACCCGAGAAGCCATCCATGAGTGATAGCATCTCATGGCCAGCGGTAAGGTCAACCAGCTGGTTAATACCATGTAAGGGAAAGTCATCTTTTGGACATGCTAGGTTGAGGTCACTAAGTCCATTCAAATATGGAGTCCTCCTGTCACCTTAGTGACAGGGACAATGTTAGAAATCCAATGAGGATAATCAATGGGTAAGATGAAGGAAACAGAAAGAAGGCACTGAAGTTCCTCTTTGACAAGAAGGGCAATGCGAGGGTGCATTTTCCTCAGCTTTTGTTTAATGGGTTTGGCATTGGGAACGGTTATGATATTGTGGACCACTATGGTGGGGTCAACACGAGCATGTCCTCTGCGTAAGACCAAGTGAAAGCATGGCTATGATCTCTAAGAAAAGAAGTAATGGCTTCTTGTTGGCAAAAAGATCTAAAGATTGTTCGATCTTTAAGATGTGTGGGTCACCCTAAGTATGAATGTTGATCTCGATATTCTATTCATTCAACATGGTTTGCATCTCAGAAGGTAACGACCGATGAATATATGATTCTTTTACACCAAGGTAGGTGAGTATGGATTCATCATCCGACATTAGATGGGAAAAAGGATTATGAGGCTATTTTGGCATTAGAACAAGGCGAATGATGTTCTTTGCTCAAAGGATCAAGAACTTAGATATGGCATGAAAGCTTATTCTCAGTGTGTTTAGAGGGGAGGGGTAAGGTTGTATTTATAGCTGAGGAGTGATTAGCTTAAATTAATTTAAGTAATCATGGTTTGAAAATGTGGGCAAGATTAGGTGGATGGTTTGAAAATGTGGGCAAGATTAGGTGGATGGTTTGAAAATGTGGGCAAGATTAGGTGGATGGTTTGAAAATGTGGGCAATATTAGGTGAGTGGGGGCCACGAAGAATGGGTGAGGATTTGAATTATATTTTTAATTCATAAGTGGAGGATTTTAGGTGAGTGGGGACCACGAATGGTGGGTGAGGATTTGAATTTGAATTTTTAATTCAATAGTGGAAAAACATGGAGAATAATGACATGTTGTGAGGATTAGATTATTTTAGATTTGGAAATGGATAATTAATCAAATTATATTTGATTAATTGAAGTGTATTTTGTGGGAAATGAGGAAGGAAATTAATTGATTTAGGATAGATGTGAAATTGGGGTGTCTACATTTGCCCCTCTTTGGAAAGTACTATGAAAGTAGTGTCCTTTCAAAAAAGTAAACAGTATGGGGAAGAATTCAATCTACTTTTTAAAAGGTAGAGTGAATGTTTGTTGGGAGAATAGAAAGTGGTGAGTGACGGATGTCATGGTATCCTCGAGACAAAAATGTCATGAGAAGATGTGATTATGGATAGATGTGGTGATGCCCCTCGAGAGGATTGGCGAGAATGAAATATACGACAAAACTCTCGAAAAGAAGGAAATGGATTTGGTGGAGAAGATGACGATAATGGAGTGGAAGAGGCTGGAATGACCGCATGATGCAAATGGAGGAAGGATTCAATCGACCTTGAATGCTAGGTGTGAGGGTGTGTGGGAAAGAGAAAAGGGAATGGATAGGGTTGGGGGTTGATTATGAGAAGAGTAAGGGAGATAGGGGAGGGGAAAAAAAAGGAATGAAAGAGGTAGAAATAAGAGAGAGGGATGATATGGGAAGAAGGGAATGATGAAGGACAAACAAGGAAAAAAAACAAAATGACAAAGTGACAGAGTAGAGGGTGAAGTGGGGAAAAAAGAGAGATGTGCAAAATGAAGGAATGAGAGATAGTAAAGAGGTGAAGGGATGAAATAGAGAGTGATGTGCGAAATGAAAAGGGAAAGGATGATAAGAAGGAGAAAATGAGGTGGGAGAATAGTAGAAGAAATATGGAAAGAGGACAAAAGAAAAGTAGAACGGAGAGAAAAAAAAGAAACTATGAGGGTGAAAGTGTGAAAAAGAGGAGAGAAAGGAAGAGAAACATATGATGATGGGAATGAAGAGAAAAGGTAGGGGGAGAAAAGGGGAAGTGAAATGAAATGAGGATGAATAATGATGGGAAAAAGAAAAAGGATGTATGATGAAGATAGTAAAGATAGTGAAGAGGTCAAAGAGGAGATGGAAAGATGGGTAAGAAGACAAGAAAGGGTGGGATGAGGGAAAAGAATAGGAGAGAAAAGAGAATGGGGGATAGAAGAAATATGGATGGTGAAGGTGTGTAGTGATGGAAAAAGGCACGAGAGAGGAGATCATCCTTAAGAGGGAGTCTTAAGTAAGATCGCCATGCGTGGGAGTGGTTAAGTAAGATCGCAAGTGAGGAAGAAGGATGATGTTAGAGTTGGTGGGAATAGGGTATAACAAAATGGTGAAGGGGAACCCTCAAGTGAATTTGCCATACTACGAGAGCGTGTAAGTAGGATGACCTAGGCATAAGGTGGATTTGGGGAAGGATGAGAAAAGAGAGTGAGGTATGCCTAAGTGGTATATGATATGAGATGAGGTGATAATAAGAAAGAAAGGACACAAAGGAGTATAACATGAATGGATGAAGGAATATATGAGTGGAGGGTGGAGAGTGTGAGGGGAATCCTTAATTGGGATGCCCACGTGGTGAGAGTAATGATGCGGGAATCGGAAGTAGAAGAGGTGGAGTTGGAAGATGTGTTTGGTGGTGATGGTTTTAATGAGAGGGCATGTGGTGAAGAAGCTCTCTACGGGGAAGATCTTAGGGAGAGGTAAACCTCCACCGAGGATTCCATATAGAAGGGTTATTAAGTAAGATTGTCAAGCGGGAAGAAAAGCGGGTGAAAGGAAAGAATACCGATGGGTGAGAGGGGACGGGGAATGGTGAGAAGGGTAATATGGGTATAAGCGGCGGAGGAGTAAAAATGAGAAGTGAGAATGAATGGATCAAATACATGGTGATCATGGTGGGGAGAAGGAGCTCTTTGGATAGTGAATGCTACTTGAGAAAGATCGTCAAGTAGGATTCGCATGAAAAGCTGCAACGGTGATCAAGTAGGATTCATGGAAAAGCGGAGAATGCATTAGTATGGGTGAATGGATGGGGTGCAAAGTAAGATGTTGATCATGCGGGAAGATACTCACGTGACGAAAAGCATCTTAATTTTAATATAGCACATAACGAGGATGCATCGTGATATAAAAGATCGGGATGACTAGGCGTAATATGCGTGATAGCATAGCAGGGGCCATCAAAAGGTTTGATGCCCCGATGCGATATGCGAAATGGAAGAGAGCATAGGCGAGAGGCCATCGAAAGTATGATGCCCGATGCGACATGCAATCGAGATAACATAAGAATATTACGAGAGAACACCGGGATATATAAAATCAAGATGCCCCTGTAATATATCAAGATACAAGAAAGCAATTAATAATTTGCCACTAATAATGCAACACAAGAACCAGTAAACATGTCCCTAACGTGTTCCACAGTGATGATTGATTAGATGTGCCCCCAAGAGAGTACTGAAAAGGATTGGGTCGAGTCTCCTCAAACAAGGAAACAATGAGAGCGGATTTTCCCAAGCGAGGATTCACGCGAGGAGAAGTGGTTTGAAATTGGTAGTCATAAGGTGGTTGGACCATTCGTTTGGGATAATAGTTGAAAAAGGATGAAGTGTGTTACTTATTGAGTTTTACAATTTTGTGGATGTTTTTGGTCTTTTGAAAATTTTACAAATGTTTTTGTATTTTGGATATTTTCTAATGTTTTTGTTTTTGGATTTTTGATTTTCTAATGTTTGTTTTTGAATTTTATATTTTTTTGATTTTTAATGTTTTTGAATTTTATGATTTTTACTTTGTGTTTGGATTTTTGACGATTTTCAAATGTTTTTGGATTTTAGATTTTTACCTTTTTTTTGGATTTTTGATGATTTTCAAATGTTTTGGATTTTTGATGTTTTTGGATTTTTTCAAATGTTTTTGGATTTTTTACGATTTTCAAATGTTTTTGGATTTTTGATTTTCAAATGTTTTTGATTTTACATTTTCAAATGTTTTGGATTTTTTGACAAACGATTTTTACCTTTGTTTTTGGATTTTGATGATTTTCAAATGTTTTTGGATTTTTGATTTCAAATGTTTTTGGATTTTTTACGATTTTCAAATGTTTTTGATTTTTACATTGTGATTGACAATTTATGGACGAGAGTGCGAGACTTATTTTGAGAGACGATGTACCGTGTTCCGCATTGTAACTTATGCTCAAAATAACATAAATTCACTTTCCATTGGCATGATATGGTGGTGATGATATGATGAAAAGAATTCCAACTCCATTCTTGACTCCACACAACTAGTAAGATGTGTGGGCTCATCACTGAGAATCGAAGAAGGACGTAGGAGGTAGATAATGAATATAGAGACAAATCTAACAACAATCCCTTTGGGAAATTGTGACTCCATTCTTCATAATGGTACTGAACCGGTTTCAAAAATGGCTTTCACTTTATGAGTCACATCTTAGACTTAGGCAGGTTATGTGGCCTCTTGATTGATAAGATATGAGGTTAAGGGATAGTTCTCTCTTCACTTAGGCATCTAAATTACGTGTTTGGGGATTCTATAATTTGTAAGCACTATAAGATTTTGTATTTTTGAAATGACTCCTATGCCTTGCCCCATGCTACTAGTAGTGAGAGAAAGGGCTCATCACGAAAAGGCAAAATATAGGCGAGTGAATTTCTTTTTAGTCTTTTTTTTTTTTTTTTTTTTTTTTTTTTTTTTTTTTGGAATATTTTGCAATGTTTTTATGCTTGTATGAGAATGACCCTCTACGCTTTGCCCCATGCCACTTGTAAGAGGCAAGGGTTTATCACCGAAGACAAGACGTAGACGAGTAAGGGCACCTTCCTCCATTCCTAGTCTCACACTACTAGTAAGAAGTGTGGGCTCAACACAAAGACTATGAAGGGCGAAAGATGTGACAATGAATTATTCATAAGTTATTGAATTGATGGATTTTTTTTTACAATAGTGCTTTGTATTTGGGAAAAAACATCCCCAATCTCGGCCCCCACACGACTAGTAGGGCGCGAGGTTCAACACGAGAAGGCGAGATGGACGACCAAGCGAAGCCAGGTAACGAAGTTTAGAGCTTTGTTATGAAAAGAGAATGTATTAGAAGGGGATATATTACCATCGGTAAGCTTCTAGGTATGACCATAGAGGAAAGCGGTGAAAGTGGAAGAAGTATGATGCTCACAAACTTAATAGGATTTATATTAGCACTTGTCTCATGATGATAAATATGAAGATGTGATTTTGATAAAGAAAATATCGCGATGGAAATGAATAAATTTAAATTATTCGGAGATAAGAAAGACAAAAGGAACAATGTACACGTTGTATCTGGAATAGTGAACATCTCAAGATAAAATTTCTTTAAATGAACTACATTCATTGGTTTTTCAAGATCTTGACCATCTGCGATGGCGATTTATAAGCTCAAACCCAAATTTATCTATGATTTCGTTGGGCTCAAATTTTTCTTGTTTGTCTCGTTCTTTGGGTGTGTTCTTTCGATTTTCTTTGAGAATGAAATGATTGACCTTAAATTTTCTAGGTTTGAATTTTTTATGGTAGCTATGTCGTAGCTGATTTTGATATACTTGAAGATGATCTAGGGCATTAAGTCGTTTTTCATCAAGAAGCTTCGAGTTCATTAAGGCGTGAATGTTGATAATAATCTTTATTGATTACGTCTTTGAGGGATATTCTAAAGGATGGGAATTCAACCTTGACATGTAAAATATCTTCCCCACCATAAACAAGGGAGAAGGGAGTGGCCTCAGTTTGCATTGTTTGATTTTTTGCTTCTGTTTGTCCATGAATTAATTGATTTGACGATAGATTCAAAATTAAAGATGGAAAAGGTGGCATAAAGATATTCCTAGGTATACATACCTCGTAGAATATATGCACATAGAAGTCTTGATAGGTGAGAATCATTAGTGATGAGATGCCTGCAAGATCGATCGTTGAAAGTATGATGGTCATGACAGGTTGCATTGTTGCAAGTGTCCAAACTTGATGTGGTTGTGTTTCGACAAAAAGGCTAGAGATGTTAGGCATAAGAGCCAATATTGGAAGAATAGAATCAAACTTAATGGTACCTGTTGATGGAACCTCGTCTGTAGTGTCTATAGTAATATCAAGGTTTGAAAGGGAGTCTTGAAATGAGATCAAGGTCTCGTTAGATGTTGGAAGAATGTTGTCACCCAAAACAGGTTCAATATATGTTTGGGCTGAAAGAGAGTCTTGAAATAAGTTCAAGTGCTCAGTAGATGTTGGAAGAATGTTGTTGTCCAAAACAGGTTCAATGTATGTTTGAACTAATGGAAGGAAATTTGAAGAAGATATCGATTGGTTTGGAATTAGAGAGTCTTGACTGTTGTCGTCATGATCTCGTGGAATTTCAGTATATATAGGAGTTTCGACAGTAGTCAGCTCTTCATGGAAAGTTGTGGTATTGGATGTGTCGTTGGTTGCAAGAGCATTGTCATCAAGTTCTACAGAGATGACGTCGTCGTCGTCAATTAAGTCTTGGACGTAATTCTTAAATCGTACACATTTATCTATGTGATGACCATCAATGCGATGAAAGTCACAGTATGTGTTAGGTTTGTACCAGCATGGCTTAGCTTCCCCTTTGACAAAGGGTTTTGTAATTGGATATTTTATCAGTTTAGCCTCTTTTAGTTGATGAAAAACACTAGAGAGACTTTCTCGAAAGGGTAAAGCGGCGTTGGACTTTACGTGAACTGATTTCTTCGTGAGGTTGTATGATCGGCTTTTTGGGTGATCGCTCATTGATTTGGGTAGCCATATGAGAGAGTTGTGTTGTCATCTTATTAATTTGTTCTAATAGCTCATTGTGTGATGTTTTTCGTGAATTCTTCATGTTTGAAAGAGAGGGAGAACGAAGAAATGTGCGATGAAGAAATCAACCTATTGATTATGATCTTTGTTTTCGCTCAATCAAGTTTTAACAAGGCTATAAGGAGTAAGCTCAAACAAGCTACTCGGGATACAAGTGGGATATAACTTAAACAAGCTATGACGAATATGTTGATTGGTTTGGATTAAACAAGCTTAACAGATGAAAATGTAAGGAGTACACTCAAACAAGGTACTCAATACAAGTGGGATGTAGCTCAAACAAGCTATGATGAATATGTTGATTGGTTTGGCTTTAACAAGCTTAACAGATGAAAATGTAAGGAGTACACTCAAACAAGGTACTCAATACAAGTGGGATGTAGCTCAAACAAGCTATGATGAATATGTTGATTGGTTTGGCTTTAACAAGCTGAAGAAAATGTAAGGAGTACTCAATACAAGTGGGATGTAGCTCAAACAAGCTATGATGAATATGTTGATTGGTTTGGCTTTAACAAGCTCTAGATTTTTGATAGGAAGAGTAACTCAAACAAGTGACTCAACACAGTTGTGAACTCAAAATGAGTTTTGAAGGGATTTGTGTCGGATGGGATTTTGTTAAACTCGACAGCTGATGAAATAATGAGTGAACTCAAACAAGTCACTCAATGTCATTTTGATATAGCTTGAAACAAGCTAGAAAGAATGTTCTGACAATTGATGAGATAAGGAGTGAGCATGCAAGTCACTCAATATTATTGGATATAGTGAAGACAAGCTATGAAAGATGTATTATTGGCTAAAGTGAGCTAATGAAATTGGTGTGATGTTTTGAGTACATGTGTTGTTGGATTGTTTGGATGTTTTCGCTTGGTATTGAATTGGTCGAGAACTGATTTTTGTGGAACACAACTAAGTCGAACTTTTCTGATGAACACATTGATATCAGCCAAGTTTTATGATAAAATAATGCTAAACTATTGTGTTTTCAAAAGCAATGCGATCATGTGGATTGATTGTTTTGGCTTATGAGGTAACTTCTTGGGAATGATCATTGTTTCATGCGATCATACAAGTATCTTTGTGAAATGGTGGATGCGAGGTTCTTATTACTCGAGAAGATGCGTCCTCGATATACCCTAGTCTGATATACCTAGTGCATGCGGGGGACGGGGTGAGTGCGAGAACCCTTAAACCTTTGGAGGAGACTCACCAATTCTTACTTACTGTTTGGAGTGAATCACCACGTCGAGCGAGTTTTGTGAAAAAAGGTGGAAGGTGATGGAGGGATGAATGTGTATGGTGTCCTTATAACTCCCAGAAGATTTACTGGGGACGATGCCGAGCCGTTATTCGACTATTTAGGCGTGACTCGCATGCTGTTGCAGCGGCATTACTGTAAGTGAAGAAGCGCGGCGGAGTAAATACGAAATGCCATTTGTGATGAGACTAGGTCTCGAAGTGCAATGCGAGATGAAATCTTTGTTAGTGCGTGGTAGTCAAGTCCACGTCACCGGTGTAGCTTTGGTGGTGATGAAATCCACCTTGTCTACGTGCAAAAACAATATGATAAAGTGATTAAACGCGGGTTCTTTCCGACTTGAAATAAATCACTAGCGAAAAATAATTGCGTGCACTGGCGTACTTTTTTTTTTTAGTTTCAGCAATTGTCTTTGAATGGTGGTATTTTTGCGGGATTTTGTTGTTTTTGTTTTTGTTTTTGTTTTTGACAATATTCAATGCAGCGGTTCTACGAGAAAACAAATTAGTAGTTATCCTGCAAATGAAATGTTAGAAAAGTGATCGTGGTTGTTTTTGATTTGCGGATCGCTCGAAAGCGAGGAAAAGAGCATACACTGACCAACGACCAAACAAATATTAAGAATATGACAAAGGAAAATAATTATTAAAATGACAGGTTGAAAAACAAAGCTAGAGGATCTATGATGTTAGAAAAGAAACTAAAAAAATTGTGACCGTTTCGATTTTCTAGATCGCTTCGAAGGCGCGAAAAGAGCATACGCGGATCTGATTGAAATAGATTTTACGATTTTGTTAAAAAAATAAATATTAATAATTATTGCAATTAATCATGATTGCGAAATAGCGATAATGATTATGTTCACAAAAAAGAAAAATGATGAAAGAAGAGGGTGAAAACGTTACCGAGAAGTGTTTTCGTGGAAAATTTAAATGTAAGGCAAAAAATTAAAAATAAAAATTATTTTCTAAAGCTTGAGTGGCCTCACGTTTCTGATTTCCAAGATCACTTTTGAAGTGCGAGGAAAGAGCATACGTGTGAGGATGTTTCGTGAAATAAAAATTAAAAAATAAAAATAAATAAAATTATAATTTTGTTGTTTTTTTGCAAAAAAGACAGGTGTTAGAAGAAATGAAACCAAATTTTTTCTGTAAGTCTAAATCTAAAAATTATTTTTGCATTGCATAGATCTTTTCAATACCTTTCTGTTAAAAAAAAATGAAGTCATTCCGAGTTCGGGAGCAAAAGTTATGGCTTAGGAAGATGGGCTACTGAAACGCTACGAATGAAAATTTTAAACGTGAGAAAAACGTCCGGGAGTTGGTTTTTTTTATTTTCGACTTCTATACTTCACACGAGAAGCTAAAATTTGGACAGCAAGGTTAAAAAATAAAAATAAATAGAAAGAAAGTGTTAGATCATAAAATGATTGACTAAAATAAAAGAAAGAAAAAAATAGTAAATGATTAATTTCTTACAAAACAGTTATTTTAGCAAAAGGAAATAAATAAATATATTTTCGGATTGGTTGTCCCATGACACTAATATGATAAACTAATGATTAGTGCTTGTGTTTTATAGATTACGAGTGAATAGAAAAATCAAGAACTACTAAACACCAAGCAGGAGATAAAGACAGGATGAGCTTGCGTAGTTTCATTATTCTTTATAACTGAGATACACCACAAGACACCACACAACAAAAACACTACCCAAAGCGTGAAGGTTAACCAAAGAAGACCAAAAGGAATAGAAAAGAAATAATAATAAACAATAATAAACAAAGAAACAGATAAAACCACTAATTGGAAAGTAATGGTAATGATCGAAAGTAGCAAGGCGTGCGAGAATGTAAGCTATGAAAAATACACTACTATGAGGAAGTAAAATACCAATAATCATACCTCCTCCTCCTTGGCGTTAAGTAGCAAACCTCGAGAATGGGCTAGGAAACTTGGATTGAGCCACGATTTTGTGATATGTAGGTGCTTTTCTTGAGACGGAGCAAGACCTTCTGCACAATGATCCTCTTACTTTGCCTTTGGATGGGAAAAAGGATTATGAGGCTATTTTGGCATTAGGACAAGGCGAGAATGATGTTCTTTGCTGCTCAAAGGATGCAAGAACTTAGATATGGCATGAAAGCTTATTCTCAGTGTGTTTAGAGGGAGGGTAAGGTTGTATTTATAGCACTTTGAGGAGTGATTAGCTTAAATTAATTTAAGTAATCATGGTTTGAAAATGTGGGCAAGATTAAGTGGGTGGTTTGAAAAAGATTAGGTGGATGGTTTGAAAATGTGGGCAAGATTAGGTGGATGGTTTGAAAATGTGGGCAAGATTAGGTGGATGGTTTGAAAATGTGGGCAATATTAGGTGAGTGGGGGCCACGAAGAATGGGTGAGGATTTGAATTATATTTTTAATTCATAAGTGGAGGATTTTAGGTGAGTGGGGACCACGAATGGTGGGTGAGGATTTGAATTTGAATTTTTAATTCAATAGTGGAAAAACATGGAGAATAATGACATGTTGTGAGGATTAGATTATTTTTAGATTTGGAAATGGATAATTAATCAAATTATATTTGATTAATTCGAAGTGTATTTTTGTGGGAAATGAGGAAGGGAAATTAATTGATTTAGGATAGATGTTCTCGATACGGTGAATGATGTTAATGCTAGCCCCCATCAATCATCACACGGCATACCCGTATGTCATTGATGTGGATAGAGATGAAGAGGGATGGGTCTAGGTCATCATTTTAGTGTGGTGTGATCTCTTCCTCTAAGAAGCTAAGGGAGGCCACTTGGTGAATAGGGTGGGGTGAAGATGAAGGTGGTAATTTGGTGAGAGAGGCTACATGATGGGGTGTGATAATGGAGGCCACGGGTGTAGGGTCATTGGGTAAAACCTCAATAGATTGAAGAACCTCCATGAGAGCTTGACGATGGGATTCTGAGGTTTGGATGAGGTCATATAGGGACATTTTGAGGGGAGACTGGTGTAATTGTTTGAGCATGGTGTGATGTGTGATGCCGTTAGAAATGGGGTACGTAGGGTGTGGATAGTGATTTTAGGTATGGGTGCAGATGGTATGTTGGGTATAGGATTGGTTGGTGGGTCAGTTGCCTTTTCTTTTCCCTTATCCTTCTGAGCACATGTAGTGATGTGTATCATGTTGATCTGAGGGGAGTTGGAAAATGGAGAAGGTGTAGGGTGAGTGGTATAATGACATGACGAGCAAAAACCTACCGAAGGAGAAAAACCCTGTGAGGTGAGTTGGGCACAACGACATTTGGATGGCGGTGTGGAAAGTTCTCTAATGTGAACCATGTTAATTTAAAATCTTTGGGGTGGCTCTAGGAGCTATGAGGATGGAGTTTGTGGTTGTTGAGTGGGAAGTGTGGGAATGGGTGTTGATGAAGCAGATCCTCATCGAGAAGCTCATCATCGTTAAAGTTGGATTTTGGGGGACATAATCTGGATAAGGATGGTTTTTAAGGCCTTGTAGTTTTCCACATTGTGCCTGGAACACGATGGTAAACACAAAATTTAGTATCATCAAACCCTTTTGGCTTGGGTTTGAGGGGGTCGTAAGGGTCGAGAGGAGGTAATGTGATGATAGAAGTCTCAAGGAGGTTGGTTAAAATTTTGGCATAGGACCTGCTAGTGGATTGAAATGGGAAGTGAACATGGGTTTGGGTGTAGGTGTAGTTGATTGTTGAGGAACAATCTTTGGAAGAGGAGGAGTGGATCAAGCTATGGGTTTGGGTGTTGGTGTGGTTTTGGGTGTCAGTCGTGTTTGTTACACAGGGTATAGTAAAGGAGGGTGTGTCGGATGTGTAGGTTTTGGTTGGTAGGTCAAAACCGGTGTGTGGTTTTATGGGTGGAATGGTAATGGTCCCAGCTTTGATAAGCTTTTCTAAGATAGAAGAGTAAGGTTCCCCCAATTAGGGTGTATTTCCGTTGCTCTCGTCTAAATTAAAAAGTTTGGATGGGTGAGAGACTAGATGAGGAGGTAGCTGATTTGACTTGGATGAGTTGGGCCAGCCTTTAGTACCACTATGTTAGCATTGCCCTTAGCTTTTGAATAATTGGTTTGTGGTTTGGAAGAAGAAGAGGTATCATTCGACTTGAATGCCGAATTCTTATGCGTAATTGGATTTTCTTCTCTTCAATGGCACGAATCTCTAACTTTCATGCCATAGTGAACACTTCATCAAATGTTCGAAAGGTTTGGACCTACAAGGTCGGTGAGATATGTCTAAAGCACAAGCTCGTGTGAAGAGATCAATGAGTTCATTTCGTGGCAGTTAGAAGGTGAGTTGGTTGATCAAGCTACGCGGCGGCAACCGAAAAAATCTACGATAGATCCGTCCTCGTATTGGCACGTGGAGTATAGGTCGGTCATGGTAACCTTCTTGATGATATTCATAGAAAAATGATCCAAGAAGGCTTAGGCTACTGATTGAATGAGAATATAGAGTGTCAGAAACCCACTATACCAATCTAATGTAGGTCCAATCAGAGACATGGGAAAGGTTCTCAAGAGCAAGGCATCATCATGAGTGATTAGATAACACCCGTGTTTGAACAACCGTAAATGTTGCTGCAGGTCTTCTTTGCTATTGAAATGATTAAATTTAGGCATTTCCCAATACACGGGGTATGGGCGGATAGGAATGGATGGGTGGATGGGCTCGTTGCAAATCTCGTTGTAGGTGAGAGTGTTGCAGAGAGCGAAAACCGATGCCTCTAATGTCTGCATCTTGTCCAACATCAATTTGATTAGGTCATTGGTAGGTTGCGATGATTAGGTGCCTCCTGTAGCGTGAGAGGGTTGGTTTTGGGCATATAACAAGGGTGGCACTCAGTGTATGGTGTTTCCATGTAGGTTGATTGGGAAGAAGGTAGTGAAATAGGAGGTATGTACCCTAAGTGAATAATGGATGAAATGGGAGGTGGCTGATAGTATGTATATGGAGGTGGAAGGGTCATGGTAACCCTAGTGGCAATGGGGGATAATGATTGTGGAATGGAAAGGACCACGTTCTAAAAAGGGGTAGGGGTCACCGACACAGGAGGTGGTAGTGTAGCTACGGGTGTGTGTGAGACATTAGGGGCGAGATGAGGTTGCATTTTGGGTAGTTTCAAGGGTATGGTGGATGTGGCGGGGGTAACGTAGGTGGAAGATGTGGTAGTCATAGCAGGTAGAGGATATAGCTGAGAAACAACTAGGGGTAAGGTAGATGTGGGCAGCACAGAGCTAGATGGGGCTGATGCAGGAGTGAGAGCAAGAGTCGAGGATGAGATACGGGCACTCGAGGCATCTCAAGTGGATGAGTGGGAAAGATAAAACTGCAAGGCGGCAGGGTTTTGGTCAAGGAGTCGTGTGAACTCCTCATCTCTGGTAGTGATAGTGATAGGTTAGATGGGATCCATGGCTGGTGATAAAATGGAAGGTGGTGAAGGACTAGGTGGGATTGGTTGATAACTGGTGTGAAACACAAGTGCACTTTCTTGTCTTCGGGTCAGCACCATGTCACCGTCTTGATCGTAGGGCTACTTCTCTGTAAATGACACAGAAAATAGTAGGAACAGGTGAATTTGATGGTAAAAAGTGGATTAGGTACCAAATGGTGGTTGGAAAGTGAAATAGGCTAACCGATGTTGGTTAAGGCAAACCAACGCTTGATCGAGGGGTAACCGCCATTATCGATTCTTATAGAAAATGGTCAGTGAGTGAAAAACTAGGTAGAAGGTCAAATCTGACAGGTATGCCAAATCTGATGGTGTTTTACAATGTCAATGGGAATGATGGCGTGTGGCAGGGGACTATGAAAAGTGGAAGAAAATGAACAAAATGTCCTTTTGGGTAGGTTAACAAAAGGACACAGGAACCGATGTCAATTGGGTATAACCCGATGCTAATTCTTGTGAAATTGAAATAGTGATGAAAGAAAAGTGGTTGTGAATTAAAATCTAATGTAGAATCAAACCCAGAATTCTAGGAATGATGATGATATGGTCCATGCATACTCGGGTGAATCCATAATACACCATTTGTGATGAGGAGCACACAAGGATCAATGAGAAAAATGAAGAACGTGATCTCTCACCTCAAAATGCAAGCCAAGCAGAAACACTCAAAAAAATGCAATCCTAGGAGTGCATTTTCTATTATGTTTGTTTAGCTTATGCTATTTAAGGACTAACACATGAATTGTGAAATAGAGTTTTTTTGTGAGGATGGCTTCCTACAAAGAAAGGGATCTAAAAGGTGAGGTTTCGGGCATGTTATGGTGGGGTGGGCCTTTCTCGAAGTATGACTCGACAGAGTAATGAGCTTGGTGGTGCCCATTGTGTTGTGATCGTGTGATCACCTACGCTTCTTCTTCCAAGTAAGATGTTTTTAAGAATGTGTGTATTTTCAATTTTTGTGAGGTTTGGTAAGACAGAGAGAGAGAGAGAGAAAGAGAAAGAAAGTGATTTTTACAGTTTGTTTGTCAACCATCATTTGGTCATGACCTCCAAGATATAGGTTGCTCATAACTAATGTGAGCTAATGTGATAAATCATAATGAAATGCACTTATTTTAAGCCCAAATCGAAGTGTGAAGTTAGATGACACAAAAATATGAAGAGGAAGAGGATGCTCTTTCAATATAATTGAAAAACATGAAGAAATGGTTCTTTTTAACTACACCAAAAGAAAGGTTTCCTTTAGAGAAAAATAGAAAGAAAAGGTGGGTTACAAGGAATAAAATTAATGTGTATGCTTTTCGAGGAAGGAAAAAAACACACAACTTTTCCTAGGAATGAATGAAATGCAAGGAACCCAGATGGCTCCCACCGGGTGTGCCAAAATGTTTCACCATTTTCTAGATCATTTCTTTGAAGTATTGATGAAACAAATAGGGTAATGAGCATAGGAGGAATACCTGTTCAAATGTTGGTTGATGGGTTGTTGCACATGTATGACTTCATGAATCCATAGTTGATTGTGAGAGCTTCCTTTTAGCTAGGAGGAACTACCTGTACAAAGCAAGACCACTAGAAAAATTTAAACAATATATGCAGTGAACTACCTAGTGTATGCTAGATCCGGGAAGTGTGATACTTCCTAGATGGCTATCAGTCCACTATTTTAAACAATTTAATGCGGTAAATAAGGTAAATCCTATTGTAATTGAAATGATTTAGGTATCTCACTTAAAACATAATAAGAAATATATCTAATCTAACAAGCTAGGTTAGAATAGGATCCGAAGGTCAATGTAACTCGATTCTGGGTCTTTACGGTGTGTGACAAAGGTCTCAGGTAGATCACAAGTGAATGAGGGTGAAAGGGAATTAGGTGGATAGGTCATCGTTTCTGGGTTGTATGGGAAAATACAGTAACTGATGTCGGTTAAGGGTGACCGTGGCGGTTGGGTGTAACTGGTGCTGGTTACTATGGAGTTCTGGGAATGCCACAGAACGAGATTTAGGTCTCCTTTGTGATTACACAATGGACTTTGGTTGGTCGGGATGAGGTATTGGGTGATTTAGGTAGGATTTGGTGGGGTTTTAATGGGTATATGGAGGGGTGAGTGTTGGGGGAGGTCAATGGGTGGCTAGGTAAACAAAATATGATAATATAATGATGAAATGGAATAAACCAGAGAAGTATAACATCTACTTACTTGGATTTTGGTCCTGGATGCCTGTGAGTGAGGGCTAGAGGTGTTGATGAGAGGTTTTGAAGGCTACAGGTGATCACCAACTGAAGGAAATCTTCTGCATGGGCTACATGTACATTCCTCTTTGCTTGGTTAGATCATATCATTGTTGGGATGGTTGTGCAGGAAAAGATGCTTGATCTCCTTCTTGCATGTGTGTTCTTGCTAGAATTCACTATCAAAAGATGTTATATCTCTCGGAATGTGCTAATGTTTGCCAACTTTTCCAATCTTTTCCAACCTTCGCGCCAACCTTGAGAATAAGGTTGTTTTGTGTTAAAAAGGGTAAGCGGTGATTACGGCTTAATCGGCAGACGGTTACTAGGGGTAACCAGCGTCGGTCAAGGCGGGATTTCCTAGGTTTACTAAACTAGGGAGATCCTCTTGATTTCCTTGGATCTCGTGTTGTTAACCCATGGATTAGACTGGGAGCTTCTTGTAAGCATGTGGGAATGTGGTTAGAGGGAATGTAGGCATTTATTTTTAGGGTTTAGGTAAGTCTTAGTTAGTTATGAAAACTTACTAAGAATAGGTTTTTTTGGTGAGTTATCTTGGTGAGGTGTCTAAGTGAAGTGTATGTGTGGATATTATTTAAATTAAGATATTAAAATAATAAATATGGTGAGGATAATGAATTAATTTAATTAAATTAATATTAGTGGGGTGAAGGGGACCATGGCTAGGTGAATGTGATGAAGGATGCTTATTTTCGAGGGATCAAAGGGAGTGTGACCTAATTTTAGTGTCTATAATATGCACTAACATGTTAAAAAAATTTACAAGAAACTCTAAAGAGGGACATGGTGCCTTTGCGCTTCGTGTGAGCACTTAGCTCTAGATTAATGATGTGTCAACGTGCCTAGGTCATTTCTTGTAAATTATAGGTTGCATCAGTGGTTCTATTGTCAGGACCTTTTTCAGCTGCTTTCGAGGATGTTGCGCATGATGAAGACGTACCAGTTGACCTTGGCAAGTATTGAGGAGTGAATAATAGATCTAGAAGAAGAGTACACTTGGAGATTCAACACTAGATCTAGGTTTGATGCACGCATGTGAGTGGAGCATAATCTATATTTGCTTGTAGGAGACATTTTTGTTATCTTCCCAATAGAGCTATATGATTGGTTGGTTGCTTATGCATCTAAAAGGAATTGGAGGTTTCACACACTTTTCTAGACACAAGAATAATTTTAGGCCCTCTATGATGTTGATCTGATTTGGACGTGCATTGTGGACACTTGGTTCTATGGTGTTTTGAATAGCTATATTTTTATTACTCAATTTCCACTTATTCTTACCCAGAGGTAATTGAGTTTCATTTTTTACGTTATCCCAAGGGAACCTATCTGTAAGGAATTCCACTAGCGATCAAAATCTTGTTGGTAACCTTGAATTTGGAAGAGAAGTCGATGGCTAGCTAAACCCCACCACGCATGGGGCCAAGATCAAGTTTGGTTAAGGATGGAAGACCTATTTGTAAAGAGGCAAAGAGAATAAAGGAGACTTAAGTATAACGAGGTGCAAAATAGGGATTTAGGGAAGTAATGCGAGATTGTAGAATGGATGGCGTTGAGTAGAGATGGCTCATGAAGGATTTGGAGCTCATGCAGAGGATGTGGAGCTAGAGCATCTAGAACTTCCCCATTTGGGAAAGCATGACAAGGAACCCTCATCGGCCTCTTATGAGAACATGTCGGCAGAGACAAGTTGGGTTGTGGGAATGCATCTAAATCTACCTAGCAATGTATCCCTTACGCTTGGTTTTCCAGGTTTCTAATATAGTCAATAGTCAGCAAGCTAGTTTGGGCAGTAGAGTAACAAGAGGTAGAGTTGACTTATCAGCAAGTTCAGGAGTGAATCATATAGCAAGTGCATTTATGGTTGGGAAGACATCTTCCCTATTATTTGGAGGACCGGTTGGAGGAACCTTTTCAGTGCATCATCGGCCTGAGAACACTAGACATGTAAAACTTTGGACTCACATTGGGGAGTAGCACAACTTTGTAGACTGTAGGAGTTCATTTTAGCACCACTTTGTTGTGACATAGGCGTGCATCCTCTGGTCCAATTCCTGCTACATGTGGAGGATCAAGTGGAATAGGTAACTCTCGAGATCTGGCAGATCTAGTGGATCTGGAGGTGGAGGTAACACAAGAGGTTTTGGATCTAGTGGGCATGGTCCTCACCAGCCCTAGAATATTTACATGGTCCTCACCAGCCCCAGAGTATATGGGAATAGAATATGTTGTTGAGCATGTGCATATGTGTGAGATATTGTGGCGTGTGAAAGGAATAATAACTTAAAAGTGCAAGGCTAATCAATTTGCAACTACATTGTAGGGACGTGCTCACATTTGATACAAAAATTTTGATCCTAGTCGAGAATCATGTGGATTATACAACATTATGGGATGTTTTCATTAAGGAATTTTATATACCTGAGTTTAATAAGAGAAGTATAAGCATACTCAAGGATATCAAGCAGGGCACTACTGAGAGTGTCTGGGAGTATGATGATCATTTCAAAACACTCTTGTCTAAACTATCATATGATATCCATGTAATTCATCATACACGGTGGTTTATTGAAGGCCTAATTATGCCTTTTAGGAGGGTTCTCTCACATAAGACTTATAAAAACTCATGCGAGTCACTTGAAACAACTCTGTGCATTGAGTCAATCAGGAGCATAGACACTGGAGTGATCCCATTCTTGGAAGATCAGATAGCAGCAATGGAAAATCAATTGGAGAAACTATTAGCCAATACAACACATGAGACACACAGTGGAATTTAGTGCACAAATTGTGAACTAGAAGGGCATACTAAGGATATTTTTATCACAGATCGGTGCACTCCTTGTTACTGGAATATGAGATATGTCATTTGGACCATGACACAAGTCATTGTGCATTATTTGTAACATGCGGTAAGAAATAACATGTCTTATTATCAGTAAAAATTTTCAGTCCATGACTCACAATATAGAAGATTACAGGTTGATTGATCAGATCCATGATGCCATTAATATTGGTTTATGACAAACAGGGGTTTCAAATAACTCTAAGGATAAATGTGAGCAACATGATCATGAACACACTCAAGGGCGCTATGATCAAAATGAAGGGCACTTTCACGGAGGCCATGGTGGATTTAGAGATCAAGGTTGTGGTAGTGGATGAAGTGATTTCCCTCATGGAACATGTTATACGTGTGGATCTCCTAACCATTACAGGTGTGAATGTCCTTAGAACATTACTTGTTATTTTTACGGAAAGAATCATAACTATGAAGAGTTTCAGACTTATATGAACATATAAGAAAGAATCAAAAATAGGAGAATAAGGGTACAGGGATGGTTAGGATACAATGCGTCGTGGAAAACCAATGGATGTCAAAGTTAGCACTGGATCCTAAGGTAGTACCTATGAATATTACTACATGTGTTGAGGCTGAGTGCACCATAGAAGTGGTGCAAAAGAATCCTACCATCACTAAGGAGGAGGTTTTACATGTAAAATACCAAGATCCTACACATCAGAAGGAGGTTTATCAAGAAACCATGAAGGTATTCATAAATTTGTAGGGTGAAATATAGTTTTTAAAGGAACAGAGCGGAAGTTGGAGAAGAAGAAGGAAACCGAGACTTTCGAAATGATGTTGATCATATGAAGGAATTATGCAAGATGTTGTGTCAGAGAACATTATTCCATTACTAGGGAGCTAGTTGAAAGGAAACACTCTGCGCACTAGTATTGAGACCAAACAACATATTTTGCATGCTAATATCCCTCCCCATAGCTTGGATTATGACAAGGAGATCACTCTAAATGCTATTGTAGATGGATGGATTTTGAGCAATATTTTGATTGACACAGGCATGGAAGTGAATGTGCTTACCTTAGATGCATGGGTTCAAATGGGCAGACCTCCATTGCAGCCATCTTCCAATGTATTGTATATGGAAAATCAGACTAAGGCCATGCCAATTGGAGTATTGAAGGATGCATCTATTACTATACATGGGGCCAAGTTCACTAGGGACTTTGAGGTATTAGCACTGCAGAAGAAGACAGCTTCCCAACTCTACTTATGCTCCTTGGTGTTATGCAAATAATGTTAATATATGGTTCAATAAGGGATATATCAGTTTTGAGAACAAGGAAGAATGAGTTATTATCCCTTTGACAGATGGTAAATCTGCACCTTATGTTGAGCCCTTAAGTGAAGAAGACCTTAACAGAATTTATGTGCGCACCATTCAAGATCTAAAAGTGCTTGAGCCATCTAAGGAAGGAATTCTCTAGTGGTATGATACACAGTCCATCAATGATACTAAAATTATCACCTATGATAATTGGACATATAGTAGTTACGAGATGGTTGGTACAAAGTAAGAAGCGTAGTTACACGTATAAGAAAGCCACGTTGTGTTAGGATATTAGGCAACAACCTTGTACCCTAGTACACTGGTAAAGGAAACCCTAAGGTATTCTTGTGAACCATGGAAGTATAGTGGAATGATCAAGTGGATAGAAGTAATATGCTAGTGTATACCCTATGTGGAAAAGTAGTGTCGTTGGTGGATGGTTCATAGGGATAATCTCATAGAATGGAGAGAAGTGAGAATTGCTCTATCAACCCGGTTTTTTAGGAGTAATGCACCTACTCAAATTTGTGAATATCATGGTAATAATCTTGTTCAGTAGTGTGAGAGACTCTAGATAGAGGGGAAGGAAGATTTACCACCTTTATTGTGGGTATAAAAACTTTATTTCAGCTTGTGAGGTTGTGCGCACACTTGGTATGTTTATGCAGAGTTGCACAAGGAGACCGAAATTGGAAAGACTTGACTACATGAATGATCCAAAATTTTGACTACTTCTCAACTAAACTTTCGGTGAAAGAGGAATTACAAGTTATGAAGCGATTAACTATGGGAGATAGTACAAAGGTTGAATAACTCATTTAGGATTTATTTGGTGAGTCAGATCTAGAAGCGCATTTTGATGAAGTAGATGAGACAGATGCATAACTGCTTGAGCATGCTTTCCTAGAGAAGGAGAAAGGAAATATGGTCTATATGGTGGATGATGAATAAGTGGAACAGTTAGACATAGATCATTTAGAGGATACACGCAAGGTCTTAGATAGTGCAAATGAGAAGATGTGTGCCTACCATGAACCTATGAAGACAATAAAAGTGAACATTGGCACGGATGTTGAATCTAAGGAGGCCATAATTGGAGATTATTAGTCTGACTCTGAAGTGGCTAAGATAACTGAGTTACTACGCGATTTCAAGGAATTTTTCCTAGGGGCTACCATGAGTTGAAAGGGGTTCATGAATATTTAGGTGAGATGAAAATTAAGTTAAAGGAAGGTGCGCACCCGGTTAGGAAGAGACCTTATAGGATGAACCCTAACTCGCACGTCAAGTTAAAAAAGAAATAAAGAAGATGTTGGAATATGGCATTATTGAGCCCATAGAGGAATCATAATGGGTTATCCCTAGTTAAACAAAAGTGTGAGGCCCTTACAAAGAGCCCAAGATCCACACAAACATAGGATCGATGAAATTGGGAAACTTATAGCATAGAAAATGGACTCCATGGAGGGAATGGTCTCAAGTATGGCATATGTTTTCCAAGTACTACAAAATGATAAGTAAAAGATCACTCAAGATGAAATGAATGCCATCATAACATATATCCCGAAGAAGACAGAAACATGCTAAGTGACTAGCAGACCTTAGAGGCTAAACTCAAAAATGAATACCCAGAGTTAGTCCTACCTGAGGAAGAGGGTACTACAAAGTAAACTTCATTCTTTTGTATAGTGTTTCATTCATTCTTTCATTCCTTATTATTTATTGTTGGAGACCTAAGAAGGAATTCCCATTTTCGAGGTGGTAATGTACTTTAGTGTGGGTTAGTGTTGAGCATATAATATATTTATCTAAGGATGTGCATGTTAGAGCAAGGTGCATTTGAGGGCACGGAAGAATAGTAGAATGAGTGCACTCCAGGACACTTTTAATTCAAGACTTAGTTGTTTTGTGGATAAGGGATATTTTGGGAGATAGCCCGTGGAGCACACAAAGACATGAAGACTTGCGGTCCATGCAATGGTATTCTGGGAACAAGTGATAGCTTAGCACCATGCATAGTTTGAGCTAATAATAGGATTTCTACTTAGAGTTAACTATAGGAAGTCTATTGTTTTACACACTTACATGTGTGCATCTAATTGTAAATTTGCATAGTTATTATTAGCATGTGGCCTATTTTGAGAAGCACATGGGAGGTGAAGGGCAAGTCGCTGCCCTATATATATGTATTGATTTGCATGGGTTAGAGAGTGTGAAAAACTATGGTAGAGTTATGTTGTTGGTTTTGTCGTGCGCATGACTCATGAAGATACTTATGTAATGTAAGAAGATTTTGTGTTTTACAGTATTCAATACAATGGATAATATTGGCTGGATAATGGTATTGAACATGACTGAATCTAGTTCTTGCATGGTAAATCTTGTTATAGTCATTGTTTATTTCATTTTATATCTATTCTAAGAACTAGATCCATTTTATGTACCCTGTAAGTTGTTTACTATTGATAATGAATCTGGATATCTATATGGACCAACATGCTAAGATTTTATACAAGCAACTATAAAAAGGGACCTAGCACCTTTACACACACTTTTGGTCAGCGTTCATCTCTAGCTGAGGTATGTGTCAACATGCATGGGTCATTTACTTATAAATTCTAGTGTATCGGTACCTTCTTCTCCCTCTTGCAACTAGGGTTTCATAATTTATTGCCTATTTTTATTGAGAATCATTGTTGTACTTAATTGTTCATTTATTTACTACTACAATAGCATTTGGATTAGGTTCATATATTCCACTTTTAGCTTAATCATTTGGTGAACCTATCACTCGAATCCTCCGCCTCTTTAGGGCTTTTCTTTTCTTGCCACCATGGCTCAACCTTATCAAAATTTTATGGAATCCCATCTCAAAGACCTTAATGATCATATTGTTAAACATCCATAGGATTTAGATTTTTTTTATTCATTGTTTGTGAGGAATCTACTAATATCGCAAAGCTTATTGCTTCCTTTGTTATCCCCACTTCCATTACTACTCAACCACCTGCCTCTACCCTTATGCCTACTTCTTCTATTCCTGTTTCATTTCCTACTCCCACTAATCATTTCACTCCACCTCTTATTTCTCATGCGCGCCAAGTCTCTTCCACTATTAATCAAGATTTGGCCTCCCTTTATCAAGATCTTCAAGTTCAAATCTGTGAATTACATGAGGCCACTTCTCGTGCTTCTTCATCTTTATATTCCATATTATTACTACACAATCCATTCACACCTACCATCTTCACTTGCCCATTTCCTCATAATTTTTTCACCCCCAAATTCCCATATTCAATGGGCATGGTGACCCATAAGATCACTTACGAGCATTTCATGTGGCATGTCTAGATTTTGAGGATGATCATATTCAGCTAGCTAAGTCCTTTCCTCATAGTGTTCATGATTATGCAAACACGTTGGTTTTATGACCTACCTATCCACTCGGTAACATATTTCACACATTTCATTTGATGTTTTTCTTGTTCATTTATCTATCAATATCGGTTCTAAGATTTCATACGCTCAACTTACACAACTTAAACAGGGATTTAATGAACATCTAATGGACTATGTCTTGAGATAGAAAAATAACCTAGCTAAGATGTCTAATGCGCTCATGCGGACTCGAGATTCAAGATTTATTCATTCAGATTTTATTGCCACCTCTCTAGGAGATTGTTCTCTTTGAGACATCTTCATCATTTGACCAACTATGGTATACTCTTAAGCTACACAAAACAAAAATCTTATCTATAGGAAAGTTTAATTATCAAGAGAAAACATAATCTTCTACGTGATTTCAAAGTAAATCAACATTTAATCCATTAATAACCAAACTGTTGAAGCTAAGGTCGCCATCAATTCCATCTCTAACACCAAATAACTTCAATGGGAACCTCGTAGACACAAAATCACGCACTTTAGACATTATTTAGTCTCGATCTCATACTACTATTCATATGGTTTTGAGTGAAGAAATTACTAATTAACCCTCGTCTTTTGGCCATTTTACCTTTTTTCTATCATCATTTCTAACCTCTCACACATGCATGACTAGTCTATTTTTGTCATTTGGCATCATTCTAGCCCTAACTGGGGTGCCCAAGCTAGTAATGGGGCACCCACAGATGTCTGATCCTTTTTCCACTTTCCCACCACTTTTTGGAAACCTTCAGCCATTTGAGTATTCCATGTTTTTGGTCAACCTCTTTGGGGTTAATTAAAAATTAGAACAATAGAACCATATAAATATAAATGTATGAGACCATAATGAGGGACCAAACACTAAGCACTACTATCATCATCTAAGGTTATATCCATCAAAGGATCCATTTGCATCCATCTAGCTCCATCACAACACACAAAATTTGGTTCATCTGCATCACACTACATAGGAGGAATTTTATTATATTACATCCACCATTCTATTACATTTCTACATAGTTATTTCTTGCTACTTTCACGGTGTGATTGGTATAAGAGTGCCTAGGGCATGATTACACACGAAGCACATAGAACTACATCAAGTCTTAGATGTAGTGCAAGCGATTAGTTATTAAGTCCACCATTGTGGCCACCGAGGATAGTCTGATCCCTTCATATGAATTTTTATTTTTAGGGGTTTTATGCTCATCTTAGGGTTTTTCAAGTCTCATCTTCATTTTGGATTTCCGGTGACATCTTGCCTGTCAGTGAAACTAACGTGACGAGGAAGAAATGGTAGGTAACCATCAAGAGACACCTTGGAGGAAGGTTAAAGAGATTTTCACACACGAGACCAAGGTGCCCCCTATCTCATACTAGGGTTCCCATAGGCACCCCTTTACCTATTCATGCATCCTATTCCACTCAAATTTCCTAGATCTACACTTTTCTAGACCTTGCTTGCTGTCGTTTCCTCCTCTTATTTCTCCACCATATCTACGACAAAGTCTAGGAAGCTTGTCGAATCAGTTGAGTTCTTTCTAACCCTACTTGTTAATTAGGGTTTCACATTTTTATGTACTTAGTTTCTTGGGTCACTTTCCTTATTTAGTTTAGCTCTTATTTATTGTTGTACTTATTAGATTAACTATCTAAAATATCCATTTTTAGTTAATCATTTTGGTGAACCCGACACTTTCACGCTTTTAGCATCCTCATTCTTTTTATCCTAGAGTCTAGTCATCATGAATATCTCAATCACTGATTATTTTCTTGCACATCCCGATGTAAGGTATAGAGTCCAACACCTTCTAGTTGTTACCCACATTCATGGTTATATGCATCCTAGCTCAGTATATCAAACTTTTGTAGATGTATTTTCTCAACACTTATCATTCAAATCTAATCTTCCTGCTGATTTAAACACTTTTGATAATGACCCACCCTTGCATATTATGATTTGCATTCTCAATATGGGTATTAAGCACACTTTAATTGATAATGGATCTGAACTTAATCTATGTCCTATGTCATTCCTTGAAAATTTAGGTCTTTCCATGCGCGATGTTAATCCATCATCCCTCTCACTCTATGCATATGATGGTTCTTGTCTACCCATGTGTAGGTCACATTGTTCTTCCTATTACTATAGGACCAAAAACCCTCAACATTGTTTTCTTTTTCATTGATTTTCCAGTCTCATATAATTGTTTACTTGGTAGACCATGGCTCCATGTCATGTAATCCATTTCTTCTATTATACATCATTGTGTCAAATTCATACATGAAGGTATTGAATATATTGTACTTCACGATTGTGATGCATTCCAATATTGTGACCGAGATCCTAATACTACCCTTCCTATTCCATGCACTGATACTACAAATGACCCTCAACCAATGGATGAACTACCTCATCTTCCACCACTTGAAGGTGTCATTTGTGTGATAGACACAATCTCTTCTATGCCACCTACTACTATGCTTATGATTCCTTATCAAGGGCTTGTCTAGTCTATGGATGTCACTCTATCACCTACACCTTCACATGTCCCACCCACATTAGCACGCCCACCATTTACTTGCACACTCTTCATGAATGATTCATATTGGGAACATATTCCATTTGATCCTACTTGTGATGTCACTATATGTTCACATGATGGTCTAGCTCGACTTGGTTTCACTTTCGAGGACCTTTATCCTCCTACTCATGATCCTCATCTATATTATGGCTTCATCACTATTATTGTTGCTTATGGTTTACGTGTCTTTCATCTTACAGTATATCTATTGCACACTCCTCACTCTTCTCCACTCACATTAGGAGATTCTTGGCTTACTTATATAGGGGGCACATTGGATCCGATCATATTGATATCTCATTTCCTATGCCCTTCACCACATATTCATTTGCAATAGTTCCTTTCTTGGCTATACACAGAATCTCACTCATTGGTATGCACATGGTTGTCCCCTTCCCCCATCTACTGATGAATAATATGCCATGGGTATGTATAACTTACGCCTCAATGGCTCATTATGTGATCAACAAACACTATTTCTTATCAAGTAACTAATGCATATCCATATGACTTTGACCCTGAAATTGACGATCTCTTAGATGATATTACATAATCAATTCTTCATCTTCCACATTTGAGGGGCATAGCATACAAAACATTCCCCCTCATATTAGCATTAGTGCATCTGTCATCTTTGTATTATCATACATCAATATCCTAGCTTAGACATACTCATCACACATTTTAGTGTCATTATTACCACGATGACACACTCTTGTGCTTCGGTTCACACTTGACTATTGAGGGATACATACTACACATGAACCCCACACACTACATTCTTCACACATCTCACATTATACATCTTATATCATACATCCTGTATTTTGAATACATCATTTCAACCATTACATGTTTACATATCCTACATAATTTGCACATCATATTCGTGTTCATCATAGATATGTCACATCCCTATTATCTACAAGTCTAGCATTACATCCTAGTCATTCTACATATTGCATAACATCCACATTCAAGGAGTGTAGCATCCAACACATTCCTCCCCCATATTAGCATTAGTGCATTTTTCATATTTGTATTATCATACATCAATCTCGGAGCTTAGATATACTCATCACGCATTTTAGTGTCATTATTACTCGATGACACACTCTTGTGCTTTAGTTCACACTTGACTATTAAGGAATACATACTACACATGAACCCCCACACACTAAAATCTTCACACATCTCGCATCATACATCTTACATCATACATCCTACATTTAGACTACATCATTTCGACCATTACATATTTACATATCCTACATACTTTGCACATCATATTCATGTTCATCATACATATGTCACATCCCTATTGTCTACAGTCTAGCATTACATCCTACTCATTTTATATACTGCATAATGTGCATCTCACATTATTTGACTATCTAAATATCTTTCATTACATACATTACATATTACACATTTTACACATCATATAGTCAGCTATTATCATCACACAGACTACATTGTATTCTACGTGTTGCACTCACTACCCTATGATGAACTTTAGTTCCTCAGTCCATACTCAATTTCGAGGTTTTACAAATCAAATGGACCTTATCATACACACACATTCATCACTTGACCTTCTATCATGTGACATTACTAGGTTAGTGACATATGTTATAGGCTAAATGGTCACCTATTTCTTCATCTTTTAGTGGTACATGCTTTAGGCTACATCACCACTCCCTCTATTTGTCTCATCGTGATATACACTTTAGGATACATCATCACACAATTCATCTCCGGGTCCCATATCATTCTCACACATACACACTCATCACATTCCATTAGACATAACACACACTTAGACCATTTCCGATGACGCACTCTTGTTTATGGTTCATTCTTGACTGCTAAGGGGGAAAACCAAATGAACCTCACTACATACAACTCCATTCACTCAAGGGGAACATGGATCCTATAATCCATCTTGCATTCCATTCCATCCATCCATAACATGTTGCATATCTTGGTTGCTTTTTCGCTTGCTTATATTTACTCATTTATGTTTGCTTATTACACATGCTAGCTATATCTCTTACATGTCATTTATTTATACCATACACACATGCATGTTCATGTATTTTCTAGTTGTGATCATAGCTACAGTTCTCATACACATATTGTTTTCGCCAAATCACCGCACCCTCCCGTGGCCGGGATGTGAATAGGACATTTGGTGTGATTGGGACACATGGGATCACCTCTCAAGCTATGGGACTTGGGCTCAAAGTGAACCTCCGAAGAAGGCCGACTTCCTCTTCCTAAACTAAGTGTTGTACTACTCCTAGTGTAACAAAAATGATTATCTAGTCCTATGCTAACATCTTCATGGGGTTTTAGGAAAGAGATTTATAGAAATGAAATTATACTAGGGATGGTGATGCACCAAATAAAGGGTGTTTCCAAACTCAGGAAGGGTTAATTTGAAGAGGGTGTGTGCACCATAGGTCAACCTCACCTACTGCAACTTAGAGAGGGTACAGGATACCACAAACTAAGAGACATGTGTTCCCTTTGTTAAACTTTATCAGATCGAGAATATACCAGTTTCCTAGTGAAGAAGAATGAACTCAACAAGGGTGAACAAACACCACAACTTAACTAAATGCAATACTCCACCACTCAATAAGCACATAACTCCAAGAACTTACAATAGAAAGTTAAACTTGCATAGTGTACCTGCAAGTATGAGAAAGGCACAAAGAAGCAAAAAAGGATGAAAAGACCAAGATTAGTCACAAAACACACACTTTTATTGCTTCAATAACATGCACAATGCATCATACATTTAGAAGAGGCAATAGTTGCCATTATAGTCTTGAAGAGGAAGCTTGAAATTTCTCTCAACACACAAGAACAACTTGCAGAAGAGAGAGGAATCTTGAAAAGCATACACTCATATGAGATATCTAACTATCCAACTTGTCTCGAATGTTGGAACACTTTGAAATGAACTTCTAACTTACATTTATAGAAGAATATGTGATAAAGTAGAGGAAAGGTCATAATTACATTCCTAAATTGAAGGCCCATGATGTATTTATTACAGTTTAGTTGAACCACCTGAGAAGGTTCCATCATGGGTCATTAATTTCTGATGACCTAGTCTTCTCAATTAATTAAAAGAATATTAAAATAAAATATTTAAATAATAATAATAAATATTATTATTAAAATATTTAAATAAAAATATTAAATTAATTAACATAATGTCGGGACCCCCGTTGACCCGTTTGACTTGAAGAGGAGGGGGGTCCATGTGGATAGAGTCTGCACATAGCCCAACTCGGTGAGTTTCAAATCCTCTAACTCGGTGTTGCACTCGATTTTGAACCCCACACCAACTCTTTCCTTGCCTTGGAAATCGAGCTCTTTTGCATTGAGTCCTTCGAATGGTGAGCTATCAAACTTGATTCTTATCATTTTCCTTGGTTAACTTGAGGCCATTTATGCATTCCACATTGCCTTTTGTGAAACATATGTGAGCTTCCCCACGAAGTCACCAAGCTCCATTGGTTAGTTTTATCCTTTCCGAGTTCCATTTTTTCCACGAGCTTGGTTCATTCTCTACATGCTCATCCTCTATAAGCTCGACCGGAGCCAATTTACCCCACCATCATGGCTTTTTGAACACCTTGTGAGCTAATCAAAATGAACTCAATTCTCCACAACTCGTCTTTCACCAGCTCTTCTCGATGCTCATGCATAGGGTTCCTTGACTGAGTTGTATATCTTCCTCATTAAGCCAAAATGCATGTAGATCCTGTGAACCTGGCCTGATGTAAGTTAAGACTCGCCTCACGAATTCCACTACTACGGTCTTGCTTCAAACTCCAAATTGAGCCATTCTGAATTACCAAGCCACCTACATACATCATGAACATGAAGCTTTAAGCTCAGAAATTGAAAGCCTCTACAAATACATTAAACTTCGACACCCACGAGCTTAGTCTTTATCTCGACTTATTACCAAATTTTCCACAATATGAAAAATTTGACTCTAAATCATACTTTGTGGCTTTGTTCTATAATACATTGGTGACCCACAGAGGTTAAACAATTCAATGAATTTAAATTATTTCACTCCTGCATGTTGCGCTATTTAGAAATGATTTTCGAGCTATGAAAAATTTTAGGGATCACGTCACGTGGCCCTATCAACACTCAATCGATTGATTTCTCTGTGATAGCTCTAGCTTGACAGATAGAGTTATTTCTTCTTGTTTTGGACCACATATTCACATGCATTCCATGTTCAAACTCCATGAAACAACACCACGAGCTCCCTGAATTGTCATTCACGCTTTCCTGAGCCAATTCTTTCCAACTCGGTGAGCTCTACATGAAATCTATTGAGTTTTCCTAGCATCAATATCACCACCAAGTGTGTCCCCACGAGCTCTTCAACTGACTCGGCCTAGCTTTGTTTTACATGTCGACCCAAGCACCCGGTTGGCTCAACTCGGACTCTCACATGTCTATGTACCAAGCTCATATTTACCATCTTGCACATCTGAGTTCCTTACTCCCTCGGCAATAATGGGTCTATGCTCATTGGTTATAAACTCAAGCACTAGCTCATGCATTGAGCTCTTCTTTGATTCGATCGATCTCTTGAGCTATTCTATGCTTTATATCTATGGGAAATATTAAGACTTGTTCGATCATGTTCACATTTTCATGCCTCTTCCTCGATGTTGATTCCTATGATCACCCTGAGAAATTCATGTGGTATTTCAAGGGCTTCTCTTCGAATACATGCTTAATCCATTTATATCATGTCGAGCTCCAAACCTCAACACGTATTTTCGGATCGTTGTCTGATCATGCCTGATCTTCTTCCATGCATAACTTGCAACAATTTTTTCCCAAATATTTTACATATAACAACATAGTTGGAAAACTCCTTGTTGGAAGCACTCGAAAAAGGCTTCTACTATACTACAACATGCCTACTTCCTAGTTAAATATTGTCAAACGGATGAGATCTCACCGTGGTTTCAATAACTCATCAATGTTTACACATGTATTTAAGCTTAAAACTGATCAAATCCCTTTGCTACAAGTTTCACCCTCCATACATCAAATGGTTTTCTCACCTAAAACACCATCTAGTTCAACTTGATCATGCCAAACACCGTCGAGTTCAAATTGATTGGCCTTTCTTTCCTCGCATCCTTTGATCTCCATGCACTGGTTAATGTTGACTCAGACCTCAACTCGGTCTTGATTCCCATTTGACGAACACTTGTTATTCATTTTACCGATATCCTTTCAATGTTTGGTGTTCCTCACTTTGCGATGCATTCAAGGTCCATGCACCGCTCCACTCAACATTTGACTCATTCTTCCAACTTGGCGTCATTCCTTATTCACCTGTTTATATGGCAATTCACTCACCATACCTTAGTCATCAACTTCCTCCTCCAAATTCACCAACGTGCTCTGATCCTCCCATTTACACGGCCCATGTGGAAGTCTCATGTTGGTTTTCCATCCCAATATTTCCAATTGACCATGCTTTCCTGAATCTCCCCTATGCAGAGTTAACAACTTGGCCTGCCATCTCCAATGTCTCGAACTCAAGGCATACTAGCTCTAAATCCCCATGTAATGGCTCGCCACATTAATCCATGGGGCCCGACCTCAGCTTCACCACATAAACTTGGCAAGTAAGTTCCTTATCTCCACAATTCCCACCAGCGCGGGATCACCATGATTTTTTTCCTCCTGCCGAGTCGAGCCAGATGGGCTCTTCTTTCATCCCACAATGCATCCAAACCTCCTCTTCTGGAGTTCATGCTTTGGCTTGCCATTCATGAAAACCCACTTGGAAATCATCATGGAATTTTCCCATGCATGGAAATATCATATCAGCTTGCCATGACACTATCTCCATTATCGAGCCGAGTTCTCAATGCCCATGTATGAGTTACCTTAAAACAACACTTTGCAATGACTTGAATCACCTATACAGCTCCCTGGCCCTGAAAGGCATCTACCGTATTGATATATAAACCTTTTCCTTCATCAGATTTGAGGACAACATCAAACTCTTGGTGAAAACATTTCACCCGTAGCTTGTAAGGTGTGATAATTCCAATAGAAACCTTATGCCCGCTAACTTAAGTATCGATCCCCAGTCACTCCTCTCCACACCACGCTCGTCATTATGGTCCCTCAATAGAACCGATCTCTATTCTTTATTTATAATGATGAGTCAAGCTCATCCAACAATGAGAGAAAATGTACATGGCTTACCGAGCTATCCCGAAGCTGAGGGATTTATAATCGAGCAATAAATGAATCAATTCCAAGAGCTACCCTCCACATCTCCCAAGCTCGGCACCGAGTCACCAAAACCGGTCTCCGAGCTCTTGTCATAAGTTTTTCAAGCTTTCACCACATCGAGAACATTGAATGATCTCCTATTTTTACCTTGATTCGGCTTAGCTTGGGTGAACAAGCTCTTGATTTATGTCTGCAGCATGTGTACTTAGCTTAGTGAGATTCAATGAGGTCAAGTCCATCACGTGAGAAACTCTCCACCCGATATCAATGTCTTGAGCTCCTTAACCTTCTCACGAGCTCTGTGTTGCATTAAATATTTCCGAGTGAGCTCTACAGAACAAAGTTCAATCCATCAAATTTTCCATTGGCCAAGCTATACACAAATGTTGATTGCTTCTACGAGCTTGATTTATCCTTGCAATTTGTCACACCGTTATACTTCACAGCTCCTTTTAAGATGTTGGTTTGACTTAATTTTACATTGGTATTCTATGATGCTTATATTATCTTCCTGGATTGATAGAAGTCTTTCCATTACATAATTACAAACCTGAGATTCAATGATGTTGAACCTCCCATATCTACATAATCTCATATCATCTCGGTCAAACAAGATAATTCTCCCAAGTGGTTGGTCAAGCATTGTCTAATGGATTAGACCTAGCCTCATGTTAACTTAGCTTTCCCTAACTTGGCCTTCATATCTTTTTGCATTGATCTCTACTGAGATCCTTATAGAGTTCCCTTCATTCATCAATTTTCAACTAGCTATATTTTGCATTAACAAGATCTCATCGAGCTCTTACAACTGAGAGACCCTACCGAGATGATTTCGAGATGACTAACAATTTGACACTGGCTTCTCTATCAACTCGACCCCTAACTCTTCACTGAGTTGAGATCAACTGGGTACCTTTCGATGCTAGGTGATCTCTTCATATGTAATTTAGGAATTATTTTTAATTATTGTATCTTGATAATAACTGGAGGTGGGTTCTTGGGATAATTATTTCATTTTAAACGTGATAGGACCCCATTGTCCAATCTTGCCATGTGTGCAAAATTTGATAACATTTTTGGTGACCTCTCAAGGATGATTTCTGCTAAGCATGATTCTAGTAGCCTTAAGTCATCCATTGGGCATGGAGTCTATGTTGGAACCCCGAAAGTAGTATGATTTTCTTTGACACATCCCGGAATATCCTTGAGCATTGTCAATATCCTAGACCTCCTGGAATGCTAAGCATGAAATATACTAAAAGCTGTTGAATGCTTGACATCCATGGAATACCTGCAATTTTTTGAATGAAGTAGATTTTTGAAACTCTTATAGAATCTTTGAACATTCTTTCTCCCTAACACCTTCTAATGATGAAACAATGTGTAGAACAACACAAACACAAGCAATAAGGAAAGAAAAACAAAAACACACAACAATGTGCATAAGCACTTGGAGGAAAACACCTAATTTAATGACAGGCGGTTCTTCTCCATTGAGCCTAGATAGATGAAATGAATTTGCCTCTTTGAAATTTGTGATGATGTATGGCTCACTCAGAGCATCAAATTTGGCATGCCTACCGGTTTGGCCTTGTCTCCATCCCATTTGAGAACTAAATCTCCCTCTTGAAAACATTTTTGACGCCTTCTTGTCAAAAGATTTCTTAACTTGAGCCCGATGCTACTCCAAAGTTTTCATAGCCTTGTCTCATACTTCCTCTAACTCCATGAGTTCAAAGAAACCTACCATCGCGAGGGTCACTCTCTATAACTTTAAGTTGATGAGCTAACTCCAAAGAAGGTAACTCCAATGAGAGCATGATTTTTGCCTTTCTTCCATATACAAGAATGAAAGGAGAATTTCTAATGGCCCTTTTAGGTGTGATCCAATCTGCCCATAAGGTGGTCTTAAGTTGTGTATGCCAAGTCCTCTTGTTAGTCTCCATTATGCACTTAATAATCCTGTTGGTCCAAAAATCTATCGCTTGGGTAGATCTATGGATAAACGAGCCAACAGTGTGCAGGGCATAGCCCCTCTTTGAGTCAGCAAAGTGAAACTGGTTTATTGCTATTCTACCAGCAGGAATCTATGCAAGTCTCACAGATTCTACCTTCGGGGGTTTGGGATCTCATCCCAAAGAGGGGTGTTTCAATCGCAAAAAGAAAGAAAAGGAAGAGGGGATGAGGAGAGAGCAGTCCGAAGGGAGAAAAGAAATGAATTCCAAAGCAGAAAGGTCAGAAGATTTATGTTTTTGGGTTGGTAGTAAACAGAGCCAAACCTACTTGCATAAATAAACAAAGCAATACTGATGATAAATAAATGACAATAAAATAGAAGCAGATCCAATGCAGAATAAACACACGATCTAACATAAGAAAGATCTAATGTATATAACATGTATTCAAAGACAAAGTCCAAATATTGTATTATTAATTTGTTCACATAAAAGCTCAAAGTCTTTTTCCTTACTCCTATTTCTCATCTGAAAGATATTCATCCATCCCTCAACACAACAAGTGTTGGGGTATTTATAGAAGAAGAGGAGAAAAGAAGGCAAAAAGGAGCCAACAACTATTTACAAAGATATTTACAAAATATCTAAAAGTCATGTTGACTTTTTACAACTTGATGGATGACATCATCCCATGATGCAACATGGATGATGTCATCATTTGCATCAACATACTTCAGACATTCCAACAAGAAAGTCGGAGAAGAGAGAGAAGAAGAAGAAGGAGGAGGAGGAGCAGCTACTCGTCGTCATCATCCTGCGGCCGAAAGGGAGTAGCCTGCTTTTGATGCTGCTCAGGTGATGAGATATGGAACTGAGCGCGGTATTCCAAAAACTTGTTAATCATTGGCCCAAATTGATCCTGAGAAGGATCCTTGTGCAGTTCGTTGATTGCCTCACAAGTCTCCCACTCATCTATGAGCTTCTCTGGGAGTTTGGAATAATCCTTTTCTGCCTCAATGAGGAACTCGATGAAGTCCCTACAGTGCGGAGTTGTTGATAGATTCGATGTCAAATGTGACCTGCGCCCTGTTCTCGAGAAGCGATCTCCTTGAAGATCCGGATGGTTTCATCAGCTGACCTTAAGATAAAGGAAGGAGTGAGCAACCCCGAGACATGTTGAGAACAGCTTCGCTCCATTTGGTGCATTGATCCAAGGTCGCTTCCTTTACCTTGTCGATTTTTTCCGAATAAATTAAGCTGATCCACCGGTAGTCCAGTGGAAATGGTTTTGTTGAGGGCCCTTGGATGGCCGAAGACACCGAACTTGACCAGATCTTCGGTGACAGTCGAACATCTCAGTTGAAAGGTCTTGTGATAGAGTCTAGCATGATCTAGCTCTTCTAAGTTTATCTCGCTGATCTCGTATGAAGAAGAAGCGAGACCCAATCCGAAAAGGTTGAATTAGCCATTTGATCTTCCATTGGAATGTTAGCAGAAGAAGGAGTTAGAGATTTTTAGGCTCAGGGCGCATGAAAAATGTAGTTTACAGGGCTAAATAGGCAGGGCGCATGGGAAAGGGCTGTTGCAAAGGTTAAACTGGTGCCAAAGGCGCATGGCGCATGCGTACTGCAGAGTGCATTTTAGTAAAGGGCGCATGAGAACAACGTGTTGCATGGAGACAGGATGCGCCAAAGGCGCATGGACTTTTCATGTTACATTGGGATTTGGTGCGCCCTTTGGCGCATGGGAAAAGTGTGTAACAGGAACTTTTCGTGCGCCAAAGGAAATATGGCGCGGCGCACGGAGGGTTTGCACAACACGAATGTTATTGAAAGGAGGGATGCGCCTGCGCTTTTACGACTATACTTGGCGCAGATAGAACTTGTGTTGCATGGGCGCAGGGCACCAAGGGCGCATGGAAAGGCGATGCAGCACTGAATGATGGTGCGCCAAAGGAGCGCAAGTTTAGCTTGTGCAGCATGTGGAAGAGGCGCGCCTTGAGGGCGTATGAAAACTTGATGCAACAAGCATGATGGGTGCGCCATTGGTGCGGGTTCTAGTTATGCTGCAGAGGGGACAGATGCGCCATGGGGGCGCAACTGTTTATGATGTTGCACGACGCGCTGGTGCGCCCAAGGAAAAAACAGGGTTTGTTCTCCATGGTTTATCACTTCATTCTTTTTAGTTCAAAAGCTGCTTTGGGATATTCAATGGTTCAAGACAAAGGGGGTTCAGACCAAGTTTTCAAAATGACATCCTCTACCAGCAGATCTGGAAAGAGGGGGGAGGCTAGCTCAACAAATGCATATCAACAAACCAACCAGCAAGCCAAAAACCAGAAAATAAAGCACATGGACGAGAAAAGAACCTCTTACCCGGATAAATAGTGAAAATCTTGAGCACGGGTCCACAACGTGTTGAAAACGATGAGGCAGAGGCTGACAGGCTCAGAAAAATCACGTGCACAGCGAATAGTGAAAATGACATTTGGGCGCGCAAACCATATATATATAGGTTAGCTGGACATTAATGCGCCACCCACCTTTTGAAAGGCGCATGAGAGTGGCTGTCGACAGGGAAAAGTGTGCGCCCTTTGGCGCACCAAAACATTGTGTTGCAATAAGATTATGTGCGCCTGGCGCATCAAAAAGTGGTGCACCAAACGCTATGTAGACACAGGCGCATGCGCCTTGGCGCACGCAGGGAAGGCTCGACACACTTTGGCGCACCAAAAGTTGTGTTTAACATCTGAAAATCACGCGCCAAACGTTTTTAAGGGGCGCACCAAAAGTTGGTGTTACATAGCAATTTCATGTGCCCACCAAAAGGCTCAAAAGACTAAGTTCAAAACCAGATTTGCCGGGAAGGGATTTTACGACGTTTGAACGCAAGGGATCCCTAACGAGGGATCGTAACAAAATTTCGGTATAGTTATCGTCAAGAAATTGCCCTTGTTAATTTTACTGATAACAACTGCTCTTTCGGGACTATCCCCGAGCGAACTGGGGTAGAGAATCCCATTTCGCATGTGCCTATCCATTCATATCAGAGTCAAAAACAAGGGCGACCTGAGGGGGAGCAAAAGAAAACACACAACAAACCAAAAGCAAACACACGACGGAAGCAAACACACAACAAAAAGCAAACTATACAAAGAAGAGAGCAAGCTCTACTTCCTGAAGATCTTCAGATGCTGCCCGCTATAAGGAAGCGGGAGTTTGGTTCCATCCAGATATGAGAGATAGAAACTATTCTCTCCATTGAGCTGCTTGATCTTGAAGGGCCCTCTCCACAGGGAATCAAACTTTCCGTGCATGCCCTTTGGTTCTCTTCACTTGTCCCACAAAAGGACAAGATCTCCCACTTGAAAATCTCTTTACTTGGCCTTCTTATCAAAAAGCCTCTTAACTTGATTCTGATGTTCAGTGATCCTGTCGACCACCCTTACTCTCTTTTCTTCAAGTTCTGCCAGATACATGATTCTCTTTTCAAGAGAATTTTGGAAAGTTTCATCTTCAATGGCTCGTGCCAAGCACAGAGCAGGAAGTTCCACAGAAATGGGAAGCTCGGCATCAGTGCCATATAACACTTGAAAAGGTGACATGCCGAGAGATCTCTTGGGAGTAATACGATCGGCCCATAAAGCGTCGTACAAAGACTTGTGCCACATTCGTTGATTCTCATCTACTAACTTCCGTATGATGGTCACCAAGTTCTTGTTACTGGATTCCGCCTGACCATTTCCCTGAGGGTAATAGTCTGAGGTGTGAGCCAAAGTTATCCCATATTCATAGCAAAAACTAATGAATTCTCGTGAGGAGAAGTTAGAAGCATTATCAGCAATGATTTTGTTTGGAAGGCCGAACCTGACAATGATATTTTCTTTAATGAAATTACAAACCACCTCGTAAGTGGCATGCTTCGCATGTATGGCTTCCACCCACTTGGTGAAGTAATCCGTTGCTTTGTAAGGACATAGCTATGTCCAGACTCGATTGAGGATTGAGTGCGCTTAATAAAATCAATTCCCCATTGCTCGAATGGTTCATTGATAATTACCGCCTTAGGGAAAGGCAGCCAACTGGGCTTGCCCGACGAATTCACTGCGTGGTTCACACTTTGACACCCGGATGGTCAGTATCTTGAAAGAGCGTCGACCAATAGTACCGGCTCGAATGATCTTGTGTGTGCGATTACGGAGGAAGAGAAATGCCCTCCACAGCTGAATTGTGAAAACTTTCCAAGAGTTTTACTTTCTTTGGGGTTTGTTAACACATCACAAAAAGATGCCATCTATCCCACGTTTATATAAGCCATCATCCCGAGATGACATATTTAGCCGCTCTGAGCTTTATAGTGCGCTTCTCCTTTGCAGTTAGGTGCATCGGGCATTCGCCGTAGGTAAGGAAGAAAGTGATGTCGGAGTACCACTCATCACTAGTTGTAACAAATAGAACCAGAGGCAGAGAATCAAGCTCTTCCTACCGGTCCTGTGTTTCATCGGTGTAGTCACCCCTTTCATCAGGGTTTTCTGAATCTTTGTTTTCAGCCATAAGCTGACACAGGCCCTTGCCCCTTACCAGCTTGGTTGGTTTAATATCCAGGTCATACTCCTGGACTTTTGCGATCCAATTTCCTCGCAAGCTTCCTAACTCCTGCTGAGTTAGAATTGATTTCACCGCCGTGTCAGGGACCAGCACCACCGTATGCGAGTTTAGAATGTAATACCTGAAATTCTTCACTTTGCTTTGACAATGGCAAAGGCATGTTTTTCCGTTGAGTCATCTTTAGTTCGTGGAGGCTTGAGGGTAGAACTCATGAACGTGATTGGGGATTCAACATCCTCCGAGTTCTTTTGCATCAAGATTGCGGACACAAGTATGCTCGGATGCATAACTATACATGATGAAGTCCTGGAGATATCTAGACATACCAGACTGGTGCATGAGCAATGGAAGCTTTTATTTCTTCAAATGACCTTTTCCCCTCTTCACTCCATCTGAAAGTTGGTGACCCTTCATCATGTTCAATATATGACGGGTCTTTTCAGCAAAGTCAGGAACAAAACACCTGAGAAAGTTCACCTTTCCAAAGAAAGAATGAACACCAGTCTTGCTTGTAGGTAGAGTAATGCTCAATAGCTTTAACTCTTTCGGCATCTATCTTTGCTCCTTCTTTGCTAACCACATGGCCTAGCAACTTCCCTTCCGTGACTCCAAAAATAGACTTTTTGGGTTTAGGGAAATCCCATGTTCTCGGCACCTTGCCAACACTTGCTCTAAATGATCACAATGATCATTTCATCGTTTAGAGAACACGGTCAAGTCATCTAGATAAACCACGATGACTTTCCCCATCATACCTTTGAACGTGAAATCCATGGCCCCATTTGAAAAGTGGCACCAAAGCATTAGTTAGGCCGAAAGGCATCCTCGCATTGTAGGCAAACGTATTCCGTGGAGTAGTGAATGTTGTTTTAACTCGATCTTCAGTGAAACTTCAACTGATTCAGAATCTGAAAAACCACAAGCATGGACAAGATCTCTCCGATCCAGCCATCGCTTGCAGTAACTTGATCCATTACCGGAAGAGGGTAGTTGTCTTTCAAGCCGAAGCTTGATTCAAATTTCGAAAGTCTACGCATATGCATATCTCGCCATTTTTCTTGCAAGACCGGCACAATATTTGCTACCCAAGTGCTTGTGATGGATAGGGAAGATGATCTCATGGCCCAAAGCATCTTCGAATTTCGGCCCTGATGGTACCGAAATCTTGGGATTATAGTGCCTCTACTTCGGCGGAAGGCTTTGACATCGCCTTTTCAACGGAATGTCATGTCAACGCCCTTTCGCTTCAAGGACTTTAGATCAGCGTAGAGACCATGCCAATACGCCCATATATTTTTTCAAAGCAACTTGACAAATTTTCGCTTTCTTCAGCGTGCAACATTTGTCAATGTTCACTTAATTGCGGGTGTTCTATCGAACCTATATTGACCGGTTCGGTTTCGGGACGAGCTAGGGTCGTCTACTTCTTCTTTTTACAAAACGGTCATGCCCGTCGAACACGCGCTCCAGAGAAACCAGCCCTTTCGAATTTTATTTCCTTGAGCTGACATATACCATCGCTCCTTCGATTCATTGCCTTGATCGGTGACTCCACTCACGGCAAGTGGAAGTAGACCCTTCAAAATGCAATTCTTTAAAATTTTCTCGCCTTCTCCGTAAAGGCAATGAGTTGATTATCATAATTGAACACCGCCAATGCCGAGAATTGTCTCGCACACTTGGGCGGAAAACCACCTCAATGGTGTACTTGTTTGTTTTCAACCCTCGGGTGTGGGAGCATGAGAGATGCCGAAAAAACAATGAATCGGCCATGTCATTTGGGCTCTTGGAATCGCCTCTATTGAAAAAGCATCAAACTCCTCGATGTTGTCCCATACCGCATTACAGTAGGTTCGAGTCTTTCATTTTTTACTTGGTAAATCCTTTGACTTGATTTACAACTAGCTCTCGCATCACCTTGCACTTTTAGATTTTTAATTCCTCTTCTTTTGCGGCTTGCATACCATGTAAGAGAGATTCATACTCAATAGCAGATTGTTAGTGTTGAAAACTCGCAATTTAAAAGAGAGAGGAATGACTTCTTCCTCAGAGATATCAGCACGGCCCCGGCGCCACATCCACTAGTTGCACAACCTGCCATCAAATCGCAATGTCCAGATCTTATTAAGATCTCTTCTTCGAACGAGGACACCCATTTTATCCATCTTAGTAGATAAGAAGTAGTTCCCTATCCCTGATGATTCAAAAAGGATTTGGGCCTCTGGGGTCTTCAGAGCAGCTGGTAACCAAGTATTTCTTTTGTGATTCTCGGCTCCAAAGTCTCAGATTACGCCTTTTGACTGGAATTCTAGCTTTAGACCACCCATATGAATTTCTCCACCAACTTCGCTGCAAAAACTTCTTCCTAGCAATATTCCATAGGCCGCATGGGAATGTCAAAGAACGAGGACCTGCCATTTTTACTCTTTATCCGAGAAGGCCGCAAATGCAAATTACGCGTCTTTGATTTGGCCAACCAACGGAACTCGCTTAGTTTCCAAGGAATAACATCTCGCCGAAAGGCTTGGTAAGAGTGAGGCCCGCAGCATGGGCGACTTTTGTCCGCGCATGACGTTATCAAGCCCCGAATCAATCATGCAATTACTCACCTTATGTCCATTGATCAAAGAGAGAGATAGAAAGGCTCTATCTTGCTCGACGAGATGTGAAGCAACATTTATATGGGATTCGGTGGGGAGTGGAAAGGATTCCTTTTGGGGAAACCTCGATTAGATATAACACTTGACTTTGATACACTTAGTCAATCTTACAAGTTGTTCGGGGTTTGACCGAAGGTACTCACTTGCATATTGGATCTTGGTCTTTTTGCATGATCTATAATATCAAACGCGGACAAGGGTTGCGTTGGTAAAGGAATGAGTCCCTCACCTCACGATGATGGAATAGGATTAGTGGTCTTAGAAGGAATGTGAGAGGACTAATTTGGAGGAGAGATAGGGGGAAAAGATTTCTTTGTAAAAGATTTGCCAGGGAGTTGAGTAGGAAGAGGATTACCTCTTTTAGCAATGATCGGAGGCGCGCTTGACACGGCCCTCTCCTACCGGACATGGGCAGCAACTTCCGCTTTCTTTTCCTGCATGAGCGAGTAAAAACAAAGCATATGACCTGCCCACTTGCATATCCCTGGGTACCCTCTTCTTCATCGATTCTTCCTCACAAATTCCATATACCCGATAGTAGAGTCGCCAGTCGGTTCACCGACATCTTGATCATCTTCGCCTTGAGACGAAGGTTCTTCATAATACTACTCTTCTTCTTCAATTTCAGCCAGAGCGTTGACCAGAGGGGCCTCAAGTGCCAACCGCGGAGCAGCTGTAGGTAAGCGCGGTCTTTGTGAAACATTGTTAGGAACGAAATTCCTCCGCGGAATATCCCGGTATGAGGAACTGGGAGAGGCCTGGGCCAACTGCTTCTTCAATGCGAGCAAGTCATTCGCCATCTTTTGAAAGGCCGGATCGACGGGCGAAGTAATGGCGCAGGCCCAAGATTTAGGCTTTGTTGATTCCTTTTTAATTCACCGGATATTATAGATTATCCTCTATGTGAATGGCAATGCTTGGCGAGAATCAAGGTGGCAACTGCTCTCGAAGGAGCAAGAAACTTTCTGAGCTCATAGCATTTACGAAGAAACACTTGATTTTCCGGTGTTGGAAGCATGGCAACAGGGACACGGTTGATTAGTGCATTGAACCGGTGATAAAATCACGCATGGTCTCATTGGCCTCTTTCTTCAGGTGAGTGATTCGTGATAATAATGCAAATGCATCCTCTCAAGGCTTGTATCTCTGGCCTTTCAAAGCATCCGTAAGGTGGCCCAATCGGTGATAGATCCGCCAACAAATGCCGAAACCATTCAAACCGCAGCCCTTGTAGGGTTTCCAGAAAAAGGTGAACCGACACATCTTCGTGGGTCACATCCAAAATACCGCACGACATGATGAATGCAGATATGTGGGAATCCATGCTTTGATTTCCGCTCCCATCAAATTTAGGAAAATTCTTTCGATTTTCGTGAGGGAGCGCGTGAACCGGATGTGGTAAAGCTAAAGGACCCATATCGTTTCCCCATGGTACGCCATCTGAAAATCCGTAAAGAGAACACGAGCGGGAAGTGTGGTTCCGCCACAAGAAGCAAGGCACTACAAAGGGATGTGGATGCCCCCGCAAAGACTTTTCTTCGTGAAGGTGAGACACTCCTGGATGACCTGCACCGAGCTTAGCGCTAAAAAATGTGTCGCTGTCACGCTGAAATTATGCCTTTGAAGCAGATCGAAAGTAGGATCAGCCTTCTCCACGGGCTCACCTGTGCGTAAAGGTTCACTTCTTAGTGTACCTTCCAGATCTCGCAATGTTACAACGCAGATTTAAACTTTCTTTTTGGTTGTATCGCTGATTTTCTAGTTTTTCCGATAAAAACCAGCAGCAAATACTTTTCTAAATATTTAAAACTATCCTCTTCGTAAAACCGATCAAGGTTAAATGAAAAATAACAACGAGGATAAGATGGCAGGTAAGATTAGTAAGCTGATTTTTGATCTGATTTTAACTTTTTTTTAGGGTTTCAAACTTTTGCAAAGATTCAAAACTCGATCTATGGAAAATACTGATTTTTTGTAAAAACTCAGCGAACTAAAGATCTTTAACTGGACCAGATCTATGACTCTCAGAAGAAAATTTTTCAATTTGAGCACTTTTGCAAATTTTTGGATTTTTAACAAAAAGTTCAGATTTGCAAACAGGCAGCAATCTTCTGATTTTTCTGATTTTTTATCTTACTACCATCATAGATCTGACAGATCTATTCGATCCCCAGCAGAGTCGCCAAAAACTGTTGGTCCGAAAATCTGCCGCCGGGCATCTATGGATAAACGAGCTAACAGCAGTACAGGCATAGCCCCTCTTTGAGTCAAAGAAAGCAAAACCGGTTTATTGCTATTCTACCAAGCAGGAATCTATGCAAGTCTCATGATTCGCCTTTGGGGGTTTGGGATCTCATCCAGATGGGTGTTTCCGATGCGAAAAGAAAGAAAAGGAAGAGGGGATGAGGAGAGAGCAGTCGAAGGGAGAAAAGAAATGAATTCCAAAGGAGAAAGGTCAAGATTTATGTTTTTGGGTCAGTAAAAAGAGCCAAACCTACTTGCATAAATAAACAAAGCAATACCGATGATAAATAAATGACAATAAAATAGAACCAGATCCAACAGTAATAAACACATACGATCTAACATAAGAAAGATCTAATGTATATAACATGTATTCAAAGACAAAGCCCAAATATTGTGTTATTAATTTGTCCTCACATAAAAAGCTCAAAGTCTTTTTTCCTTACTCCTATTTCTCATCTAAAAGATATTCATCCATCCCTCAACACAACAAGTGTTGGGGTATTTATAGAAGAAGAGGAGAAAAGAAGGCAAAAAGGAGCCCACAACTATTTACAAAGATATTTACAAAATATCTAAAAGTCATGTTGACTTTTTACAACTTGATGGATGACATCATCCCATGATGCAACATGGATGATGTCATCATTTGTGTCAACACACTTTAGACATTCCAACAAGAAAGTCGGAGAAGAGAGAGAAGAAGAACGAGGAGCTACTCGCCGTCATCATCCCGAGGCCGAAAGGGAGTAGCCTCGCTTTTGATGCTCGCTCTGTGATGAGATATGGAACTCGAGCGTATTCCAAAAACTTGTTAATCATTATTTCCAATTGATCCCGAGAAGGATCCTGTGCGCTTCGCCGATTTCCTCACAAGTCTCCCGCTCATCTATGAGCTTCTCGGGAGTTTGGAATAATCCTTTTCCACCTCAATGAGGAACCCGGCGAAGTCCCAAGCCAAAGCAAGTTGTTGATAGATTGATTGTCAAATGTGACCTCGGCCTCGTTCTCCTTGAGAAGCGATCTCCTTGAAGATCCTGGATGGTTTCATCACCTGACCTTAAGATAAAGGAAGGAGTGAGAAACCCCGGAGACATGTTGAGAACATTCCATTTGGTGCATTGCATCCAGAGTCGCTTCCTTTACCTTGTCGATTTTTTCCAGTATAAATTCAATTTTGATCCACCCGGTAGCAGTCCAGAGTGGACATGGTTTTGTTGAGGGCCCTCGATGGCCGAAGACACTGAACTGACCAGATCTTCAACCTAAAATTTCAACATCCGTTGAAAGGTCTCGTGTTGGAGTCTAGCATGATCTAGCTCTTCTAAGTTTATCTACCGATCTATCGCATGAAGAAGAAGCGAGACCCAATCCGAAAAGGTTGAATTAGCCATTTGATCTTCCATTGAACGCTAAACCTAAGAAGGAGTTAGAGATTTTAGGCTCAGGGCGCATGAAAAATGTAGTTTACAGGTGGCTAAAACAGTGGTGCACGGAAAGGGTGTTGCAGAAAGGTTAAACCGGCGCCAAAGGCACATGGCGCATGCATACCGTAGAGTGCATTTTAGTAAAGGGCGATGAGAACAGCGTGTTTGCATGGAGACAGGATGTGCCAAAGGCGCATGGACCTTTCATGTTACATTGGGATTTGGTGTGCCTTTCGCGCATAGGAAAAGTGTGTAACTAAGAACGCTTAGCGTGCACCAAAGGAAATATGGCGCGACACACGGAGGGTTTCAAGCACAACACGAATGTTATTGAAAGGAGGGATGCGCCTGCGCTTTTACGACTATACTTGGCGCAGATAGAACTTGTGTTGCATGGGCGCAGGGCGCGCCAAGGAGTGCATGGAAAGGAGATGCAAAGACTAAATGATGGTGCAGACAAAGGAGCGCAAGTTTAGCTTCATGCAAAGATGTGAAGAGGCGCGCCTTGAGGGCGTATGAAAACTTGATGCAACAAGCATGATGGGTGCGCCATTGGCGCGGGTTCTAGTTATGCTGCAGAGGGGACAGATGCGCCATGGGGGCACAACTATTTATGATGTTGCACGACGCGCTAGTGTGCCCAAGGAAAAAACAGGGTTTGTTCTCCATGGTTTATCACTTCATTCTTTTCCTCAAAAGGTGCTTGGGATAATCAATGGTTCAAGACAAAGGGGGTTCAGACCAAGTTTTCAAAATGACATCCTCTACCAGCAGATCTGGAAAGAGGGGGAAGGCTAGCTCAACAAATGCATATCAACAAACCAACCAGCAAGCCAAAAACCAGAAAATAAAGCACATGGATGAGAAAAGAACCTCTTACCTGGATAAATAGTGAAAATCTTGAGCGGGTCCACAACGTGTTGAAAACAACGAGGTTTAGATGCTGTGCTCGGAAAAATCACGTATATGTACAATAATAGTGAAAATGACATTTGGGCGCGCAAACCATATATATATAGGTTAGCTGGACATTAATGCACCACCCACCTTTTGAAAGGCGCATGAGAGTGGTCACAACAGGAAAAGCGTGTGCCCTTTGGCACACCAAAACATTGTGTTGCAATAAGATTATGTGCGCCCTCTGGCGCATCAAAAAGTGGCGCACCAAATGCTATGTCGACATAGGCGCATGCGCCTTTAGCCGCACGCATTAGGAAGGCTCGACACACTTTGGCGCACCAAAAGTTGTGTTTAACACATATCGAAAATCACGCGCCAAAGGTTTTAAGGGGGTGCACTAAAGTTGGTGTTACATAGCAATTTCATGCGCCACCAAAAAGGCTCAAAAGACTAAGTTAAAACCAGATTTCCCGTGAAGGGATTTACGACGTTTGAACGCAAGGGATCCCTAACAAGGATCGGAACAAAATTTCCGGATAGTTATCAGTGTAAAATTGCCCTTGTCAATTTTACGGGATAACAAATCCTTATAAGGTTTTTGTTGCTAGACTCACCAATCCATTTCCTTACAAATAGCAATTGGATGAAGTTTTGATTTATACCCCATTTTTAATAAGCCCATTCACTCAATTTCATACCAAGAAAATACAAACGCGTTGTCTGAAATGACTATAAACGGAACACCGAACCTCATCATTATACCCTCCAAAAATCCAGAATCGCCTTTTCATTGCTCTCTTTTAATGTTACCGCTCTCGTCTATTGAGTAAAATAGTTTGTTCTGTAAGGACCCACTTATGTCCATCACCTGGATGGAGGATTAATCATCCGATGAAGTCCAACCCCATTGAACAAAATGGTTGATCCACTTGAATGGATGTAGAGGAAGAGCTGCCAACTTCTACTTACTCGTGAAAAAGGTGCATTCCTTACATTTCCTTACATAGAGATGGGCATTCTTGAATAAATCCGCCAATACTAGATACTCACATGATCTTGGTAGTTGTTGATCGTGGTGGAATAATGTCCTCTGGGGAGATAGGTCATTATGAAATTTTTATCAGTATCTTACTTACCTGTTTCGGTCCTATACAGAGAAAGGAGAACACCGTTAAAATATTTTCAAAGAGAACGCTATCCACAAAAACATATGGGATAGATTGAAGATGGAAAGTTCATCTTTGGTTTTATCCATGTTTTTTGGGTATGCTCCCGAGAAGAGGAAATTCTTCATTTTTGATAACATGATAAAAATCGGCTTGATCAAAATCCTCATCAGTATTTAGGAGTGGCATGTCCTCATTACCTTTTGATTCCATGTTCCAGACAAGTTGCTTACACAAACCCTTACCTTGACAAGTTTAGTGACTTTGATGTGCACGTCATACTCCATTACCTTTGTGATCCATCCATCACACTTTTCATTCATTTATTTGTTCAACAAAAACTCCTCGACACTGGATGAGACACCATCGAGATGAATCTTATTGTTGGACACCATGTGCTTGAATTTCTTCAAAGCTTGAATAATCGCAACGACTTGCTTTTCAATGAATGAGTATTTGAACTTGTAGTCTTTGAGGCATCGATCAAGAAAGAAATTGGTTGCTCCATCAAAGTTGTTGTTTTGTTGGGTGAGGATCCCTAAAATGCTCTCTTGACTCGTAAAAAGCATAAAGGATAAAATCTTTGTCAAACCCGGGGTTCACTAGCATGGGAGCTTGAGAAATGGTTATTTTGATGGCTTTGAAAATTTCTCTTCCTTCCTTTGTCCATGAGAATGGCATGTTTTTATTCAGCATGGCTGTCGAAGTGGTTTTGCCAATGTCACAAATTGAGGGATGAATCTTGCACAAAATTTATGGTTCCTAAAAACTCGGAGGACCTTCTGTGACTTGGGAGAGATAAGGACATAATCGAATGAATCCCGGTTGGATCGATTGATAATCCTTCCACATGAAACAACATGCCCCAACAATTTTCCTCATACACTTTGAAAATACATTTCTTAGGGTTAAGTGAAACCCAAATTCCCTACACCTTCGAAAAACTTTCCTTAGATGCGTGATGTGATCTTTTGCATGCTTAGAGTATACAGTTATATCATCAAGGTAAACCAAAATAATAACATTGATTAGTCCCTTAAATTCCATGTCCATGGCTCTTTGGAAAGTAGCCCCGGCATTGGACAATCCAACTGGCATTTTATTGTAGGCATATGTGCCCCACTTGGTAGTGAAAGCCATTTTGAATTGGTCAGATTCTTGGACTAGGATTTTATTATAACCCGAATATCCATCAAGCAAAGAAAATATTTGAGCTCCCGCCACCATTTGAAGGATCTTTGCCATCGATGGAAGAGGATAATGGTATTTTAATGACACGATTCAAATCCTCAAATCTACGCATAATCGATCTCTCCGTTCTTCTTCCTCATGGGAAAAAAATTGGCTACCCATGAGGAATGCTTGATGGGAAAAAGTATATAAAGCCTCGATGAGCTTGGTTAGCTCCTTTCTCATTAGTGGCTCAATTTTGGGATTAATTGGTCTTTGTTTCGATGAACCGCTTAGCATTAAGATCCAGTTCAATGGTATGTTGGCTAGACACGGATCAAAACCACACAGATCTTTATAGCTCCATGCAAAGATGTCATGATACTCTTGACAATGTTTGATGAAATTTTCTTTCTCCTCAGAAGTACACACTTTTCCGATCTTGAGAAACTTTGCATTTGATACTTCGACTTCCTCAAAATATTCTTCTTTGACCACCATGTTAGGGCTTTGTCTTTTGGCTTGGTCATCTGAATTGAAAATGGATTCCAAAGTGACTAAACCTTTTGGTAACTTGTTGCTTTTCAATTGGATAATTTTCTCACCATATGACTCCTACAACTTATCTTGATTCTTTTGCAGCAAACTCCGCCTCTTCTTGTAGGAAGAGGACAATTTGTTTGTCACTATCAAACACTTGCCAACTACTCACATTATCAGGGACTACCGGTTGAACCACCATTTTAACAAATTGCTGCTCTTCTTTCATGATATCAACTGGTATGTTGTATTGCAAACCAATTGTAGCAAGCCTATCCACATCTTGATTTTGATCTCTAGGAACTGCATGGATCCCAAAAGCTTCAAAATCTTCGATCAAGGTTCTAGAATCGGTTCTTGTATGATCTTAAAAGATCATTTTTGGATGCACTACATGCCAAAACTTGATGAAAACTAACTCACTATCTCCAAAAATAGTCAAGGCCTTGATTCCCTTCCTTTAGGCTAGCTGAATTCCTTGCACAAGATCCTCATATTCAACAACATTGTTAGTGCAGCTGAACTACAACCGAAAAGATGAGAAGTACTTATCTCCTCCGGAGAAATTAACATAACACCAAAGACTGATCCATTCTTACTTCTTGATCCATCAAGAACAATTGCCACAGTCCTTTAGAATCACTTGGTGTTTTGACAAGTTGTGGTATGATCGTATCTTCTTCATGGATATAGTAAGTACCTAATCTTGTTTCTTCCAAGACCAGCAAACCAACTTCTTCTTCTACCAATACATCGTTGTAGGATCAGATCGATGATCTCTACTTACTTCATCTAGCAAAGTATCAGGGACTTCTTCAACAAGGGTGGTTGGTTCATGATCGGCATCTTCCTCTTCTGGATCACCGATGGTGTAATTTCCATTTATGGGACTAGCAGTGTAGGGTTCTACATGATTATGGTAGATTGGTTATGCCCTTATAGTTACTTTGGTTCCATATTGAGTCCTAAGAATCATATGCGACCAATTGGCCGATAGGTAACCGCCATCTTGGTGGTGAAATCTCGTGATAGGTAGATGGCAAAGAGGGAGGGAGATCAATGATCGATATATCTTGGGTGAATGAAAACTTGGGCATGCATGGATGGTAATTTGAAGTCCTTTGATAACCCCAATAGTCTTAACAGTTGTGCCATCTAAATGAACAACCCTCTCTGCAACTAGCGCATATTGATGCCTAGTACATCTATAATTTGTTAGGAATGATAGAGCTATTGGCACCAGTAATCGATCATGCAATTATGTACTGTGGTCGCCAATGATCAGGGAAATGTAGAATGGCGGTGGTTTGTTTGTCATAGGAATAATTTTCCCTTCCTGGTTGACACAAACTTGTAGTAGTTGTCACTCCATGACCTGGTGATCCGCTGGTTGTAGCAAAATTGTTTGAGCTTCTCACAATAGGTTTCTTTGGGAAGGGATTGAGAGTGCATCCCACATGGTAATGCTCAGATTGGTTTTCTTCATTTTTTCTACTATGCTGAAGGGAATCGCTCCTACTTTGATGACACTTTTTTGGGCATTGGGGTCCTCCTTTGGAAAATGTTTGTTGGGTACCGTGATGCCTGGAGAACCATATTTCCCTACGACGTGGCTAAAGTGTTTCTGGTGATTTCTTTCCCGCATTTTTATCAACTACCATTTGTAACCCAAGTTGAGTAGTGGATGCTAGATCAGCTTTGGGAGGTTGAGGCTCCATCACTCTCTTCTTCGAACGTGTTTGCATTGCCACCGATGAAGAATCTATATTCAACCCATAAAATCTTTTGCTTGCTAGTTTAGCAAAGTGGATTCTTCAGTGCTCGTGGTTGATCTATCGCTTCTTGCGTAGATGAATTTTTCATTAACTTTCAAGGGGCATATACACTTTGAACCATAAGGGCCTCGGCTAAGAACTCCATTGGGACAAAGATTTTTATTTTGGGGTTGAGAGCAAGGATAGCACCATTCATAGTCTTTAACTAGATTATTCTGAACAAGTATTATAGCTCTAGATGAGCTAGCTGCAAGAGAGTTTCAAAAGTTCAAGGGCCTGACATTTGCAACTTGACTTGTAGTTTGATTTTGAGGCTGATTGTTTTCTTGAAAAGGAGGACAAGTTAGCTCGATATTGCTGATTTTTGGCTGATACGGATGATTGTATTGAAACTGTTTCCTTTTGGGTGCAATGAGCTCATTTCCAAAATTTTGCAGTAGTGACTTGACTTCAAATAGGTCATTTGAAGAGGCAGGGGAAGATTGAGATGGTTTCTTGGAGTCTACTAGAATAGGAGCAATGATAGGCTGATGGTTCATAAGATCTAGAGAAAAAGGCATTGGTGGTCGTGGAGCTATCTTTCCAGCCTGAATCAAATAATTCTCTGCACTTATGGCAACTTCGTAAGCATCAAGAAGTGTAGTCCCTCCCATGGACTGGATCATAAATCGCTACATCGCTATTCAAGGATCGTAAATAGTATAAGAATGCATTATGTGTAGAAGGCTTTACAAGCGCTGGAATCCTATTCTAAGTCTTATGGAATCGGAAGTTGAAATCACTCATGTATTCTTGGGAAGCTCTCTTCATGGTAGTGAGTTGTTCCAAAAGTGATAGGTGATCACTTTTGTCTTTGAACTATTTACATAGCTTTTCTCCCAACTCGTCCCAAGTGGTTATAGTGCCAACACCTAACCTGCGAAACCATTGAAGTGCTTTTCCCTTGAAAGAGGTAGCAAGAAGTCTAACTGCAACGTTGTCTTCTGTGATATTATGTACTACGCAGATGCTGGCTACATCAAAGATATGCTCCACTGGAGTAACGTGAGTTTCCCCATGTAGAAGGGTAAACTTTTGAGTGCCGCAATAGGTATCGGGTCACGTTGAGCCAACATAAGAGGACTGCTTGCATTGAAAGGGGGAAAACTTGGTTCCTTGCCATAGCAATGAAAGGTTGATTGTTCTTGGGTGGAGGAAATCTTCCGTAAGGAGGAGTCGAATGACCCCTATAAGATAAATCTACAACTGGGGATGTGGAAATGCCTCTTCTTCTTCTCTTTGGAGGAGACAAGGAAAGTTTGATATGTTGATAATTTCCTTTCTTTGAAGAAGCTCTTGTCTAAATTCTTCGCAAAAGTTACCGCACTGAGATTTGGAATCCAAAGATATAGAGTCGCCATGTACTTTGAATTGTGTAAGTGAGAAGAGAAGTACCAACTCTATCCCATCGAGAATGCCAAAAATTGTTGTTGCCAAATCACTACACCCTCCGAATGGACAAGATGTGAATAGGATGTCTGGGTGTGATTGGGACACATGGGATCACCTCTCAAGCATGCGACTTGAGCTTGAAGTGAACCTACAGAGAAGGCCAGCTCCTCTTCCTAAACTAAGTGATTTACTACTCCTAGTGTAACAAAAATGATTATCTAGTCCTATGCTAACATCTTCATGGGGTTTTAGGGAAAGATATTTACAGAAATGAAATTATACTAGGGATGGTGATGCACCAAATAAAGGGTGTTTCCAAACTTAGGAAGGGTTAATTTGAAGAGGGTGTGTGCACCACAAGTCAACCTCACCTACTGCAACTTAGAGAGGGTACATGATACCACAAACTAAGAGACATGTGTTCCCTTTGTTAAACTTTATCAGACCGAGAAATATACCAATTTCCCAGTGAAGAAGTATGAACTCAAGAAGGGTGAACAGACACCACAACTCAACTACATGCAATACTCCACCACTCGATAAGCACAAAACTCCAAGAACTTGCAATAGAAACTTAAACTTGCATAGTGTACCTACAAGTATGAGAAAGGCACAAAGAAGCACTGAAGGATGAAAGGACCAAGATTAGTCACAAACACACACTTTTATTGCTTCAATAACATGCACAATTCATCATACATTCGGAAGAGGAAATAATTTCCATTACTGAGTCTTGAAGAGGAAGCTTGAAAGTTCTCTCAACACATAATAACAACTTGCAGAAGAGAGAGGAATCTTGAAAATCGTACACTCACCCGAGATATCTAAGCTGTACAACTTGTTTGAATTGTTGAACCCTTTGAAATGAACTTCCAACTTACATTTATAGAAGAATATGTGAGAAAGAAGGTGAAAGGTCATAATTACATTCCTAAATCAAGGCTCGTGATGTATTTATTACAGTTAGTTAAACGACCTAAGAAGTTCCATCATGGGTCATTAATTTCCTAATGACCTAGTCTTCTCAATTAATTAAAAGAATATTTAAATAATAATAATAAATATTATTATTAAAATATTTAAATAAAAATATTAAATTAATTAACATAATGTCGGGACCCCCGTTGACCCGTTTGACTTGAAGAGGAGGGGGTCCATGTGGATAGAGTCTCAGACATAGCCCAACTCGGTGAGTTTCAAATCCTCTAACTCGGTGTTGCACTCGATTTTGAACCCCACACCAACTCTTTCCTTGCCTTAGAAATCGAGCTCTTTTGCATTGATTCCTTTGAATGGTGAGCTATCAAACTTGATTCTTATCATTTTCCTTGGTTAACTCGAGGCCATTTATGCATTCCACATTGCCTTTCGTGAAACATATGTGAGCTTCCCCACGAAGTCACAAATCTCCATCAAGTTAGTTTTATCCTTTCCGAGTTCCATTTTTCCACGAGCTTGGTTCATTCTCTACATGCTCATCCTCTATAAGCTTGACCAAAGCCAATTTACCCCACCATCATGGCTTTTTGAACACCTTGTGAGCTAATCAAAATGAACTCAATTCTCCATAACTCGTCTTTCACCAACTCTTCTCAATGCTCATGCATAGGGTTCCTTGACTGAGTTGTATATCTTCCTCATTAAGCCAAAATGCATGTAGATCCTGTGAACCTAGCCTGACATAAGTTAAGACTCACCTCACGAATGCCACTGCTACGGTCTTGCTTCAAACTCCAAATCGAGCCATTCTGAATTACCAAGCCACCTACATGCATCATGAACATGAAGCTTTAAGCTTGAAATTGAAAGCCTCTACAAATACATTAAACTTCGACACCCATGAGCTTAGTCTTTATCTCGACTTGGTACCAACGTTTCCACAATATGAAAAGTTTGACTCTAAATCATACTTCGTGGCTTTGTTCTATAATACATTGGTGACCCACAGAGGTTAAACAATTCAATGAATTTAAATTATTTCACTCCTGCATGTTGCGCTATTTAGAAATGATTTTCGAGCTATGAAAATTGTTAGGGATCACGTCACGTGGCCCTGTCAACACTCAATCGATTGATTTCTCTGTGATAGCTCTAGCTTGACAGATAGAGTTATTTCTTCTTGTTTTGGACCACATATTCACATGCATTCCATGTTCAAACTCCATGAAACAACACCATGAGCTCCCTAAATTGTCATTCATGCTTTCCTGAGCCAATTCTTTCCAACTCGGCGAGCTCTACACAAAATCTACTGAGTTGTCCTAGCATCAATATCACCGCCAAGTGTGTCCCCATGAGCTCTTCAACTGACTCGGCCTGGCTTTGTTTTGCATGTCGACCCGAGCACCCGGTTGGCTCAACTCAGACTCTCACATGTCTATGTACCGAGCTCATATTTACCATCTTGCACATCTGAGTTCCTTACTCCCTCAAAGAACAATGGGTCTATGCTCATTGGTTATAAACTCAAGCACTAGCTCATGCGTTGAGCTCTTCTTTGATTTGGTCGATCTCTCAAGCTATTCTATGCTTTGTATCTATGGGAAATATTAAGACTTGTTCGATCATGTTCACATTTTCATGCCTCTTCCTCGATGTTGATTCCTGCGATCACCCTGAGAAATTCATGTGGTATTTCAAGGGCTTCTCTTTGAATACATGCTTAATCCCTTTATATCATGTCGAGCTCCAAACCTCAACACGTCTTTTTGGATCATTGTCTGATCATGCCTGATCTCCTTCCATGCATACCTTGCAACAATTTTTTCCCAAAGATTTTACATGACCCATTCGAGCTTCAAGCTTCTGCAAACATGGATATTGTAGGATAGAGTCCATCTAAGTGATCCCTTGAACTCGTGGCTATGAAAATATCATTTTATCTGTCGGGCCGAGTTCAGCCATATCCTATTTTCCCATGTCATCTTATCATATCTACAACATGTCTCTAAGAACCGCTATGCCATAAGTGATTTCACTCAAGATATCAGTAAACTCGACCATCAATTCCTTTGGGTCTAACTAGGATTAATATTTTAACTGAACTTCAGTCTGAGCTATAAGCTTGATCTCTCAGTGAGCTCAAATGTTTCAACGCTGAGCTATTTCCTTTCTCCCAAGAAACATGCTTGACTTTCTGAGTGACTCGTTGAAGATGCTCATATAATTGCAAAGCAAATTGTGCTTCATGAATATTCTGATATGAAACAGATCCACCTCTATGAGATTCACTTCCATGAGTTACATCGTAAAACAAGTAAGGTCTCAATAGAGAATCTTTGTAATAAATTTCATCAGGTCTCCCGGTAACACTCTCACTGTCACTTAATCGATTTTGATAAAAATATCTTGAAGGAAAATCCCAAATTTGAGGATGCATTCGATATTGAATAGATAACAACATAGTTGGACAACCTGCTTGTTGGAAGTGCTCAAAAAGGCTTCTACTATACTGCAACATGCCTGCTGCCTAGTTAAATACTGTCAACCGAGATGAGATCTCACCGTGGTTTCAACAACTCATCACTGTCGGCACATGTATTTAAGCTTGAAACTAAGCAAATACCTTTGCTACGTGTTTCACCCTCCATACATCGATGGTTCACTCACCTAAAACACCATCTAGTTCAACTTGATCATGCCAAACACCATCGAGTTCAAATTGATTGGCCTTTCTTTCCTCACATCCTTTGATCTCCATGCACTGGTTAATGCCAACTCAGACCTCAACTCGGTCTTGATTCCCATTTTACGAACACTTGTTATTCATTTTACCGATATCCTTTCAATGTTTGGTGTTCCTCACTTTGTGATGCATTCAAGGTCCATGCACCGCTCCACTCGGCATTTGACTCATTCTTCCAACTTGGTGTCATTCCTTATTCACCTGTTTATATGGTGATTTACTCATCATACCTCGGTCATCAACTTCCTCCTCCAAATTCACCAACATGCTCTAATCCTCCCATTTACATGGCTCGTGCGGAAGTCTCATGTTGGTTTTCCATCCCAATATTTCCAATTGACCATGCTTTCCTGAATCTTCCCTACGTGGAGTTAATAGCTTGGCCTAATCTCCAATGTCTCAAACTTGGCATACTAGCTCTAAATCCCCGTGTAATGGCTCGGCCACATTAATCCATGGGGCCCAACCTCAGCTTCACCTCGTAAACTTGGCAAGTAAGTTCATTATCTCCATAATTCCCACCAACGCTTTGGGGTCACCATGATTTTTTCCTCCTACCGAGTCGAGCCAAATGGGCTATTCTTTCATCCACGATGCATCCAAACCTCCTCTACATGGAGTTCATGCTTTGGCTTGCCATTCATGAAAACCCACTTGGAAATCATCATGGAATTTTCCCATGTGTGGAAATATCATATCGGCTTGCCATGACACTATCTCCATTATCGAGCTGAGTTCTCAATGCCCATGTATGAGTTACCTTAAAACAACACTCTGCAATGACTTGAATCACCTATATAGCTCCCTCGCCCCGAAAGGCATCTACCGTATTGATATATAAACCTTTTCCTTCATCAAATTTGAGGACAACATCAAACTCTTGATGAAAAAATTTTAGTCAGCAGCTTGTAAGGTGTGATAATTCCAACATAAACCTTTATGTCTCGCCAACTTAAGTATCGATCCCCAAGTCACTCCTCTCTCGCACCATGCTTGTCGTCATGGTCCTCAATAGAACCAAGCTCTATTCTTTATTTATAATGACGAGTCAAGCTCATCTAACAATGTGGGAAAATGTACATGGCTTACCGAGCTATCCATAAGCCGAGAGGATTTATAATCAAGCAATAAATGAATTGATTCCAAGAGCTCCCTCCACATCTCCCAAGCTCGGCACCAAGTCACCGCAACCGGTCTCCGATCTCTCACCGTGAGTTTCGAGCTTTCACCACATCGAGAACATTGAATGATCTCATGTTTTTACCTTGATTCGGCTTAGCTCGGGTGAATGAGATCTCGATTTATGTCTCGCAGCATGTGTACTTAGCTCTGAGATTCAATGAGCTCAAGTCCATCACGTGAGAAACTCGCCACCGATATCAATGAACCAAGCTCCTTAACCTTCTCACAAGCTCCGTGTTTTAAATATTTCCTAAGTGAGCTCTCATGCAATAAAGTTCAATCCATCGAATTTTCCATCGGCTAAGCTATACATGAATGTTGATTGTTTCTATGAGCTTGATTTATCCTGTGCAATTTGTCACACCATTATACTTCACAGCTCCTTTTAAGATTTCGGTTTGACTCAATTTTGCATTGGTATTCTATGATGCTTATATAATCTTCCTGGATCGATAGAATTCTTTTCATTACATAATTATAAACCCGAGGTTCAATTATGTTGAACCTCCCATATCTGCATAATCTCATATCATCTCGGTCAAACAAGATAATTCTCCCAAGTGGTTGGTCGAGCACTGTCTAATGGATTAGACCTGGCCTCATGTTAACTTAGCTTTCCCTGACTCGGCCTTCATATCTTTTTGCATCGATCTCTACCAAGATCCTTATAGAGTTCCCTTCATTCATCAATTTTCAACTAGCTATATTTTGCATTAACAAGATCTCATCGAGCTCTTACAACTGAGAGACTCTACCGAGATGATTTCCGAGATGACTATCAATTTGACACCGGGTTCTCTATCAACTCGACCCCGAACTCTTCACTGAGTTGAGATCAACTGGGTGCCTTTCGATGCTAGGTGATCTCTTCATATGCAATTTAGGAATTATTTTTAATTATTGTATCTCGATAATAACCAGAGGTGGGTTCCTGGGACTATTATTTCATTTTGAACGTGATAGGACCCCGTTGTCCAATCTTGCCATGTGTACAAAATTGATAACACGTAGAATGGATGATCACCTCCTACCACTCCTATAACACTCATTAGGGGCATCCACATTCGTCTCTTACAGGTGTTATTATTTCATTTTGTAATTAGAACTTTACATTACTTGCTTATACATGCTTTTGACATATGGGTTATCTTTCTAACATGATAATAGGTGCTTCATGTGTAGCATTTTTTGCAGGACTATTCGCGTACATGGCTATCAATTATTTTTACTTGCTTGTTTTGTTTGCTATCATATACAAACCTTGCCCTTTTTGTTTGCACACTTGTTTGTTGTATATAGTCATTGTGGCCTTACGTGTCTTCTGCGACATCATGAGTTATTTCTCGTGTTTAAAACCCACTTTGGTGGTCTATGTTTGGCTTCTTACATGTTTACTTGGATCCTAGCTTACACTTATCTCGCATAAAGCATACACTTGTCTTTTTACATGCATGATTGTTCGTAGTAACACTTGTTTCTAGCCACTTGTTTTAGTGTGCATTGTTTCTACCAAGTGCATTGCCTTCACCCTATAGGGAACAGCTTTATGTGTTTGGTCCTCTTTTTGGGGCCATATTCTCCTTTCAAAGTGACAAGGGCATCATTTGGGGTTTTACATACTACACAACACTTCTATACGGTATATAGTTGAGTTTAGTTTTAACCCTTGGCATTGTGTGTTATATAAAAGTGGGTTCAAACCAGTCTATCAACCCCATACACAATGGATTTTAAAAGACATGGTTATACTTATCATTTTGGGGAGCAAAGCATAAAGTTAGAGGATACAACGGATTTCCTCTCTACACTACTTCATCCAAAGGTGTCGATCACCCAAAAATCAATCAAGATAAATATTTTGTCACACAACTTCAATGAATCTTACAAAGTTCGAGAATAATACAACTTTCTCCCTATACTTATTTAGCTTGTGGTGGTGTGAGATTTCCCAAAAAAATCACAAGACAGATATCCTTTCTACACTCTTTCTCTCATCATGGATCAGGTGCACATGTTACTTTTACATTTTTCATTTCCATTATATACTTTTTACTATATACATGCATTTTGACATATATACATGTGTATTTGACTACTTGATCATCTTCTCCTTACAGTTCGACCGTATGAGAAGCAAGTAGTCAACAACGGCAACAATAATGACATCAACAACAACAACATTTTGTGGTAACACACACCTCATACTAACATGTAGGTACATCAGACACATTGGAAACTACACACATGTTTCTACCCTAGGTTCACTCTCACCACTTTTTGCACTTTTACATATTTAGTTTCCATGCTCCACTATTTTCTCATTCCACACTTTGTCTAGTCCATCGGCACGCTTTCTACATCACTCTACATGGACATCAGGTATGCATCTCTATCTACTTTATGTTACCGAGCATTCCGCTCACCAACATAAAGTGGGGGAAAATGTAGACACAAAATCCTCGCACTTTAGAAATTATTTAGTCTCGGTCTTATACTACTATTCGTATGGTTTTTGAGTGAAGAAAGTACTAATTAACCCCCGTATTTTAGCCATTTAAGTTTTTTTTTCTATCGTCACCACTGCACCTCCCACACATGCATGCCCAATTTTTTTTTTTTTTGCATCATTCCATCCCCGACTAGGTACTCGGGCTAGACTAGGGTGCCCATAGGTGCACCGGTCCCAATCGGGGCACCCCGATCCTTTTTCCATTTTCCCACCACTTTTGGACACTTTCTAGCCGTTTGAGCATTCTATGTTTTTTGTGGGTCGATCTTTGGGGTTAATTACAAATTTAGAACAATAGAACCATATAAATATAAATTTATGAGACCATAATGAGGGACCAAACACTAATCACTACTATCATCACCTAAGGTTGCATCCATCTAGCTCCATCACAAGACACAAAAATTGTTCATCTACATCACACTTTCGCATAGGAGGGAAGTTTATTATATTCCATACCCCATTCTATTACATTTATACACGTTATCGCTCGCTACTTTCACAAAGTGTGATTAGTACAAGAGAACCTAGGGCATGATTGTACACACAAGCACATAGAACTACATCGGGTCTGAGATGTAGTGCAATGCCTCGATTATTTTTAGGGTTTGATGCTCTGCCTTGGGGTTTTTAAGTTCTCATCTTCATTTTGGATTTCCAGTGACATACTTCTCAATCCAATGAAATTAGTGCAATAGGAAGTGAAGGAAGGAAACCATTAAGTGACACCTCGGAGGAAGGTTATAGAGCTTTTTCACAAACTAGGGTGCCCATATCTCATACTAGGGTGCCAACAGGCATCCATGCACCTATCCAGTGTTCCAGTCCACAAATATTGCTCAAATCTACACTTTTCTAGACCTCAACAGAGTTGTTTCCTCCTTATTTTTCTTTAGCCATCATTGTGATATAGTCCAGCTAGCTCATCGAATCAGATTAGTTCTTTCTAACCCTACTTGTTAATTAGGGTTTCACATTTTTATGTACTTAGTTGTGTTGGTAGCCATTTATGTCTATCCTATTTTCAATTTTATTCTTCCCTTTGAATCCTTTTTCAAGAAGATAGATCAATGAGGGTTCAATTTTGAGGAGTATTTCTCCTTCCCTTTTTTTCTCGCTATAATCGATGGCTAAGTATGCAAATGGTCATGTTGTTATTATAAAATTTCATGAGGATTTCACATAATCAAATGAATGGGATAGACTGTGCCTTAATTTAAAATCAAGATTTTGGGATTCTATTATAAAGATAAGTATTGTGCGGAAAAGAGATTCTTCCCCAAGGCCCAAGGATTGGTCCTTTCCAAAATTTTGGTTCAGGTTTCTAGACTTATATTAATGATAGATAAAGTGTGATGTTGGGGATAAGCCAGGTACCCAAGATTTTGTGAGATTGCATTTATGGTCCGAAACCCGATTGGTGCACATGGATACTCGGATTTGGATGAAGTTTTGGGCCCCGAGTTGAATGTGGTACTTTGGCCAAACACTTTGAAAATGATTATGGATTTATCAGTTTCAACTTTGGAAGCTTGATTTATAAGTTAAGCTGAAAATCATTTCAGTACTTCACTATGTTTTAATTGGTTTCATGTCACTAGAAAGATGTGCAAGTGGATTAAGGGGGTATTTTTTCTTGTAATTGAAGATTAAACAAATGTAATATTAAGAACACCAAAAAAAATTTATGTCCAAAGTGAAAATGAAATAGAAGAGTAGACTCAAACATAGGATTTACAATAGCAAAATCAAGGTTCTATTTAAGGGGCCCTAGCCCTAAGATGTATAAGTATACGAATAAAATAAGAAAACAAGATACATTTAGATATATATAACATAATGGAACTTATATCAAACTTCCATTATTTCATTCACATTTGGGGTACCCTTCAGAACTGGCCTCGACACCAAATAAAGTCTTCATGGGCCACGGCGCTAAAGATGAATTGTATGTCTCCTGTTAGGCTCCTTGATATCCCTTTCTCATGCAATTCAAGGATGATCACTCTCGCCCATTCAAAATGTCAACCAGCTCCTTCCTCCACTCAGGAGAGTTCACCCATTCACACAGAGTGAGCCCTCCTCTTTCATATGCTTTGGTACACACTGGTGTCTAGTCAAATGTGCCTCTAGAACTAGTATCATGTCACTAATTTAGGCGTTAGGGAGAGCATGCCTCTTCTTGGATGAAAATTCCTACAATCCAACCACAACTTGGATATCTTCCAGAGCGGACTCTAATTCCATAAGCCACTCCTTTCTTCTACTCGTGCGAGAATCTGAGGATGGATCTTCACTTTTTGTTCTTGTGTTTGGATGAAATAGGGAGATTTGTTTCTAAAGTAGGATGGGGCATAATATTCCTTAAACATATGTCAATGGTCATCATGAATGCATAGGAAATGGTGAGACTAGTGATTCCTCAAGGATTCTGGACTTAAATGGAACTCTGGGTGGACTAGGTGGAAGTGCAAGGTTTGAAAACCCCATAAGGAAGGAAGAGTTAGGCCTCATTTTCTCACAAGGAGGAAGTAAGGAAGAAGAATCCCAACTCCTCTTCATCATCTCTTGCACCCAAGAAAGGACCATGGAATAAATTTGGAATGAAAAGTAAGTTTTCATCTAATACAAATAAGAAAGCAGCAACAAACAAGTTTGTTGGTAATGCATGGAACAACTTTTCCAAGAACAATAATAACGGACAAAAGTCCTATGGGGGTCAGAATGATAACTCTAAGGCTGGAAATAAACCCGAGCCTAGGAAGGGACCTGTAGGAGGCTATTATAACTGTGGCAAAGATCATTATGCAAATCAATTTCCTTTGAAGAAGGATGATCGTAATCAGTAGCACAAGATACACACTACAGTAGCTGACAAGCAGATGAGAAACAGGCCACACCCATAGAAGTTTCGGGTAAGTTATTTGGCTTACCAATAACTATTATTTTTTATACCAGAGCTACTGAATGTTTTATTTCTAGTAAATTAGCATCAAAATTAAAAATAAAAGCTAGAAACATGGATAAAACATGGATTGTATAGTATGGGAATAATGTTGTTCATATGGTTAGTATGTGTCTTTTTGGAGCAGTCCTTGATTTACCTAACTTTTCCACTGAGGTTGATCTTTATGTTGCACCTTTGGGGTCTTATGATGTAATCATAGGTGTTAATTGTTAGCAGAACATAAAGCTAAAGTGGACTATTTTTGAAAAACACATTAGTTGTTTAGACGACCTATAGAAAATAGTAGAGATTCAAGGTGTGAAACATGAGATTTCTGTTAGAAAACTATTAGCTATGCAACTTTAAAAGGCCAAAAATAAAGGATGTACCTTATATGTAGTAAAAATTATTGAATCAATAGAAGAGAGCAGTGATATTATGGAATGATATCCGCTGTTATGAGACTTCAGTGATGTATTTACGAAAGAATTGCTAGGTCTTCCACCCAAAAGGGAATTTGATTTCACGATTGAGATCAAGCTTGGAACTGAACCTATTTCTAAAGCACCATATCGAATGACTACTATAGAATTAGTAGAGCTTAAGGCTTAGTTGCATGAAATTTTTCTCAAGGTTTGATTAGACCAAGTGTTTCACCTTGGGGAGCACCCATAATTTTTGTGAAAAAGAAATATGGAACACTTAGATTGTGCATTGATTACATGCATCGTTAAACAAGGCAACAATCAAGAATAGATATCCACTCCTAGGATTGATGTTTTATTTAATCATATGTGTGAAGTGTTGGTATATTCCAAGATAGATCTTCGATCCGGATATCATCAACTATGGATTAAGGATGAGGATATTCATAAAATAGCTTTCAGAACAAGGTATGGACATTATGAGTTCACAGGTTTTACCTTTTAGATTGACGAATGCACCTATAGCTTTTATGAACTTAATGAATAATATCTTTCAAGAATACTTGGACAAGTTTGTGCTTGTATTCTTGGACGACATTCTCATATATTCTAAAAGCATTGAGGAGCATCCTGAGCATTTAAAAATAGTTTTAGAAATTCTGAGAAAGAGACGGTTGTTTGGTAAGCTATCCAAATGTTCTTTCTATGACATAGAAGTCCACTATTTGGGTCATGTTATAAGTAAAGATGGGATTGTTGTAGATCCTTCAAAAATTATAGCTATAACAGAATGGCCTGCACTAAAGAATGTACATGAAGTTAGAAGCTTCATGGGACTTACTGGCTACTATAGGAAATTTGTAAAAGATTTTTCTAAGATAGTTGCACCAATAACTTCCTTACAGAAGAAAGATAAAAAGTTTGTTTGGAGTGAGAAATGTGAAATTGCATTTAAAACCTTGAAGGAACAGTTAACTTTAGCACCTATTCTTGCAGTACCAGATCCTAATGGAGATTTTATGGTGGTAACTGATGCATCCGGTGAAGGTTTAGGAGGTATTTTGTTACAAAGTGGTCATGTCATAGCATATGAAAGTAGGAAACTTAAGTTACATGAGTTGAATTATGCTCCACATGATTTAGAGCTTGTTGTCATTGTTCATGCACTACAATTTTGAGGCATTACCTTCTCGGTAAGCCTTTTGAATTAAAAACTGATCACCTTGGACTGAAGTATATCTTCACTCAGCCAAATCTTAATGCAAGACAACGAAGGTGGTTGGAGTTTTTGTCTCAATATGATTTTGACATCAGTTATATAAAGGGTAAAGAAAATAGAGTGGTTGATGCTCTAAGTCGTAGGAAGCACATTTCGATCTTATAACGTTAAGAACTTAGTTTAAGGATGAAGTAAAAAGTGTTATGGAATCTGATTCTTACTTTTAGCAAGTAAAAGCAACACTTGTTGCAGATTTGAATGATTTAAGGTATAAAGGTTTTTGCTTTGATAAAGAAGGAATCTTACGATTTGAAAACAGAGTCTATGTACCTTCGCTAAATGATTTGAGAAAGAAATTGTTAGCAGAATTTCATAATTCACCTTTTTCTGGACACCCTGGCATTACAAAAATGCTTGCTGATATAAAACAACAATATTTCTGGAAAGGAATGAAAAAGGATGTTCTAAAATTTGTGACACATTGTCTTGAGTGCCAACATGTTAAGGCAGAACATATGCACCCAGCCGGTTTGTTGTATCCTCATAGCATACCACAGTACAAATGGCAAGTAATAAGCATGGATTTTGTACAAGGGTTACCTATGTTGAGAAATAAGCATGATGTTATATTAGTAGTTGTGGATAAACTAACAAAGGTAGCACATTTTATTGCTAGAAATCTGAAGGATGATTCTCCTATTTTGGCAAGAAGATTTGTACACGAAATTTTCAGATTACATGGAGTACCTGAGTTAATAATTTCGGATAGAGATCCTAGAATGATGTCAAGATTTTGGAAAATGCTTAATGCAGCTCTAGGAACTAAGCTGAATTTCAGTTCTACGTATCATCCAGAAACAGATGGGCAGACTAAAAGAGTAAATCAAGTTTTGGAAGATATGTTATGAATGTATTGCATGGATCAACAAAGATAAGTGGGAAGAGTATCTTCCATTAGTTGAATTCGCATACAATAATACATATCATGCTTCTCTTAATATGGCACCTTTCGAGGAATTATACAGAAGAAAATGTAGAACCCCTATTAGTTGGGATAGTATAGAGGATAGAGAGGTAATTAGACCTGAAATTCTTACTAAAATGGAACAAGTTAAATTGATTCGTGAACACTTGAAAGAAGTAGCAGATAGGTAAAAGAGTTACACTGACTTAAAGAGGGTTGATAAGAAATTTGAACTTGGTGAGAAAGTCTTTCTTCGGGTTAAATCTGAAAAGAGTTCTATAACTTTTGGCAAGGCTACCAAGTTATCACCTCGTTATGTGGGACCTTTTGAGATAGTTGAAGTAATCAACCCTGTAGCTTATCGTTTAGCATTACCTCCTACTTTATCACGAATGCATGATGTTTTCCATATTTCTTTGCTTAAGAAATATATTTCAGATTCATCACATGTGTTGAATTAGAATTCCTTACAGTCCAGACCTGTGTGGATAATCGTGGTTAAACCCATACGAGTGCTTGAAACTCGCCGTTTCATTTGAGAAATCAAGAAATAAGTCAATGTAAAGTCCAGTGGGACCAGTTTAACGAAGATAGTGCAACTTGGGAAAACCTAGAGGATATGAAAACTTCTTTTCCATATCTATTTGAACATAATTGATTTTGTAGACTATTAAAAAAATTATGATTTTCTTCTTTATATGACAATAAGTATGCCAGCTTTGGGCGTGGAGGAAAAAAGGAGATATTTATATGAATTTATATCTTTATATGAATTTATATGATTTTCTTCTTTATATGTTTTATCCGGTTATTTTCTTGCTTGGGTTTTATAATCTCTGGTAAATTTGGGTATGAATCCATGACAAAATTAGTATATGTGTTGGAAAATTTCTTTGTATGGTTTAAATAACGAAGCATGCATGAGAAACTTGTTTCTATGGCTCTGCTTGTCATTTCTTGAACCAGTATTCAAAGAGTTGTGTTTATGACTGACCTTCATCGCTGTTTACTTGGTTCTGAGTTTTTGGGAAGCTTGAGTCCCATCTGATCTTTCATTAGAGCTCGTGTTTTGTTGAGCTTGAGCTTATATTTTAGCTCGTGTTTGTTTGAGCTTGAGCTTGTATTTGAACTCGTATTTTGTTTGAGCCTGTATTCAAGTTCATGTTTAGTTAAAGCTTGATTCGGGGTTAGTGTTTGATAAGAATTTGTGTTGGAGGTTCTTGTTACTTTGAAACCGTGTTTGGATTCTTGAGTAATCATGGATTGTTGTTTGAAGTTCTTATGTACCTTTATACTTGTGTTTATTCTTGTGTTATTCTGGACTGTTAATAGGAGTTCATAATGTACACAACACTCATATTTTATTTTGTGAATAGTTCTAAACTCTGGTTAGAAGCTCGTGTTTCATTTTGAGCTGGTATGAGTTTTCTTTGTTTGAAATACAAACTGGAATGGGAACTTATGGTTACCCTGAACCTGAGAATATCCACTTGAATGGATTTGAACTCTTCTGTGAGAAACTTGTGTTTCATTTTGAGTTGGAAATAAGGTTTCTTGGTTATGCTATAAAATGGTTAAGGTTATTCGTATTATATTCTGTCTTATATCATGATATTTGTATATATCTGTGCTCATGTTTGAGATTTTGTGATTCGACACTGTACATGTAATTTGGTACTTAGTGTTTGGAATTTATAGCCTGAATGATGTGTTGGTTTTGTTTTGGTAGTTAAAAGTTGATTTTATATTGCATTCATGTTGAAAGCTTATAAATCTTTTAATTTAAATTGCTTACTCAAAGAAAATATGGGAAGTAGTATGGAAAGTTGTTTGAATATCTCTTGGAGATTTAAATGGAAACGCTTTCGTTTGATAGTAGGATTTGGAATTTATTTTAAAACGAATTTGTACCAATGCTTAGAAATTGTAGTGGAAGGAATATTTAAATTAGTTCAGTTTGATTTTGTTTTATAGTTCTAAAAGAATTATGAACCACCTACGCTTAAGTACAATGTTGTGGAGGCATTTTAAAGGAACTTCAATTTCAAGTTCGAGGATACTCCTGAACTAGTTTATTTTAAGGTTTCAGGTTTTCTAATCTTGTTGGGATCAATAAGTGAATACTTGAGTCTTTTAAAAGAAAAAGGAAATTGAGAACCCTTAGGGACAGTGTGTTGTTTTAGAACTTTATTGTTATGTTGTCCTGAACTGAAATTGGAACTCATGCTTTTAATGATAAGGATTGTAAGGGGGACTTGTAGTATGTTTTTCTTTGCAATGAGTTGGTTTTGTTCTCTCTTTTGGGTACTAGTGTATGAGCTTATTTTTTTGGATTAGAAATGGGAATTTGTTGTTAAGTTTAGAGAAATAAATTAAGGATTGAATCAAATTCTGATAAGATTCCTTTTCTAACTTGTAGGGATTAGTTCATTTGATTGAACCCTTCTATTATTAGTTCTCTTGTGAAATGGAGATTTATTATAATTGTTTAGTCTTCCTTGTTCATATCATTTGTTGAAGTGATGTAGGAAGAGCTTTGATGTTTCAGCTTTGTTGAAGAAAATATAATCTTGTCAAGTGGATCGTTTAAATTCTATATTCCTTCTTAGATTGATATGGGATTTTGGTCTGTTTAAAATCTTAAATTTTGTATTTAAAGGTAGTTGTATTTTAAACGAAACAGATTAAATTCATGTTATGAACATGTTTCTATTTTCAGATATTTTTGTTGAGCATAGTTTGGAATGAATATTCTTCTTCCATGCTTAGGAGCTAGATGAATCATCCTAATGAGAACTATGTTGTAAACGATTTATTTGTCTTATAGTGAAGTTAAATGTTGTTTTCCATTATGATAGAATTGGGAACAATATGATGTTATGATATGTTGTTTGATTAAAGGTAATTAATAAGATCAATTAAACTTTAATTTTGTGAGGCAGATGTTGTGGATTATATTTTGTTCTTCTCTTAGAAGTGAATTCAGATGGGTTAATGTACTTCTTTTCTTATTGTTATTACTTACTAATATGTGTGATATATTAATTGTTTCATTAAATCGAGTTGTTTTAATGGAACAATTAGTGGAATGCACTTCGTTTTAAGGCTTAGTGCTTATCATGCTCGGTTCATGGAACTGACCCGTGCTAGAAATTTTGTAGATGGACTTCGTAAGTGATAAAAGAAGGCAAAATTTATATGATGCATTGGCTGATTTAAGTTTGATTCTTTGTGAAGAATTATGATTCATTCTTGAGATTGTATTGAAAAAGAAAAGTTGTAATCTTTTTAGAATGAAGGCGGTTGTTATGCGCAAAGATGCCTAAAATTCATAAGTCTTGTAAATGTATAAGTTATAAAGATGAGTTGAAAGTTGAGAATTTACTTGTATTGGTTGTGTAAATTATCTTGTATTTGTATGAAAGAGATGGATTTCTATCTTTTTGATATTCTTCATATTATTTATATGCTTAATTAGGTATCCTTTTATAATTTGGATAAATGGATTTAGTTTAATTTCCTAATTAAGATGCACTTGTTAAGTTGTAGAATATGATGTTCTTTATCTAAACTATGAACATAGTAATGTAATGTGTGATGAACATACATTAAGAAATATGGATATTGGGTAGGATATACCCTAGCACTTAAACATGTAGAGGAAGAATCTTTCTCTTTCTTAATTGAATATAAACCAAAAAGGTTTGGAAATATGATTACAATTTATTAGACTTCATTTTGTTTGAAGTCTACTTTAATTGGATATATTCGAACGTTGAACCTTTCTAAAAGTTATTATACTTTTTAAATGAAACCTAGTGTAAGTTGTTCTATTGCGGTTAATTGGCAGTTTAACTGAGAAATCAAACATTAAAAGCAACCATAAGTATAACGAAGTTCTTCATGGACTAAATGAAGCAAATTTAGGAAAGAACTTATTGAGTGTTGGATTAGGGTTTGGCAGGGTTGTTGTAATCAAGAAATAATCCAAACTAACAACGTATTAACAATCTCCTTGGGGGTATGTACATCTCGATGAGGTAGTTTCTGTAGGATGTTGGCACATGCCAACTGCAGGGCTGTACTTTTGAGAAGGCTTGGGTCTTCTTGAGAATACAACATTGTAGTTGACATGTGGCATCACCCTTCCACATTGATCATCTAGATCTACACACAATAGGAACTCGAACTTGAACTTAGTTTCTCTCTAGGTCAGGATAGGAGCATATTTAGGATAGGAATTAGCTTCCAATGGCTCAGGGTACGTTGGCACATTCGGTTGACTTAGGTCAACCGAGTATGCCCATTTACCCTAAGCCATTGTGAGCATCTTCCTATAATAGGTTATGTTTCTATCTAGGGCTAGGGTTAAACCTGGAACAAGTGGACTAACAGTAGTCAGTAAAGACCAATCATGATAATAGAGGAGTGAGGTGAAGGACATATTCCAATATGACGAGTATGTCATCTAGGAATAGTGACATACACAGTATGTTGTAAATCTTTGGCCAAAGTATCGCAAGCTGCTAGTTGCATTGTCCTATGTCACCTAGTTTAAAGTAATGTGATGTCAGATGAATATTGGTAACAAATATTTAGATAGGTTCTTTAAATAGATCACTCAGTACCCGGAATAGGGTAAGAAAACCAAGTATACGTAGTATACGACAAGTATTTAATACTGAAGTTAAACATGAATAGATCGGTAGGTAACCGAGTCATGGAATGAATAGATCGGTGTATCACCGAGTCATTCATAGCTGCATATGGTACTATTTAGAAGGTTCTCAAGTGTACAAAGTACTAATTAATCCCACCTTTTGGCCATCTTTATTTTATATTTTATTTCATAGTTCCATGTATTTTCCAGCACTTATCCACCCATTTCACAACTACCCCGACATTCTAGCCCTAAATCAGGGCACCCCAACCTATACTGGGGCACCCCAGGCCCGGTCCCACTCTGGGCCCCGATCTATGCAAATCCTTTTTCACTTCTTTTGGGTCATTTCTAGCTTTTGGTCATCTTTATCTTTTTCTCAATTGGCCTTGTGGGATTAATTATGAAATTAAGCTTGAGATCCCTATAAATATAAAGTTATAAGACCATAATGAGGGTCCTAGGTCATAACATTACACACTACTATCACTCCATCTAGAGTTGCATCCATTGCATCACTTGCATCCACATAGTGTCATGCATCAAGGCTAGGAGATCTACATCACACACACTTCATAGGGGAGGGATTCTATTATATTCCATGCACACATGCTATTTACATTTTCTATAGTTATTATTGCTCGCTACTTCACAAAGTGTGACTGACATGAGAGAGCACCTAGGGGCACATGACACACACACACACACACACACACTAACTACATCCAAGTCCGAAATGTAGTGCAACGCTCAATGATAAGTCCACTAGTTTTGGTGGTTGAGGTTATTCGACCCATTCATATGCATCTTTTATTTTTCTAGGGTTTGATACTTCTCTTTGCATTATAGGTCATTTTCCAGCTCATCCGAGCAAGATCCAACATGAAAAATAGGAAGGTTTGAACCAACTTGTGACCATACTAGTTGTAGGTTTTGAGCATTTACAGTTTAGAGCACCCAGATTATAGACCAGGGTGCCCCCTGAGGTGCCCCAAGACACTCCTAGTGCACCAGGGCATCACTTCAGAGATCTTCAAATCTTCCCTTCGCAGGGTCCTGAGTGTTCATCTACACTTCCATAGATTTTATTCTCAGACTTGCGACACTGTGTGACCATCTACAACAATCAGCTAAGCCATTTCTCTCTACTCTCTTACACATTTAGGGTTTTATTTTACTTAGCATATTTATTTACATCTACTTTATGTTATTTACTACATTTATACAATGTTTTAGTCCTCCTAATTAGATTAACTAGGATTACTATTTCCTCGCACTTAGTTCAATTTTAGTTAATCATTTTGGTGAACCCGACATCTCTTTTACCACCTTCTAGGGATTTTTCATTCCACCATCATGAATATCTCTATCACTAAATACCTACTTACCCACCCTGATTTTGCTTCACCGTGTTCAAACCCTCTTTTCTACTACTAATGTTTTTCTATTGACATGCATCCAGATTCCTATATGACACATTTTTCGAGGCCTTTTCTCAACATATAGCATTCAGGGAAATCCTCCCACTGACATTCACCCCTTTGACAATGACCCACCACTTTACATCATGTCTCACATCTACAATGTTGTTATCAAGCGTACTCTTATCGATAATGGCTTTGAGCTTAATTTGTGCCCTATGTCCTTTCTCCAAGCCTTAGGTTTTTCTTCTCATGACATTATCCCTTCTTCCATTTTCTTCATGCTTATGATGGTTTTGTTCATCCATGTCTAGGCCATGTTACCTTTCCTTTAACTATAGGTCCTAAGACCCTCCCTACCATTTTCTTCATCATTGATTTCATGTCTCATATAATTTCTTGTTAGGTAGACCATGGCTTCATGCCATGCAAGTTGTTTCTTCTACCATCCACCATGTTGCATCAAATTATTACATGAGTGTATTGAGTATACTATCTTTCGAGATCATGATCCATTCCAATATTGTGTCCATGACCCTCATACTAGCATTCCTATTCCTCACATTGATACTATAGATGAACCTCAACCTATGGATGATCAGCCTCATTTACCACCACTTGAGGGCACTATTTTTTTTGCTAGATGTTATCCCCTCTACACTATCTCCTACTACCACTATTCTTCCACATCATCCATCTGTTCCATCCATACACAATATCCTTCCTTCTTTTCTTCACCATTAGCTCATACCCTTTTTACATGTACACTTTTCATTCATAATTCTTATTGGGAACATGTCCCATTTGACCCCACATGTGATGAAACCATCTTTCTCTCCCACTGGTCTAGCTCATCTTGGCTTTACTTTTGAGGACCTTCAGCCTTCTACCTCATGCCTCTCATCTATATTATGGTTTTTTCACTATCTATCACTTCGTACTTATGGCTTGCGTGTCTTTGATATTTTAGTCTATCTCCCGCATACCCCTTGTGCTTCTCTACTCACATTAGGGGACTCTTGGCTTACTTACATCGGAGGTACCTTAGACCCTAGTCACACTGATATTTCATTCCCTATGCCTTTTGGTCACATTTTCATTTGCAATAGTTCCTTTCTTGGTTATTCACCTAATTACACTCGATGGTATGCACACATTTCCCACATCCCCATTCATTGACGAAGAATACGCTATGGGCATGTACCATTTGTCTCTCACTGGCTCATTACATGATCAACCTCATACTATAGCCTACCAAGTTTCCAATTCTAATCCATTTGACTTTGATCCAGAGGATGATGATCTCCTTGATGAGTTCACCTAGTCCCACGCACACTACACCAGCTGGGGGCATATCACAACACATACTTACCCCCCTTTTTTCTCTATCCTCATACTTCTATCATCTTACACTATATACTTTATCTGTATCATCATCATTTCTATCTCACACATGTTATAGCACCCTCATTACCCGATGATGCACTCTTGTGCTTTGGTTCACACTGACTATTGAGGGATTACCATTACATGAACCCACACACACACATAGGTTCTACAGGTTTACATACTTACATACACTCATATATTACATCATCATTCTATCATAGCCTACATCCTACATTATCTTCATTTATCATCTATATCATTTATCATCATCATCTCATTACATACTACACTAGTCATCATTATGTATGAGTCTAGTTTTATATTTCATCCATACATTCTATATTTATGCTAGGTCACATTATCTATGGGTCTACTTTACATATCATCATCATCATATTATATCTACATACATTATATATATCTATCATACATCTCTACATATGCATATCATACACATCATACATCTCCTACCATACATCATATTATCCATCATCACGCACATCTAGGTTACATTCTACATGCTACACTAGATTCCATTACATATGGGTCTAGTTTTATCATCATCATCATATTACATATTATATTTACTATATTACTATTCATATACATATATACATTCTACATTACATACATTTACACATTACACACACATTTACATCACATTTACATCCCTTGGTCATTTATACTATGTTGTCTTCTGCACTGCACTCACCATTACCCTATGATGCACTCTAGTTCCTTGGTCCATACTCACTCGACTACCGAGGGTTTACCAATCAAATGGACCTTATATACATGTGACATGTCATCATACCACATTCATGGACTAGTGACCAATGCTCTAGGCTATATCATCACCCACACTCATCATCACATACCATAGTGGTATACACCTTAGGTTAAATCACCACTCTTTTCATCAATTCTACATCATCCTATTACATTCTATCATCATCATATTATATCATCTATTACATTATCCTTTTATCAATTCTAGGTTATTCTATTACATTATCATTCCTTCTATCATCATGTAGTGGTATACACCTTAGGTTAAATCACCACTCTTTTCATTCAATCATATCATCTATACATTCTATCATTATCATTATATCATCCTCTTACGTTTTATTTTTTTTCCAATTCCAAAATTATTCCATTACATTATCATGCCTTCAATCATCATGTAGTGGTATACACCTTAGGTTAAATCACCACTCTCTTCATCAATTTCTCATTATCCTCTTACATCCTATCATCACATATTCTATTATCCTATTCTATTATTCATCATCTATTACATCATCATTTATCCTACTCATCACTTAGTGGTATATGCTTTTAGGCTAAATCACCACCTCATTCATTATTCATCACGTAGTGGTATATGCTTAGTGCTAAATCACCACCTTCCATTATCCACTACATACTCATATACGCTTCATACACCCTTATTATCCATCCCATAGTGACATATGCTTTAGGATAAATCATCACACATCTTCATCCTTTCATCTTATAGTGATATACGCTTAGGGATAAATCATCACTCATACATTCAACAAGTCATGGTATACGCTTAGGCTATAGGGTCCACGCACATCTTTCCATATATCTCATTCCCATACACTCATTCTATAGTGATATATGCTTAGGGATAAATCATCACTCCTCTATTCAAAAAAGTCATGATATACGCTTTGGCTATAGGGTTCATGCACATCTCTCCCCATGTCACATTTCATCACCACTACACATACACACTCATCACAACACACTAGACACAACCAACACTACTCGACCATTTCCCGATGATGCACTCTCATTTATGGTTCATTCTTGACTACTAAGGGGGAAAAAAAAATGAACCTCACTACATACACTTCCATCCACTTAGGGGGCACATTGCTCCTATCATTCCATTTTGCATTCCATTCCATCCATCCACACATATTGCATTGTCTTGGTGGCATTTACTCTTACTTACTAGTGTTTTACATGATCACTTTACTACACATGTTAGATTTCTTTCTTATATGTCATTATCATACACACATGCACATTCACACCTTTGTCTAGTGTGATCACAGATATAAGACATTTACACATGTGGCATGGATGCTCACCTTCTACCCTTACTATACTGGTCATTGGGGCATCCACATTCATCTCATACAGTGTTATTGTTTCATTTTGTACTTAGCATCTTATACTACTTTTTCATACATGCTTTGACATATTGGTTATCACTCTAACATGCTAATGGGTGTTCCATGTGTAACACTTGTTTTTGTAGGATTACATGTTTCCATGACTACTTGTTTGTTTCTACTTACTTCTTTGTTTTCTATTATGTGGGCTTTTCCCTTTGCTTGTGTGCACACTTGTCTATTTTTTGTGGCCATGATGGCCTTGTGTGTCTTGTGACATCGTGAGTGATGTCCCATGTTTAAAACCCATTTTTGTGGTCTTACTTGTTTTTCTTGTGTTTACACTACTTTGTTTGGTAGTTTCTACATTGTTTGTGTATTTTACACTTATTGCATGCATGTTTTTTGGACTAACACTTGTATTGGCTAGCCATCCCCTTTTGTGTGTGCCTTGGTATCTACCAAGTGCATTTTCCTTTCCCCCTACAGGGTAGAGTTCTATAGGTCAAGAGTGTGGTTGGTCCTCTTTTGGGGCGCATTCTCCTTCCAGGGTCATCACATGTGCCCCCAAAAGAGGGGGCATCATTGAGGGTTTTCTACTAACACAATGTATTTACACGGTTCAGACACAATGAGTGAGTTCAGACCAGTCTATGAACTCCATACACAATGGCCTTAATAGGACATGGTGTCCTTTGAAATTTTATGGAGTGGTTATAGGCTGGGGGTTACAAGTGGGTGTGCCTCTCTACACTTCTCCATCTAGTGGTGTCGGATCACCCAAAAAACTAGGACAATACAAGAGATCTCTTCAAAAATTTTAGCAGAAGTAGTTAGAGTTGGAGGACACAGAGCATTTCCTCCCTACACTTCTTCAGCCAGGTGGCGTGAGATCACCCAAAAAACTTGTGACAATACAAGATATCCTTCTACACCCTTTTTCTCGACATGGATCAGGTGCACATGTTCCATTTACATTTTTTTCTAGCATATTTTATTTTACATTTGTGTACTTTACACATTTATTTTACACAACATTTTTACATACATACATATTTGACTACTTGATCATTTTCTCCTTGCAGTCCATCGTATGAGAAACAAGCAGTCAAATTGGGGGCAACAACAACAACAACAAAAACAACAATGACAAACAACACACGCTACATGGTACTTTCCTTTACTAACCATGTAGGTACACTACACACAACAATAACTACACATGTGTTCCACCCTAGGTTCACTCTCATCACTTTTTATGCACATTTTTCATCTTTAGAATCCATGCTCCTCCACATTTTTTTTTTTGTCATTCCACACTTGAGTCTAGTCCATCGACATGTCTTCTTCTACACTCTACATGGATATCAGGTATGCATCTCTATCTACTTTATGTTACCGAGATTTCCACTCACCAACATAAAGTGGGGGAAAAATGTAGACACAAAATTATGCACTTTACACATAATTTGGCCCGGTCTTATACTACTATTTAGAAGGTTCTCAAGTGTACAAAGTACTAATTAATCCCACCTTTTGGCCATCTTTATTTTATATTTTATTTTTATTTCCCATGTATTTTCTAGCACTTATCCACCCATTTCACAATTTCTACCCCATCATTCTAGCCCAAAATCAAGGGCACCCAGCCTGTACTGGGGTGCCCCGGTCCCACTCTGGGCACCCTGATCTATGCAAATCCTTTTTTCTTCTTTTGGGTCATTTCTAGTCATTTGGTCATCTTTATCTTTTTCTCATTCGGCCTTTTTGGGATTAATTATGAAATTAAGCTTGAGAGCCCTATAAATATAAAGTTATAAGACCATAATGAGGGTCCTAGGTCATAACATTACACACTACTATCACTCCATCTAGAGTTGCATCCATTGCATCACTTGCATCCACATAGTGTCATGCATCAAGGCTAGAGATATCATCATCACACACACACTTCATAGGGGAGGGATTCTATTCTATTCCATGCACACATGTTATTTACATTTTCTATAGTTACTATTTGCTCGCTACTTCACAAAGTGTGACTGACATGAGAGCACCTAGGGCACACACACACACACACACACACACACACACACACACACACAACTACAACTACGGGTTTGAAATGTAGTGCAACACTCAGTGATAAGTCCACTAGTTTGGTGGTGTGAGGTCAGGTCAATGACCCATTCATATGCATCTTTTATTTTTCTAGGGTTTGATACTTCTCTTTGCATTGCAGGTCATTTTCCAGCTCATCCGATAGATCCAGCATGACAAACAGGAAGGTTCAGAACCAACTTATGACCATACCAGTTATAGGTTTTGAGCATTTACAAGTGATTAGAGCACCCAGATTGCAGACCAAGGCACCCCGGGGCCCCAATACACTCCCAAGTGCCCCAATCACTTCAGATCCTTCAGATCTACCCTTTCACAGGTCCTTGAGTGTTCATCTACACTTCCATATTTTATTCTCAGACTCTATACACACTGCGCGACCATCTACAACAATCAGCTAAGCCATTTCTCTACTCTCTTACACATCTAGGGTTTTATTTTACTTAGCATATTTATTTGCATCTACTTCATTTCCTTTAAAAATATCCTTACAAACCTCGAGTAGGATTTGGAGGTATGATTTCAGAAATCTGGGGTCCTGATATAGACTATTCAACATGATTTGCATGGGAAAATTTATCCTTAGGTGTATTAAGTTGTATTTTCAAGAATTTAAAGTTTAGTTTTCCCGTCCTCGAGCTTTCCCCGTAAACCAATCTCCCGCAAAAGCATCATTCATTCCTTCACTTGTATTCATGTAATAATGGGGTGTTGGGGTGTAGAGCCTATTTTTGGTCTTCTGGAATCAGTATTGAAGTGTTGGAGTTTGAATGGTTAAGTTTGGAGACTTCAAGAGCATTCTACCATCATCTCTGTTATGATGTTGTAACATTGTTGTGACGTTGTTATTAAGTTGTTAATTGGCTATCAATGTCGTGAAGTTTTTCCAACCATGGGAATTTGAAAGGTTGTGACTTTCAAACTTTGAGGGTCGGCTTTAGGACTTAATAAAAGGATTGTGATCCTATAAATAGAGGTGTTAAGGTATCTTGAGTGTTTAAGAGGTCTTGAGTCTTAGTGATCAAGAGGTGATCAAGGGTGATCAAGGTTAAGCAATTGGGTGTCAATTGTGGTTTAGATGTGGTTTAGCATCTTTGGAATTCTATTGTGAGTTCATAACTAAGAGAATAATGTGAGAGTTGTTTTACTCTTGTTGATAATAAAATCTAAGAAATTTCTTGGTGGATGTAGCCCACATTGGGTGAACCACATTAAATCTTGTCTTGTCTTCTTTTGTGCATTATTTATTTATGTTGTTATATTTCTACAAGTATAATTCTACTATATAGTTTCCTACTACTGTGATTTGAGGAATTTTTCTTCATATTCGATTTCACTAATTCCTAACAACCGGTATCATAGCTTTGGTGGTTTTTTGCTAAAGTGGTAAATCACACGAAAATTTTATCTTGAGTGGGAGCTATGGTGGATGATGGCAGATCGAGGGTTGAGAAGTTCAATGGGAAGAACTTTGGTTTGTGGAATATGCAAATGGAGGATTACTTGTATCAGAAGCACCTCCATGTTCCTTTGGCTAGAAAAGAAAAGAAAACTACAACCATGTCGGATGAGGATTGGGAGTTTCTGGATAGAAAGACACTCAAGGAAATTCGGTTATGCCTTGCATCTTTGGTTACTTTCAACATATCATAGGAGAAGACCACGAAAGGTCTCATGAGTGTGTTGGGAAGTTATATGAAAAACTCTTTACCTCTAATAAAATATTTTTGATGAAAAATTTATTTAATATGAAGATTTCTGAAAATGGTTATGTTTCTGATCATTTGAATGAATTTAATATGGTTTTGAGTATGTTAAAGTCAGAAAATTTACTTTAATGATGAGGTCAAGGCTTTTTGATTTTTGCTCCTTTCCGATAGCTGGGACAACTTGGTTATGGTTGTAAGTAATTCAGTCTCTAATAATTCAAAGATGAAGTTTGAGGATGTAATAGGTGTGATCCTAAGCAAGGAAATGTGAAGGAAGAGCACTAGATATTATTCTACTTCTGGATGGTGGAGAGAAGAGGGAGACAAAACAATAGAGGGAAAGGTAACCGTGGGAAGTCGAATGATCACGAAAGGTCAAAGTCTAAGAGAAAGTTATAATTTGGCATTGTGGGAAGGTTGGTTATGCTAAGAAAGATTGTTGGGATCTTCAAAATAAAAGAACAAGAAGGAGGTAACTAAAGATGTAAATGTGGTAGCGGGTGATGTTTTTCAGATGCCTTAATTATTTCTTTAGATAATATTACTAAGTCTTGGGTGTTAGATTCAGGGGCTTCTTTCCATGCCACCCCACATAGACATTACTTTACCTGATTTTGTTCAAGGATATTTTGGACATGTATATCTTGGTGATGATGAACCATGCAAAGCATACTAGGAAAGGTTGTGTTTGGTAAAAATGTAGAATGGGAACACATGGCTACTTAAGGATGTCATGCATGTGCCTAAGTTGAGGTGTAAGTTGATATCGCGGGTCATCCGAGTAGTGATGGTTGTATGGTCGGTTTTATAGAGGATTTTGGAAGGTTACTAAGGGAGATCTTGTGGTTGTAAGAGGTAATAAAATGGGTACTTTGTATTTAACCAAAGTGGTGTTGATTATTGTAATTTAGTTGTTGCGAGATGGAGATGTAACTTTGTGGAACAGAGACTTGGTCATATGAGTCATAAGGGCATGTAAATTATAAAAGATGGGTTGCTCATATTAAAGGAGTTAGATTTGGACTTATGTGATGACTATGTTTATGGGAAATGGAAGTGGGTGAGATTCCATAAGGTTAGACCCACCGGGAAGGAGGGTAAGTTGGAGTTAGTGGCATATAGATGTATGGGGGCTAGCTAAGGTAAACTCTATTGGTGGTTCATGTTATTATGTCACTTTCATTAATGATGCAACTAGAAAAGTTTGGGTATATTTTATTAGAAAGAAATATGATGTGTTTGAAAATTTCAAAAGATGGAAAGCCTTGGTTGAGAATGAAATAGGTCTCAAGTTGAAATGTCTCAAGTTGGATAATGGAGGAGAGTATTACAGCAATGAATTTCTTGATTACTGTTTGGTAAATGGGATCCGCAGGTAAAGAACAGTTCCAAATACTCCATAGGAAAATGGAGTCTTAGAGAGGATGAACAAGAAAATCATGGAGTGTGTTAGGTGCATGAGGTTACATGTGAATTTGTCACTCATGTTTTGGGTGGAAGCGAGAAGCACAACTATTTATCTGATTAACAAAGGACCCTTATGGCCTTGGATGGAGGTATACCCGAGGAGGCTTAGTCTAGTAATAAAATTGATTACTCATTTCTTAGAGTATTTAGATGTGAGGACCAAGTTAGAGAATAAGTCTGAGAAATGCACCTTTGTTAGATATGGTGAGGATGACTTTGGTTTTCGTTTTTGGATTCTTAAGGACAAGAAAATATTTCATTCTAGAGATATTGTCTTTAATGAAAAATTCATGTATAAATATTAGTTGCAGGAATAGAAAGAGGAATCAAAGAAAGAATACACCATGTTAGAGGACATTACGGATAGCAAGGTGTCCAAGGGGCCGGTTCAGGTGCAACATGTTTGGGCACAGCCAGTTCAGGAACCTACTCATCAGGAACTCCAAACTCCTGAGGTGAGAAGGTCTTCTAGGGTAAGAAGGGAACCTGAATTTTTACTCCATCTTTGAATTATTTATTTCTCATTGATAGTGGAGAGCCGTATTTCTTTGAGGAAGTAAAGACGGGTAGATGTCTAGGAATAAGTGGGAGTAGGCCATGGATGAAGAGCATAGATCTCTTATGGAGAACCGGACTTGGGATCTAGTGGAGCTACCCGAGGGAAAGAGAGAATTACATAACAAGTGGGTGTAAATAATCAAAGAGGAAGATGGAGGCCGAAAAGGTATAAGGCACGGTTGGTGGTCAAGGGATTTTTACAAAAGAAAGGTATAGATTTTGATGAAATTTTTTTCTCATGTTGTTAAAATGAATTTTTATTAGGATTGTCCTTGGTTTAGTAGTAGTAGAAGAACCGCACTTATAGTAGTTGGAAGTGAAGACTACATTCCTTCATGGTGAGTTGGAGGAGGAATTCTATATGCAGCATCCACATGGTTATGAGGTCAAATGGAAGGAAAGGTTAGTTGTAAATTAAAGAAGAGCTTGTATGGCTCGAAACAAGTTCCCGGCTGTAGTGGTACAATAATTTTTACAGTTTTATGCAAGAGAAAGGTTACTCCAGGGGTCACTAACATTTGTGTGTATCACAAAGCTTCTTGATGGTAGTTATATTATTTTGTGCCTATATGTGGATGATATGCTTGTTGCAAGGAAGAACATGTAGGAAATAAAGGTACTCAAGAAGTAGCTAGGTGACTCCTTTGCTATGAAGGATTTGGGGGCAGAAAAATAAATCCTTGGTATGATAATAACTCAAAACATGAAGGAGAGGAAGCTAGTATTATCTTAAGAAGAGTACATAAAGAAGGTCTTAGAGAGGTTTAGTATGTAGAATGTTAAACCGGTTGGTACTCCTTTGGCAGGTCACTTTAAATTATCAAATAAGTGGAGTCCCAAGACTGAGGAGGATAGAATCCGTATGTTGAGGGTATTGTACTCATTAGTGGTTGGTAGCTTGATGTATGCTATGGTATGCACTAGGCCTAACATTACCCATGTAGTGGTAGTAGTGAGTAGGTTTATGAGTGATCCAGGTAGAGAGCACTAGCAGGAAATGAAGTGGATCCTTCAGTATTTGAGAGGGACCATGGGAGTAGCATTGTGTTTTAGTGGATTAGACACTACATTGTGTGGATATTTATATTCAGACATGGCAAGATATTTTGATAGTATGAGGAGCATGACAAGTTATGTATTTACAGTTGGTGATACAGTGGTGAGCTAGATTTCACAATTACAAAAGGTTGTGGCTTTGTCAACCACAGAGGCCGAGTATGTTGTTTCCACATAGGCAATAAAGGAGATGATTTGGCTACAAAGACTTTCTTAATGAGTTAGGTCATAAGCAGGAAGTTGGGAGACTACACAATGATAGTCGAGTGTTATTCATTTAGTGAAGAACTATGTTTTCCACTCTAGGACAAAGCACATTCAGGTGACATATCATTTCATCGTGGTAGCTTTGGAAGAAGATAAGTCAAGCTAGAAAAGATTCATACTAGTCAGCATCCTTCACATATGATGACTAAGGAAATCACAAGGGAGAGAAGTTGTGTTCAACTTTAATTAGCCTTCATGGTTGATAATGAAGGGATGAGAAATTTTCAAGTGGAAATAGTCTCCAAGTGGGAGATTGTTGGGGTGTAGAGCCTATTTTTTGGTCTTCTAGAATCAGTATTGAAGTGTTGGAGTTCAAACGGTTAAGTTTTGAGACTTCAAGAGAATTTTTTAGTCATATTTTGTGATGTTGTTATGATGTTGTTGTTAAGTTGTTAATTGGCCACAATCACTGTGATAATTTTCTAGCCTATGGGAAGTTAAAATATTATGACTTTCAAACTTTTAGGGTTAGCTTTAGGACTTCTTAAAAGGATTGTAATCCTATAAATAGAGGTGTTATGGTATCTTGAATATATCTTGAGTGTTCAAGAGGTATTGAGTCTTAGTGATCAAGAGGTGATCAAGAGTGATCAAGGTTAAGAAATTGGGTGTCAATTGTGGTTTAGATGTGGTTTAGCATCTTTGGAATTATGTTGTGAGTTCATAACTGAGAGAAGACTATGAGAGTTGTTTTACTCTTGTTGATAATAAAATCGAGAAATTTCTTGGTGGACGTAGCCCACATTGGGTGAACCACATTAAATCTTATCTTGTCTTCTTTTGTGCATTATTTATTTATGTTGTTATATTTCTGCAAGTATAATTCTACTATATAGTTTCCTACTACTTTGATTTGAGTAATTATTTCTGCATATTGGTTCACTAATTCCTAACATGGGAAACATGATAGTTAAAATTTTGTTTTTACATTTCCCATAGTTACCCTTTAAATATTTTCCCCTTTTCCCATTCTTGATTGAAGCTCCTCTTATCCCCACTAAAAATTTAAACAACCTTTGGAAAACATCTTAACACACTGTGTGGATCTCAAACTTTCTATTCGAACTTTACATATCCACCCCAAAGAATACATCATCAATATTTACACCTAGTGCGTTCTCACCCCCGATCTTAGATTCCCATCATTGACCATTTAACAAATTGTGTAAACCCTTGGGATCAATGTGTGGGTTAGGCTAACTCTATTGTTCACGTTCCATATCAGGTCTCAGGTGCTTCGTAATGCTTAAGTGACCACTCTTTTCGAGAAAATGTTACATCTAGTGGCTCCACTTGACCCCAATAATCTAATCCAATGGATATGATATTTCATTTAGGTTTCCAGCCATGCCTGTGCTCCCTAACCACATCTCAGGTCCTCTCACCCTGACCAAGGCAAAGGTCAAAAGCAACAGGGATATCAGCCACACCCTTTGTTTGGGTGCCTCCCTTTCTCTCCCTAGGTAAGGGTTGGCAAGTGAGTGGAGAAATACCCCACCTCTAAATACCAAACAATGTTTCATGTGGGTCTAACTCCATTGCCTCACTTCCCGCCGGTTCTAAGCCTAGTCCCCTTCCCCAGGGGGTAGATCCAGGAGCCAATAAGTTTATTGGGTCACTTTCCTTATTTAGTTTAACTCTTATATATTTTTGTACTTCTTAGATTAACTATCTGAAATATCCATTTTTAGTTAATCAAAACCACCTAAGTGTACATATAAAAAGTTAACTATCACTCTGCATCTTATATTACAACAACTTCTTGAGATAAATCTTATCACACTTCCTCCTCCACTCAACTTGGATCCATCTCACCCTAAAGTTCAAAATTACAATGAGAAATTTTGATGCAACTATCATCAATGTGTGAGAAGTTATACATGTAGGTGTTTCAAACTTCACACTATCATACAAGATCTTATTTATAAGAACAAACTCAAGCTTGCAAAGCCTACGGCCTCTCGCACCTAACAATTAAAATCATAACCTTAAAATATTCAATAATCTTCTTCCAAAACATGAAAAAAAAAGAGGTTGATTCCTCATTAAATCATACATATCACGCAAAGTGCCTCCTCTTACATCGGGGATCTCATTTCCTATTTGCTCATATTGATGTTTCTCCACCTATCATTTCATTATATGATCATGATTATCATGCTAATTTCTCTTCTAATCACTTTCATGTTAGTGCTTTATTAGCTCCATCATTGTCAATAACACTAAAGTTGACCCATCATGGCCTATCGGTGTGTTTCTGTTCTACTTATTTTTCGATTGGCTATCCGATTTCACATATTTCATATCCAATGGACAATTCATATGGGGTGTTCAAACTTCAAGTTATTCTTGGTCCTCTCACCATGCTTTTTCCCTTCCTTATAGCACAAAAATTCAAAGGGTGTGACATGTTCTTAAGTCTCAACTAGATTCACAGTCTCGTCTATTATCTCCATGAATCATTTTCTCTGAAGTTCATCCACAACAATCAATTTGTCTTTATCAATGGTGTGCCTCCATCTACTCCATGGTCACAACCTCTTCTTGAGGTTTCCATTGCATCACCTAGTCCATCTACTTCCCCCACGCCCTATCAAACCTATAAAGACAATTAGCTCTTAGTTCTCCTATTCACACACAACCCGCACTATCTCATCAATCTATTAGTATATAGTGCATCATTATAGGTACATCGTTATGATAGATCCTACATATATACATATTTCACCACCTCATTTTATTCCACGTAGTGTCCATCACCTTGCATTCCGCTTCAAATAGGTGTCCATCACCTCTACATTTTACTTCACATGTATCTCCATCACCTCCTCATTTTGTTACACAAAGGTTCCCGTTGTATACTCATATGTCGCATGCATACAAGCTTCATGCACTTACATAGCATCTATCTCATATACCACCACTCTTCGAGCATGTTCACACACCTTCATCTCAACCAACATCGAGTGGAGGGCCCTCATATTTTACTTTCATCGGATAGTGAACTCACCATCACACGCTCGGGGGCATATTTGACTACTTGTTTGTCTTCTCTTTTGTAGGTCTATCTATATGCAAATAAGTATTCAAAATAACAACAACAACATCATCGACATCGACAACATGCACATTCACAACATCTACACATGTGTTTCCACCCTAGGTTCATCATCTCATCACTTTTTGCACTTCCTCATCCTTAGTATCCACGCTTCACACTTTTATCACTCCATGCTTTGTCTTGTCCCTCGACACACTCTTTCTACATCAATCTACATGGTTATTAGGTACACATCTCTATCTACTTTATGTTACCGAGATTTCTGCTCACCAACATAAAGTGGGGGCAAATGTAGACACTAAATCACACACTTTGGGTAATTATCTAGTCTTGATTGCATATTATTATTCATATGATTCCTAAATAAAAAAGTACTAATTAACCCATGTCTTTGGCCACATTTCTTTGCTTTCTTATTACTTTTTGTCCCACCTTTCTTTGCTTTCTGTTACTAGTTTTTTTCTTACACCCTTACTTACTCAGTCTTCCTTTTTATACTTTGGCATTTATCATCCCGAACGTCAAGTGCCCTCATGCCCTCTCGGGTACCCCCGAATTCTTTGTACTTTATTCACATATTTTGGGTCCTTTCTAGCCATTTGAGCACCTGATATTTTTGGAAGTCAAAATTTTTGGGGCTAATTACAAAATTTAAGCAAATGAATCATATAAATATAAAGTTATGTGATCATAATAAAGGACCAAGCACTAAGCATTAGTTATCACCACCTAAGGTTACATCCATCAAGCATCTAAGAGCTTCATTGCATCCATCTAGAACCATCCAAGGGACACAAGGGTTGGTTATTCTACATACACTTCATAGGAGGGAAGTTCATTATATTCCATGCACACATTTATTACATTTCTTTACATCTAGCTTACTTTCTCACTATCAAGTGTGACACACACAAGAGCCACCTAGGCACAATTCCACACATAAACACACATAAAACTACATTTGGTCTTAGATGTATTTTAGCGCTCAGTTGTAAGATCACCATTGTGAGAGAGGTGAGGAAAGTCTCGACCCTCATTTTTATCTTTCATTTTTTAGGATTTGATGTTTATTTCAGGTTTTTGCATGTTCATACTTCATTATAGGTTTTCAGTGAGCTCGGTGATCTTGGTGTGACCTCATAGTGACAAAAGAAGAAAAAGTGAATAACTTGTAATCATGAAAAGTTTGAGTTTCGAGCATTTTGAAAAACTCGGTGTTTGTTTCCAGTCAGTAGCACCCATGGCTGCCCCGCCCCTTTCTCGAGCACCCCTATCTAGCCTATTCTATCATATCTACATTTTTCTAGGTCTTTGTATGATGCTCCTTCCTTACAATTCACTTATTCAGTAATTTGGTATAGCTCAGAATTAATTACAAATCAACTAAGTACCTTCTTCTCCTCCTTGCAACTAGGGTTTCATAATTTATTGTCTAGTTTTCTTTAGTATCATTGATGTACTTAATTTTTCATTTATTTATTGCTATAATAGCATTTAAATTAGGCTCATATATTCCAATTTTAGATTAATCAATTGTGGTCTCTCTTCCACATTTTTCATTTTTGCATCCACTTCTAGTCATCTCATAGGGATCATTGTTTGTCTATCTTCTCACCTTTTTCATCATTTATCCCAAGACACTAAGCTGCCCACTCTGGACACTAAAGATCCAGTGTACTTGTGTCCATCTTGGGCACTCCTATCATGTTTATTTATTTTTCACATTTTGACATTTGTGGTCTACCTTTTCACTTTTCTTATCCTTATCACGTGTTCATAGTCGGCCTTTTGTGTCACTAGTGTCAAAATTCAAACAAATAGACTCTCATATATATACACAACATACACACTATTATTCGACTGGAAAATCTAAGAAACTAGTCTCATCTACATATTATCACTATTATCATAAGGGACTGCATTTTTGGGTTACATACACTGCATAGGAAGGGGAAGTGTTGAATTCCATATCACACATTTGCATCTAAGCTATATATATCTCGCTATCTTGGCGTAATTGGCATAAGGGAAATATAAGGACCCTATTTCACACACAAACACATATAATTACATGGAATCTTAAATGTAGTGTAGCACTCGATACTAAGTTCACTCTTCAGGTGACCATCGGGGTCAATTCGACTTCACATATTACATTTTTATTTCATATCTAATGTGTTTATAATCTTATGTAGATATGTAGGGTTTTTTTTTCAAGCTGCAGGTGACATCAAAACCCTAATATCAAAGTTGGACTGAAAAATCAGATATTGGAGCGAAGACCGTTAGACCTAGAAAAAGGTAGATCCCGAGTATTTACACAAACACCGTGCTCAAATCGACACTAGCACCGAGGCACTCCAGGCCATCCCCTAGGTGCTCCTGTCTAACACATTCCGAGTCTCATAACTCATGTTAGCCCTCACGACATCATTATCGCTAGATCTAGAAGCTACATAGTCTCGATTGTCTCTAAATCAACCAAAAATAGCTAATTCATCTATCCCTCTCATTTTCTTAGAGTTCTACATTGTTTGAGTACTTAGCATTTGTATATTGTTGTATATCATTAGTTATAGAAGTTACTAATAAATTAAATTAAATTTCTATTTTTATTAAATCATTTGGTGAACCCCACTCCTATTTGAACCCTTTTCCCTTGGATCCCAAACCCTCATGGCTAAAAAGAGGTACCCATCTCCAAAGCACGATATGACCTATATGCATATGCAACTAGTATTTTCCAATGTCAAAAAGATGAATTTCGTAATGTTGTCTACCATCCCCAATATGACACAAAACCCTCTAACTACTCCTTGACCACCAAAACTCCCTTCCTGTTGGTTTCCAAAACTCGATATTTGCATAGTTTCCCTGACCAAAATTTTACCCAATGTTATCCCTCATTTCCCATAGCCATGCATAATCCTCCATCCTCCTCTCCTTGTACTATTGCAAATGATAGCATTAATATAGATTTTATGCATGATGAGGTTCTTGCTTGTAAAAACATGGATGTTAATGATTCTACTTGTGATATTGCAATTGTAAATACGGATAATGATGTTCTTGTTATTAGTCAAGTTATATGTGAATCTATTTCTCCTGTCATTCTTACTTTGAAAATGTTTCTAATTATTACAATGATATATCTAACACTAGCACTCCTACCACTTCTTTGTATGTTGATGATAATATTGATGAAATCCTTTCTTGCAAAAATGACTTATAGTGACTTTGATTCTAATAATGATACTACACATGTTAATAATGATGTTTCTTTAGTTAAAATTGTTGAATGTGAATCTACACCTCCTCTTCCTTCTACTTCTGAAGCTCCTTCCAATGATGGCCATGTTGACACCAATCCTACTCCTAATACACCTCTCATTATGTCTCATGATTCTACACCTAACATCTTTGTAGATCCTCCATAATTATCTCTATCTACTTTCATCACACTTCGACATCATTCCCCTTCTCGAGGTTCCTATGATCACTCACAATGGAAAGATTCAACCTCTCAATGTGCCTCTCACTTCCCAACCCATCCCCTCACAAGATATTCTATCTCTCATGCATGTCGTTGGTTCTTTACAAACCCAATTTCATACCCTTACCCTCAAGATTAGAGCTTATTATGACTCCATCGATAATGATTCCCTTAATGAAAATCCCATTCCTGAGAAGATTCAAAATTTTGCTTTCCCCAAGGACATCATCATGCCTACTTTATCCTATTTTGATGGCACTAGAAATCCTTATTTACATCTAAAATATTATTATTTAGCCATGGCTTCTTATTCCATTGATCACTTGTTACTTAGATCCTTTCATCACAATTTTTATTTATCATTCTCTCCAATGGTATACTCATTTTCCTTATGGATCCATTAGTACTTATTATGATATGGAGGATTTTTTCTTAGATGTTTTATTTCTAACAATGGTCCTAAAGTTACATACAAATGCTTTCCTTCTTTGCATCAAGGAAATAATGAACCAATTTTAGATTACATTTTACGATTTAATTCTTACATGCATCAATTATTATTTCAGCCTATTGATCTAGAAATGCAATTTATTTATTTTTTGGCTTAATTCCTCCTTAAAAGAAAATCTCTTATATGATACATGTGAATCATTTACTCTATTGTGCTATAAAGTTATTGATTTAGAGAAGGATTTAATTGAGGAACATTTTATAACACCACCTTCTACTTCTTTTATTCCTTTTTGCCTACAAAGTCTTCTCCTCCCCCATTTATTGACCCTCTTGCATTATCCCCATCTCTTCCTCCACGCAATAAACTTCCTTCCCCACCACCGTGTCAGCATTCACCTAAGTCTTCTACATCTCCCACTCGTGAACCATTACACTTTCCACATAATGCTAAACCACATGATGTCTTGCATACATTACTTGATAAGCAGGTTAATCCATTTACCTTCCACCCAACATCATCCCCTCATCAGTTGTAATGCCATCATGACCATCCTTTTTGTAATTTCCACCACATCAATGGCCACCATGACAATGTTTATGTATATACTCTCCATGATAAACTAAAACAATTAGAAAATATAGGTCTCATTACTTTCCGACCTCGCTCTCATGAGAACTCTCACTCTCCTATCCTACATAGGAGAGCCTCTACCATAATTAGCTTATCTCATTCACCTCCTCCTAAGTTCATTATCCATCCACCTCCTAAGGTCATTGTTCATTTGCCTCCTTAAGTTGGCCCACTTATTTCCATGTCATCTCATCCTCCACACATCACTACTACATCTCATTGGCTTCCTAAGCATCCCACTTCTACACTTCATACTAACACATCCCCATCATTGGCAACATTTCATTTGATTTCCAATTTAGCACCTACAATCACAATGCTACTATTCCACATGATCATACTGTATAGTAAGAAACTCTCCACCTTTGGTAAATAGTCTCTATTTCCACCTCATTACCATATGATGCACTCTCATGCTATGGTTCACACTTGAATGTTGAGGGCAATACTACTTCAATGAACCTCTCATTCCACACTTTTGGATTTGTGCTTCATGACATATATTCTCTTTCATCTACTTGACTTGTTTCTCGATGATGCACTCTTGCTCTATGTTTCATTCTTAACTACTTAGGGGGCATTTATAAATGAACCTCATTCTCACACTGGGAAAATATCTCTCCCCCTTCATCCTAATCACATGTGATTACGAACATTATATTACATCTTATCATTACACAACTATCAATGCATCATTCGTTTATTCCCTTAACTCATCTACATCACATTACCATTTCTATTTTATCTACCACATTACATCACATACATACATTTATATTTACCATATGTTATACTATTCATTATTATTCACATATAATTCCTATTAGTCCATTACTTGGCTATTATTTCCACATCATAACAAATTTCAAATAATCAACAATAAGTATTCAATCAACCATTCTAACAATAAACATAGAATCTAACAAACTAAACACTTACTACCAAATACAAATCATAATCATCACATCATATACAATGCACATCAACAACCAATACAATATCACCAACATGTATCTATATATATCTTGTCAAAATCATAGTTACAATATATAATCATTTGGGCAAGCCCTTCATGCATCAATACATTATATACAATACATCATCTATCATCCTCACTATCACTAGCTATAATCCCAGGAGCTCACAAACTTGAAGCTTCACCGCTAACTCTACTCCACCGATCTCAACCGATATATCTCTCCAATTGGCTCCCTAACATGTAAACATCTATTGTTTTCTTTGTGTATCATCCCTATAGATCCACATATCATGAAAATATATCTTGAGTTAGGCCTCCTCCTCTTATGTCCTCTCTCACTTGCTCTACCTCTATATGAGCCTCATCATTCTCTCTCAACAAAATTTTACATGCGGCTACTATGCTATATCCACCAAATAAAATAAATGGGCATGCTCACCCGCAATCACTTATACCTACTCTAGCTCCCTCCTACAAGCACATCGGGGCACATTCTACATCAATTTGTGTATAGAGGTATTTAGAATCAATGCCCAATAGTCATTGCCTATAATCACACAACCAACATTAGTTATTACACATATTTACATTCATACATTATATCAATCAAACAACAATAAATAATACTTATGCTCCACTCTCTCTCGATGCTACATCATCTATCTTGGGGAAAAGTGCCTAACCTTCCGCTCCTCCAACCGTTGGCCCACCGAATACATCTACGACCACCGGAAACAACAACACCCATCGATGTGTTTCCCACCACTTACTATATGCTTGTGTACCCGCATCATCAACTGTATAGGCCATATGGCCGGATTTGACTCGTATGGTCTTGGATGCACCAGATGTTCCCTTGTTGGTCCTAGCCTCCGCCCTTGGTCACCTTGCAACCCTAGTAGATTGACATCATATATATGGCTCTAGTGGCACATCCTAAACCATGCCGATTGTCTAGAAACTCACCCTCAAACAACTATGTTGTTCCTGGGAATCAATCCTCTAACCATATGGTGTGTGAATTACACCGCGGCTCCACACTATCCTCCACCCATCGCCATAGTCTCTATACGGTCTCCATATAATGGCCCTAGGGCTCAACTGGTCTATCATCAACCTCTAATTAGTTATGTCCATCCTCCCGCTATGAGCACCCACCCTCATAGCTAAAAATATCTCTCGATCGGGCCTAATCGCCCTGCAACCCGCTAATTGGCCTCAATATAACTATATGCTCATAGGCTCGTACATACAATAAAGTAGTCTCTCTTAAACAACACTTACCATAAAACCCATTCAAGTAAAACCCATAAACCAAATCATACTCAGAATAAGAATCCATTCACCTTTTTAATTTAATGAGTTCCAACCATCCTTTAACGAACATGTTTAGAAATGCAAGGATAGATTCCCAATTTATCTGAACAAATATCGTGCATTAGCTAGTATATTACTGGGTAATACCCAGAAGTGTTTTCATAGAAGTGAAACAAAACTGCATGAACCTGTTCCATGATTTTAAACACCAAGTAGATCACAAGTTAAACAACCCAAATAGAGCTTCAACAGCTTCAACTATCAACACTAGTTCACATAGTCAAAATGAAGTTGAAACTGTAAACCATCTACACAAGTTCTCACAGAAGAACAAAGTAATAGTAGTTTAAACTATCATAACGAGTACACATAGAAAAAACCCATTCAAGAGTTAAACTATTTCAACACATCGAACCCTTACAACATTTAGACAGGGTTGATTCTCATTCTCAAAAACAATCTAAGATTCACAACAGAAAGAGATCAACTCAATATGCAAACAAAACTAGATCATCCCAAGCAGAGAAGAGTTGTTTTTATGAATCACTTAAATAAAAGAAAAACTATTTAATGAGTAGAGCCTATCATGCCTGATAGAGTTTCTTCCTGATTTGTAAAATCTTTCCAATCCAAACTCCAACAACCTCCTCTTCTCCATGCAACGTCAACCCACCTCAACTCTTTCACTTCTTCTTATAACTTCGACAGAGTCCAAAATAGCTCAAGAATGCAAAAATAATAGTAATACCCAAAATAGAATTTGTAGTGCCCACTTCCCTTTGACACCGTTTAACGCTTATATTGATACTTTTGATTACATTATGGACATTATTATGCTTTGACTTAGTATGATGTAAGACATTTGATCATGAAGTATTGTTGATCTTGATTTGGTGATGATGCACGATGATTTCTAGAGACACTCATATGTGGATGATGATATATTATTTGACATGGATGTTTTATGGATGTTGTTCGAACATTGATTTTGGATATTATGAGTAGATCTAGAAAATGGATATTATATGATGATGATATAGTTGTTAATATAAATTGTATGTGATAATGTTAAATTGCCTTGATGTTGTTTTGATTCACATATTTAATTTACATTCATTTTGGATGTTCGATATGGCCATGAGGCCGAAGGAGGTATTTTTGTTTTGCAAGTTAAATATCACAACAAACATCGGGGATTTGAGACCAACCACAATGGAATTCTAGGTGAATTCAATAAGGTCATCATGGCAACTTGTTTTATTGTGTTGTGTTTGTTGTTGTTAGGGATTCCCATGGGGGAATCACCTTTATATGTGACCATGGGTTTTGTGTAATTATTAATGTGGTTAATTTTTATTATTGTTGTATGTATTTTATTAGTAATGTGTCCCTTTCTTTTATTTAATTAAAATTGTGATAGATTAATGTGAGAAATCATATGGTTAAAATTTAAATAAATCAAATTGGGATATGGGAAAGTAATAATGGAAGTTGTTGGCTCTTTTTATTAAATATGTAAGGGATGTGTAAGTTTGTGTAAGTCAGATTTTGGAGTAAGAAACACTCCACCTCCTTGGAAATTCGAATTTGTCCTTGGGGGCTGTTTTTGGAGGCTTGTGGGACAAGTAAAACTTGTCTCATACCTCTCAATTTAATTTACCAACCATACTTATGGTTGGAGAGGTGATTTTAGACTTTTATAATGCATTTTATTAATCATGTTGCATGTTTTGATTGCACTCTCTTACATTTTATTTAATTTTCAGTCCTTTGGGGTGTGGGCTTTTTGGAGTGTGCAGAAATTTGTCATATTTTCACCCACCTGTTTATTGTGCTTGGGAGGATGAAATTTTGTCTTTTGTGTTTGATATTGAGGATGTGTGATGTGGCATCCTACATGGATCCACATCATCCTCTTATCTTCCCTCTTTTATAAAATTCAAACTCCTTGCTTGTTTTGGGTTGTTGAATTTTTTTGCAAACTTCCTTGGGGTGCATTTTTGTTGTTTGGAGCTCTTGTGGATTGTGGAGGAGATTGGAGATAAGTTCATACTTGGCATTGCTATTTTGGGACTATTTTTTTGGGCATTGAAGCTTGCTATTTGGAAACAAAAGCTACCATGGAGAGGTAGGAGTTTAACTCTTATTTTATGTTATTATTTTCTTGTTGTGTTGTGTGAATGGTGAATGTTTTATGTAATTGTTGGTTGGTTGGGTAGACTGCCATAGGGATGGTGTAGGAGAAGGCTATGGGAAATCCATGTGGGGGCATAAGGGAATGCCATTGGCATCAGAATTTTGTGGAGGGAGTTTGGGTTTGGGATCCACCATGGAAAAGAAATAGCTTGCATTTCTTACTTTGTGGGGGGCATAAGGAAATTTGTGGGGGCATAAGGAGGGATTGTGGGGGCATAAGGATATGTTTGGTGAATTTTATTGGCGGTTTGTTACAGGTGGATTCCCAATTCCCATTGGGAGGCATAAGTAGCTTCCCCCATAGACCTTGCTCCTTTGGCTTGCATGATCAAGCTTGAGTTCTGATTTGAATGGTTTCAAATGCAGTTGTAAACTGTTGTCTTTGTTTGAACTATGTTTTTGGAATTAAAATGTGCATGTTGAAAGAATTTTGTGTGTTGTGGAAGCTTGTTGTTGCCATGGGTTGAATCACACCTCTTATTGTATTATGGTTGGGGCTCGGGGGCCAATGATGAAGGATGGCTTCTCCTTTCATTGGATGTCTTGGTTGGGTGGAGAGTGTTGCCTTTCCCCCACTTTTGTTGTGATCAATTTGGAAGAAAAAGGAAAATTTGCATGTTGTTGTTCTGGAGCAGAAGAAGACAATTTTTCCAGCCCCTTGTGAAATAAATTCAATTGTAATCCTTTCCCACTTGATGTGGATGAAATTGTAATATATATTTGTGAAGAAAATATGTTGTAACTGATTGTGAAAGTTGTACATTCAAATGTGAAGGATAATTATATTTTGTTTTGTTTATTGGAAAGAAATAGAATTATGTTATTTGCATTCAAACATGGAAAGATGTAAAGTTTTATAATTAAAGTCAATAAATAATTGCAAGATCTTCTCTCATATGCATTGTTGGATTGAATTCAATGTTTCATTATATGGCAAAAGAGATAGTTAGATCTCTGTTTGAAAAGAAGAAATGTATGTGGAAATAATGTTGTATTTTGTATCTTTGGAAATGTGTAAAATGAAATTTAGTATTTTCTTTTTGATTTAGAATGGATTGTTTAAAACAACTGAATGTATTATAATAGATTAGAAATGAAATTCCATACTTGAATGATGAAAAAGTTAGAAGGACCTCTTTTAATTTGATCTCTTTGTAAATTTTTAAAAATGGCAAATAACTTTATTTAAAAATGTATAGTTCAGACTGCACATAATAATCAACTTGGAAATGATATAATTTAGCATGTTATGACATCAATGAACTCAAATTGACAAAGAAAACTTAAGAAAACAATTTAAACATTGCAAAATTGAGCCCAATCCCTTTCACAGCCATTTTCTGTCAATTGTTGGACAAAATTCAAATTGGAATCAATTGAGCAAATTTACCTTCCTAAAACACTCTAAATCCTTCCTAGATCAATTCTCCATGTTTGTTTGGCATGTTGAGTGAAGGAGGAGACCAAATTGAATAAATTTCATAAGTTAAAATTTACCAAGTTGGCTATTTAAAATCCTGCAGATCATTTTTTTAAAATTTACCCCTTAAACTTTATCAAAATGTAAAATTTATGTTTCCTATACAAAGAGGGCATCGAGAGATTTCAGAAAGTCCTCATTTTCCCAAAACCAAGCTTTCTAGCAAAATTTATGGCCCTCTAAAGTTTTCCTGCCTTGGCGGGAAAATTTGGGAAAATTTTCCCTAAAGCAGGCTGTCGTGGCCCAAACATTCCCATTAAAATCCTTAGAAAATTTTGAACAAATTGTTGGGAAAAATTTTGAAAATAAGCTAACCGCTTTTGCCCGCACCCAACTAGGGGTGCCACGTGGTACCTTGGGGTGACAATAGGGGGAGAACCTTTTTGTTTTTTACAAATTTTGTTTGGGAAAATTTCCCTTAAAACCTCCGTGGCCCCACACTCCCACCCCTGCCATGGGAAAGTCTCCTCCGTGAGGAGGCACGAACTCGCTCGGAAAACTAACCCCTTTTCCCTCCCTTGGAAAAAACTTTCCAACTCTCTCCACCACTCTACCCGACCCCTCTCCCTTCTCCTCGCATTGGTTTGTGGAGCACCATGTGTCCCTAACGTACCCGTGGGTGCGTGGGCGCTAAATGACCTTTCTTCCCCTTTGGTGAAATTTCCTAAACACTCCCGCCACCCTACCCTTCCCTCTCTCTCCCGCCTTAGCTTAGGGCCCAACATGTGTCCCCGGAGGACCCATGAGAGTGCGCGAAGAAATTTTTACTTTGCACCCGCGTAGGGAAAATTTTCCAATGCCACCCCGCGACCCGCCAACCCGAGAAATGGGTCTTCTTCCCCGCTCGACATGTGTCCCCTTGGGAAAAATTTGACCCCTAAAGTCCGCATGTCCATAACTAGAGTTTACAAGGAGTTAGGAGGAATTCTTTATATCATTGGAAAGGTGAGAAAATTTCCTATCCAATGGGAATGATTTAGGAAATTTTGAATGCATTAAGTGTGAGAAAAATCAAGTTGAAACTCTAAGCCTGTTAGAGAATGGGTATGGTGATATTTTTACCCCTGAACCTAACTGAAACTTCTAACCCTAAAATTTGGACCTTGTGACCTCTAGATAATTGTTAATAAATGAAAAGTATGTTCTAGTAATTTTAGACTTGTTTTGGAACTTGTTAGTGTCAATTGTTGTCTTGTAACCTAGTTGTGGACACTTCTAATAACAAAAAAATTATTCCATAATTTTCCTAACTAACCCTAGGTTGTTTCTTGGGTCTCAAGTGGGTTATTTTAATGGGCATGAAAGAATTTTTTTCTTCAAAGAACTAGAAAACTCCATGCAAAGCCAAAGCTCAAAATGAACTGAAAGACCAAAACAACCATGCCAAAAACCCACCATGCATTTTTCCTAGGCGGTTTCTTCGCCAAAAATGAAGTTATTAAATGTGAAGGACAACCAGTTCCCTCCTAATTCTCCATGCCACCGCCATTTATCTTTGGTAATGTCAATATTCAAATTTTACATGCAACTTAACTTGGTGGTGATGCCAACTAAGCATTCCCCAAACTTCTTGTGCTTCTACCAAAGTTGGAAGTCCTTCATAACAAAACCAAAATCAATTCCATTTAATACCTTGAAACCCAATGCCACTAACTATACAACTTGCCATGTCATCCATAGGTACCCCTTAGGTTAGCAATGACTTAGGTTAGATCAACATTAGGTTAGAAAATCAACCTAGGTTCTTAGGTAAGTCTTATTTACCTAAGTTTGTTTTCAAACTTAATAAACATAGAACATACCAACTTAGGTTAGATTTAACCCTTAGGCTAGGGTATCAACCTTAGTGTTTTATTATTAGGTCCAAGGTCCCTATACACTACTCAGCGCTTTAACATTAGCAAGAAGACCCAGGCCTATCACCTAAAGCCTGATGCTAAGCAGGGATCCCTAAAGAAGGGTCCTTCACAATTGTAAACAAAACAAGGCCCAGTCCATCTTTGTCCTTCCTTTCAGAATGCCAAGACAACAAGATGAAAGGTAAGAAGAACTGAAGCATACCTTGGATCAATGGAATTGATCCAAGGTGTTGTTGTTTACACAAAATAAGTTATGGCAACACAAAATACAAGTTCATCATCTTTAAAATTGAATTTAAGCATTACAAATAGATGAATGGCCTCATTATCAAACAAAATAAGTTGTGGCAACACAAAATACAAGTTCATCATCTTTAAAATTGAATTTAAGCATTACAAAGAGATGAATGGCCTCATTATCAAACAACAAAAATCACAAAAGAATGAACCTTTTCAACAGATGATTAATTATCCATTACAAACATGATTTCCAAAATTCATAAGAGTACACCTTCCTAAGACAAATCACATGTCAACATTTGCACCATCAAGAGTGGAAGTCATCATAGTAACAGTCATGCCGAGATGTTACATACCTCCCTCCTAAAAATAATCATCGTCCCGATGATTAACTTAGTCAAATAATTTAAGTCTAGGATAAAATCAAATTATCATCCTTCCATTCATATGTTCATAACAGAACTAGATTTGAGAAATTTATATTTCATAATCAGCATTAAAATAGTTGTCTTATCACTAAATAGTTTAGTATCTTCCAAAACCGATTGTGTTTATTGACATAACATGAATAAAATCTTAAAATTTTATCAGTCAACAGAATCAATTCTGTTCAAATAAATATGGAAAAGTAGTTTTCATATCTTCAAGGTTTTCCCAGGTTGTACTTTCTTCATTAAATTGGTCCCACTAGACCTTACATTGACTTATTTCATGATTCCTTAAGTGCAACTGGCAAGTTTCCAACACATGCAAGGGTTTAACCACGATTATTCATGGGTCTTGGACCTACAAGGAATTCCAATTTAACACATGTGATAAATCTGAAACATATTTCTTAAGCAGAGAAATATGGAAAACATCATGCATTCATGATAAAGCAAGAGGTAAAGCTAAATGATAAGCTATGGGGTTGATTACTTCAATAATTTCAAAGGTTCCCACATAACGAGGTGATAACTTGGCAGCCTTTCCAAAAGTTATAGAACTCTTTTTTGGTTTGACCCGCAAAAATACCTTCTCACCAAGTTCAAATTTATTATCAACCCGTTTTGATTGTGCATAACTCTTTTTCCTATATGTTGCTTCCTTTAAACATTCACAAATTATTTTAACTTGTTCCACTTCCATAAAGATTTCATGCCCAATTACCTCTTTTTCCTCTATGTTATCCCAACTAACTAGAGTTTTGCATTTCTTCGTATAATGCTTCAAAAGGTGCCATTTTCAGAGAGGTGTGATACATGTTGTTATATGAAAATTCAACTAATGGGAGATACTCTTCCCATTTATACTACTGATCCATATAATACATTCTTAACATATTCTCTAAAAATTGATTAACTCTTTTTGTCTACCCATTCGTTTTTTGTATGGTACGCTAGACTAAAATTTAGTTTAGATCCTAAGGTTGCATTGAGTGTTTGCCAAAATCTAGATGTCATTCTCGGATCCCTATCCGATATGATCAATTTAGGTACTCCATGCAATCTAAAAATTTCATGCACAAATCTTTTTGCTAAAATAGGGGAATCATCCTTAAGATTACTAGTAATAAAATGTGCCACTTTTGTTAGTTTATCCACCACAACTAAAATAACATCATGTTTATTTCTTGACATAAGCAACCTTTGAACAAAATCCATACTTATTACTTTCCATTTATATTGTGGTATGCTGTGAGGATATAATAAACCAATTTAGATGCATATGTTCATCTTTAACACACTGAAATTCTAAGCAATGTGTCACAAAATCAATCACATCCTTTTTCATCCCTTTCTATAAATATTGTTGTTTTATATCGGCAAGCATTTTTGTAATGTTGGGGTGTCCAGAAAAAGGTGAATTATGAAATTTAGTTAATAATTTTTCTTAATTCATTCCCTGAAGGTATATATACTCAATTGTCATATCTCAAAATTCCTTCATTATCAAAGTGAAAACCTTTATATCTCATATCGTTTGGATCTGCAACAAGTGTTTTTTATACTTGCTGAAAATAAGAATTAGATTCCATAACACTTTTTCTTCCTCTTTAAACTAATTTCTCAACGTTATAAGAGCATAAATGTGCTTCCTACGACTTAGTGCATCTTCCACTCTATTCTCCTTTCCTTTAATATAACTTATGTCAAAATCATACTAAGATAGAAATTCTAACCATCTTCGTTGTCTTGCATTCATATTTGGTTGAGTGAAAATATACTTCAACCCAAGATGATCAATCTTTAATTCAAAAGGTCTACCAAGAAGATAATGCCTCCATACCTGAAGTGCATGAACAATGGCGGAAGCAAGCTCTAGGTCATGTGGAGCATAGTTCAGTTCATGTAACTTGAGTTTTCTACTCTCATAAGCTATAACATGATCATTTTGCAACAAAATACCTCCGAGACCTTCCTAGAAGCATCTGTTACTACAGTAAAGTCTCCATTAGGATCAGGTACAGCCAAAATAGGTGCATATGTTAATTGATCTTTTAGAGTCTTAAATGCATATTCACATTTTTCATTCCATACAAATTTCTTATCTTTCTTCTGCAACGAAGTTATTGGTGCAAAGCAACCTTAGAAAAGTCTTTAAAAAAATTCGTATAGTAACCAGCAAGACCCATGAAGCTTCTAACTTCATGTACATTCTTAGGTGCAAGCCACTCAGTTATTACAACAATTTTTTAGGGATCTACAACTATTCCATCCTTGCTTATAACATGTCCCAAATAGTGCACTTTCATCTCGTAGAAAGAACATTTGGACAACTTACCATACAACCTTCTCTTTCTTAAGATTTATAACTATTTTCAAATGCTCATGATTCTCTTCAATGATTTTAGAGTATATGAGAATATCATCCAAGAATACAAGCACAAATTTGTCCAAGTATTCTTGAAAAATATTATTCATTAAATTCATAAAAGTTGTAGGTGCATTCGTTAAACCAAATGGTAAAACTGTGAATTCATAATGTTTGTACCTTGTTCTAAAAGTTATTTTATGAATATCTTCATCCTTTATTCTTAACTGATGATATCCAGATCAAAGATCTATTTTAGAATACACTGATGCACCACGCATCTAATCAAACAGATCATCAATTCTAGGAAGTGGATATTTTTTTAATTGTTTCTTTATTTAACATCCTATAATCAATGCACAATCTAAGTGTTCCATCCTTCTTTTTCACAAAAATTATCGGTGCTCCCAAGGTGAGACACTCGGTCTTATCAAACCCTTAGACAAAATTTCTTGTAATCTGTGCCTTAAGCTCTACTAATTCAATGGTAGTCATTCTATATGGTTCCTTGGAAATAGGTTCGGTTCCCTGTGATTGATATCAATCATGAATTCAAACTCCCGTTTGGGTAGAAGACCGGGTAACTCTTCTAGAAACACATCACTAAAATTTTGTAACAATGGATATCTTTCCAAGAAGTCACTACTTTCATCGGTTGTTTCATAAATTTTTACTGCATACAAAGTGCAACCTTTGTTTTTGGCCTTTTTAAGTTGTATAGCTAATAATTTCCTAACTGAAATCTCACGTTTTATCACCTGAATGTCTGTTGTTTTCTGCAGGTCATCCAAACAACTAATATATTTTTCAAAACAATCAACCTTTTCCTTATGTTCAACTAGCCAGTTAACACCTATGATTACATCATAAGACCCCAAAGGAGCAACATAAAGGTCAACTTTAGTGGGAAAACTAGGCAAGTCAAGGACTGCTCCAAAAAGACACATATTAACTATGTGAACAGAATTATTCCCATAATGTACAAAATTTCTATGATTTATCCATTTTTCCATATTTTATTTTTAATTTCAAAGATAATTTAGTAGAAATAAAACATTCAGTAGCTCCAGTATCAAAAAGTATAGTTACATGTATACCAAATAACTTACCTAGAACTTCTATGGGTGTAACTTTCTTTTCAAAACCTATTTTTTCACTAATGCAGAGTGTGTATCTTATAATACCGATTGTGAGCATATTTTCTCATAGGACATTGGTTTGCATAATGATCCTTGCCACAATTGTAACAGCCTCTTATAGGTCCTTTCTTAGGCTCAAATTTATTTCCAGCCTTAAAGTTATCATTCTGACCCCCATAGGACTTATGTCCGTTATTATTGTTCTTGACAAAGTTGTTTCATACATTAGTAGCTAGGTTTATTTGCTGCAATTTTCTTGTTATTATCAGCAACAACAAAAAAATCATACCAAATTTCTTCCATGGCCCCTTTTTGGGTGCAAGGGACGAAGAAGAATTTGGAACTTTCTTTCTGATTTCTTCTTTATGGGTAGAGATCACTTTCAATTTCTGCTCCTGCCTTATAGATTTTTCAACAACCCCTTCCATAGTGGTTGGGCTGTGAACATCCACTTCACCACCTATAATGGGATTTAATCCCATGATAAATTTTTGTATCCTGAACTTCTCGTCAGTTTGATACTGAGGTATGTACTTAAGGAGTTTAGTAAACCTCTCCCAATACTGTTATAGTTAATTTTCCTTGAGATAAGTTCTAAAATTCAGTCATGGAGTACTCATAACTTCATAAATAGTAAGTTAGCTACCGCCTCAATTTTTTATTTACCCACTCCCGAGAAATATAAGATTTACAATTGCGGATGGTGGGACAGTCAAGTGCACAGAAAGTGCCATAGTATCAAGCTTTCCATGGGAGACTACATGTTAGACTCACCTATGTTTGCTATTTCTATGGGAGGGGTAGATATTGTTTTGGGTTTCCAATGGCTCACAACCTTAGGTACTATAGAGATGAATTTCCAAGAATTGTTCATGCGATTTCATTCAGATGGAAGGAAAATACAATTGAATGGGATGGTAGATAAGTCTCCACAGATTATTAGCTCTCATCAGATGCAGAAGGTTCTCATAAAAGGAGTAGATGGATTTCTAGCAAAGTTATTTTCCATAGAAGTACAAAATACATAGTCTTCAATGCCACCCGATCTTCAAAAGATTGTTGATGTTCACTCATCTATTTTTGATGCAATTCCAAAGGGACTACCACTAGTTAGGTATCATGATCATTTCATTCGGTTGATTCCATGGATCCAAACACCTAACATCAGACCATACAAATACCCATATTCCTAGAAAAGTGAGATCGAGAAAATGGTTCAGGAAATGTTGAAGGAAGGTATCATCGATCTAGTCGAGTGCATATTCTTCACTAGTGGTCATGGTACATAAGAAGGATGAAACATGGAGGATGTTTCTAGATTACCGAGAAATCAATAAGTAAACCATCAAAGATAAGTTTCCTATTCCATTAATTGATTATTTACTTGATGAATTGCATGGTGCTATTTATTTCACAAAATTAGATCTTCGTTTGAGGTACCGTCAAATTAGAATAAAAGAGGAAGATGTTCATAAAATAGATTTTAGGACTCGTGAGGGCCATTATGAGTTTTTGGTAATGCCTTTTGGTCTTACAAATGTGCCTTCAACCTTTCAAAGCTTGATGAACACTATTTTTAGGCCATTTTTAAGGAAATTTGTATTAGTTTTCTTTGATGACATATTGATTTATAGTAAGACATGGGAAGAACACTTACAACATGTAAATAAAGTGTTGGAAGTTTTGGAGAAACATACTCTCTATGCAAATCCATCCAAATGTTCTTTTGGTGTACAAGAGGTAGAGTACTTGGGTCACATTGTATCCCATGAAGGCGTCAAAGTTGATCCTCAGAAGATCAAATCTATGGTGGAATGGCCAAGGCCCAAAACTCTCAAAAATCTTCATGGGTTCCTAGGACTAATAGGGTACTACAGAAGATTTGTGCGGGGATATGGTAGAATAGCAACCCCACTCACTGCATTGCTAAAGAAGGATGCCTTCCATTGGACAGACGTAGCCACTAAATCCTTTGAGTAGTTGAAGGAAGCCTTTTGTAGCACCCTAGTTTTGGCTACTCCCGTAATATTTGGTTCATTCTATATGAATTACAAACAAAAACAACACACCAGAAATAATATTAGCCTCTTGAGTTTTTTCATACATTCAAGATAACATATATATAGGAATATGCTTTCCTATAAATATGGAGGTTTCTCAACAACACTCCTACAAATAACTCTACATTCCTATTCTACGTGAGTTCACATAACTAGAATATTGTTATGATTTGTTTATAATAACAAATCTATAACAATACAACTATTTACGGTTTACACATTACACATTAATAATAATCACAAAAATATATATTTGCTCAAATATGTGAGTACTACTCCATTTTCCTAACATTCCCCCCCTTAGTGCGAACATGGGGAGAAACATAAATCTTCTGACTGAGCAACGTACACATGTCTTGACCTTCCTCTGTGCACTCTGATTGTGGGAACACATCAACCAGGATATGGGAACACTATCAACCATCCATGGGAACATCAACCAAGGTGGGAAACTACATCGACCACTTGGGAACACATCGACCATGCAAAGGGAACTGGGAACATAACATCACCATCAACCATATCTGGGAACATCGACCAACTAATCAGAAAAGTAGTGGGAACATGACATCAACCATCTACTTTTATCAAGAACATCTCCTGCTTCAGTACTCTGTTCTGAATCTCCTGCACTATCTCACATCAGGGGTTGATCTAGAAATCATACTCACAAATTACACACATGAACAAGAGGTGGAAATGAAAATGGAACATTGAGACCATGTTCCCCCCCTCAATGTGAACATTTCACTTATTCAACACAAAACAGGAACTCTGAAATCATACTGCAATCCAGAAATGAAAGTAAAATCACACACACACACACACACATAGTGTCACCACAACTTCATGCGGCCCCATCGTTGGTGACTGACGAGAGGATGCCAATTATCCTCCAGCCTCCTGTGCCTCCTTCCTCCAACAGATGCATTCTTTTTAGAAGAGAAAGTCTTCTTCACTATCTTGAGCATCAACTTCTCTATCATGTGAATGGTTGGATCCTGCTTCCCAATCACTTTCTTCTTTTCTATTTTCAGAAATAAAAGCATTTTCTTTTAATTTTCCCTCAAGCAAATCTTGTGCTCTTTTCCTGCAATACATAATACCATGTCCTTGATTTTTACAGTAATGACAAAGGAATCTTTTCTTGGAGTCTGTGAATGTTGATCTCTGCTTAGAAAAGAATTTGGATCGTTTTTTTTTATTGTCACCATACAATGCATTTTCTTCTGGTGTAACAGTCTTATTTTCTTCATCTATCAGTGAAGAAATTAGATCTTCTAGGCTGGGATTGATCTTGCTCAAAGTAAAAACAATGTTTGCATAGCGAGATGGCATACTATTCAACAAAACAACTTTTGCATCATCATCCTCTACTTTAATTTTTATCCCTGACAATTGATTCAGAATAGACCGAAACTTACTTATATGTTGTACCATGCTTTCTCCTTCATCCATCTTGAGTCTGAACAACTTCTGCTTCAAGGTCACTGTTGCGCTTCCGGTTTGGGATCCAAACAACTTGTTCAATGTTGTCCAAATGAAATTTGAACTTTTTGAAAGGTCTATATGATGCAAATATGCATCAGACAACCCAAGTCCAATGATTGTTGTTGCTTTACGATCTCTACTCTCCCATTTGGCCGCTTCACCAGCATCGGTTGGTTTCTTGAATGTTCCATCCGCAATGTCCCACAGATCTTTGTTAATCAATATCAACTGAGTTCGTACTTGCCAAGTGTGAAAATCTTTTCCATCAAATTTTTCAATATGACCCATTTTCTCCATTATAATATTTTCACGAATTAAATCCAATTAAAGATTGGATTTGATATCTTCAAACACTATGCAATGGAAAGTGGAAAAAGAACTAAACCAACGCTTATATAAAAAAACTTAACCACGCATGTAACTTCTATTTATTTGGCAGATCAATTGAATAATATGCAGACTTACACGTAGAGATGCACACCTTTGACTGGACTTCACTGCACACCTTTTCAACACGTCTATGAAGCCACTCTTATTATTTTTAGTGATAAAGAAACTTCTCCCCTTAAACAAATAGATTTCTTTTCAGTTTCCACGTGAGTCACATTTGCTACCACTTCATGGCCTCAATATATATACTCAATGTAGATCTGTATCCGCATGTAATGTAGAATGCCTCCCAATGATTTTATTTGACAATTAACCGCCAGACATATGATCCATCATCAAACTCCAAATACATTGTGCGTGGACAATATAAGATAATTCCAAGTTGTAAAAGTTTGATTCAGACGCAATGCAAACCGTTATCGCTCGTCTGGATACAATGAACATGTGCATGCAGAAAAAAAACACGTGATGATAATAAATGAGGAGACGTTGTCTTGTCACCTGAGAGATCAAAACATTTCCAAAAGCACTCATTTTCCTCATATCATCATTAATTAATTACACTAAGCTAATTAATTAAGTTGCCTATCCAACAAATACCCTAATTAACGACCTTCCGTTAATAAATCACCCTTCTACCTAGACTAATTAATTATTATTAATTAATTAGCTTTCCTTCCATTTAACCAATAAATCAATATTTAATTGATTTAATCCCCTTATAATAGCCTAAATCGCACTAATATTCCTCTAATTAGCTTCTATAAGCTTACATCTACCTATTAATTAATCACCTTGATTAATTAAAATACCCCCAACTCCCATGACTTGTTAAACATGTATTAAACCCTTCTAAAGTAAGGTTACCTTTAATAAAGCAACCTTATCCATTCCTAATCATGTTTTACCTTTATCCCACATTCATGAGAATGTGTTGAATCCTTTATCCTTTCGGGGCTATATAAAGAGCCCTCCACCTACCTTTTACTTACACCTAAACTTTCTAAGAGAGCAAATGCAAAGCATATAGCAAAGAGACTAAGAGCTTGCACCTTGCCCTTTGAGAGTTCATCATCTTCAAGAGTTAAGCCTCTTTCTTAAAGTGCTTGGGTCATATGGGAGGTGTCAAAAGGGTCTTCAGAGCCCAACTTTGATTAGCCCTCATTCCTAGGTTCTTGGAGCATTAAGGACAACTATTTTGATAGCCATGGAGCTTACTTAGGTCCATTCATTTATTTGTTGTTAGAGAATAGAGGAGTTTAGATATTTAGCATTGTTAGTTTCAAAGTTTGTATTGATGAATGCTAGCATCTAACCCTTGTTTAATTCTTATCATGATGGTGTTTATGCTTTGTTTTAGCTAAATGTAGAACTATTTTAGGTGGTAGTTCTTGCTTGATTTGATTTAGCATTAAGCAAAGTATACATGCACACATTTGGCACGCCCGGTGGGACTTACTCCATTGTCCTTTGCACTTAATTTCAAGTTTTTGTAGTTAAGTTTTATTTTTGGTTACTAACCCTCTTTTACACATGTTGATCTAACTTGTTTTTTTTAACATGTTTTGTTGAGTTTGCATGTGTTGGGTCTTCCTTGTAGGTATGAAGGAGGTGAAGTGCTGTCAAAATTGGAATTGAGGGGAAAATTTCAAGATTTCTCCATGTTTTCATTTTTAGAGCTTACTTTTTCAACATTTTACATGCTAGTTTTGTCAATTTCTTGAAAATTTTAAATTCTTGAGCATGTAGGTTAGTGTTTGATAGTGCTTGAGTCTTCTATTTACATATTAATGTGGTGGGTTGCTGTCAAAATTTAATCTTGGTGAGAAAATTTCAAGATTTCATCATGTTTTCATTTTTAGAGCTTACTTTTTCATCATTTTACATGCTAGTTTTGTCAATTTCTTGAAAATTTTCAATTCTTGAGCATGTAGGTTAGTGTTTGATAGTGTTGAGTCTTCTGAGTCTTCATATTTACATATTAATGTGGTGGGTTGCTGTCAAAATTTAATGTTGGTGAGAAAATTTCAAGATTTCATCATGTTTTCATTTTTAGAGCTTACTTTTTCATCATTCTACATGCTAGTTTTGTCAATTTCTTGAAAATCTTAAATTCTTGAGCATGTATGTTAATGTTTGATAGCGTTGAGTCTTCTATTCATATATTAATGTGATGGGTTGTTGTCAAAATTGAATCTTGGTTGGAAAAATTTGCCCATTTTGCAGATTAAGGGACGTTTTTTTGACATTTTTGAGTGCATGTCAAGTGCATACCCATGAGCATAAGAGCATATGCGTAACCCATCTTCCGAAGGCCATAACTTTTGCTCCCGAACTCGAAATGACTCCATTTTTTTTTGCGTTGGAAAGGTATTGAAGTTAACTATGCAATGAAAACATAAATTTGGGATTTATACTTACAAAAGTTTGCAGGTTTTTGTTATTTTAAAACTGGTCATTTTCTAACATGTCTAATGTTTTGATGAATGTCAGATTTCACATGCTTACTCGATTTAGACCAAAGCGTGTGTATGCTCTTCTCTTGCACCTTTTGGTGATCTTGAGAATCAAAAACAACTTTGATCTCTATCTTGTTAACATTGGGATTAAACTTGGAAACTTGATTATTCATTTTGCTTAAGGGAATGAACCTTTTACAAAGCATTTTTCAATGGTCCTTTGATTTGAAGTTTTCCATTTCTATATAGTTGGGATAAAGTTTGTGTATGCTCTTCTCTTGCACCTTAGGGTGATCTTGAGAATCAAAAGCAACTTTAGTCTTCATTTTATAACATTTGGTAAATTGGAAACTTCATCTTTCACTTTTGGTTTAAAGGAATGAACATTTATCAAGAATTTTGTATGGTTCATGATCGAAAAGATTTTCTTTACTTTTTAGTTGGATTATTTGTTGTGTATGCTCTTTCTTCGCATCTCGATGATCTTGAGAATCAAAAGCAACTCTTAATCCTCTTTAAATAATGTGATTTTCTTGGAGAACTACTAACGCTTGAGCGCAGGACCTAAAAACGCTTCACAAAGAAAGGAGGAATCAAAACGAAATCAAAACTACTAATACAGCTTGTATATATAAAGCAGCCAAAAGGTGTTCAAGCAAACCACACCTAATTAAACAAGATAAAAAGAACAACATATTCAAAACATCGTATTGCAGGTTTCGGAAAAGGGTACGTCCCTCTCCGCTCAATCGGAACATAACCCTTTGGCATAACGCCTTAAGCTACAACAATGGGGGTGGTTCCAGAACCCCAAAGTAGTCCACGCAAGAGGGAACTCAGGACGAAACGGGAAGTGCTCCGCACTACCTACTTGACTAGTGATTCCTTTGTGAGATAGAGTTACAAGTTGTCCGTCAGGGCGACCCCAAATGATAGTACACGAGACGCACACTAGTTGCCTACCGTTCTCAAGGGGGTAAAGTAAAGCCGAGATACTCCCAAACTAGTCAAGGTGACTTGGGTAAATCGCGCCGCTCGTGGCAACTCAGTAACACCTAGGCGAGAGAACCACCTAGAGAATATACTTTGGCCAGAGCCCACTTTGACCACTTTAAAACAAAGTGTTGAGTGTGAACCTTTTTGAGAAACGTGTGACGTATTACTTTCGCCTAGTTTTTACTTGCCTTAGGGCAGGGTAAACTCGCCAAGTGAGACTAGCATTTTTTGTCATTTTTTCTTGATTTATTTCTTCATATTCTTTTGACACTTTGTTGATCAAAAGAGGTGTGATTACCTTTGTGTTGCCATTCGACTAGCTTTCTCTCACTTTTATGTCCGTTTACGCCCATCCATGTTTCATGGGTCAAGTTAGTTAAACGCCTAAAGTGAGTGGAGGTTTTCACGTCATTTCGTAGCCATTGTGATCTTGATACCCACGCCAAGATCATCATCAGTAGTTAGGCGTGGTTCATCACCGCGACTTCCATAGAGGAGTTAGTTTGTTTGTCTCGTATCATTACAATTGATATTTACGTCTTGTTTCTTGTAAACTCGACATAAATACCTATATTGTACGGTTACGCTGCACACATTCTTAACTATTCCTAGCTATACTTTGAGCTTTTTTTTGTTCGGTTTTATTATTACCTCGATTTCAAAAGGTGTTAGGAACTACCATTTGTGCATGTTATATCAATAACACTCGATATCAATACTCCACTTTCGCAAAGTGGGTTAACATATCTTGGTGATATTGTTGTGTCATTCACAAATCGTAATTGTCACTTTTTGAGATATAGGTCTTAATCAGACTTGAGCTTGCTCATCGTATATCTTGATTGGGAGATCGCATTTAACTTCATGTATTTACTTACGTCTTGTTCATTCCTTTGAACTTGGCATAAGTGGAGACATCTTGTTAATCATCCGTATCACAAATTACTTTAAAACGTAGTCTAGAAGTACTTCATTTGATTAGTTTTTGTACCAAACGATTGTTTCATTGGTGACTTTATCATTCTATCACATTGGTATTCTCACACCGTTAATTTACTCTTAACACGTACATCTTGTGTTTCACTTAGGGGTATACATTGAATTTTGAACAAATCTATAACTTACCTTAGTGAAACTTATCACAAAAACATGGCTCCCAAGACGCGTCTAGGTTAAAGAAACAAACATATGAGGAACAACAACAGCAAGCTTGGGAAACCTCTAATGCACAAGGGTCAAACCCATTTATCTGACACGATCTAGACCACTATTTTCTCGTAAAAGGAAATAGAAGAGATGGTCGATCATAGTGGAAATGAATTAGAATCACCACACGCAGACTTTGATTTTGACCCCACTCTACTAGATGAGTTTCTCCTTAGAAACAAAGATAGAGTTTTGGCATGGGTCATGGAATTAGGGGCCAAATTGCCCACCGAGAATGAACCAATATTACCTACAAATGACACTACTAAGGAGGAACACCCCCTTATCAATATGGAAGATATTTTAACAGACGGGCATGCTTCCACTTCTTACGCAGTAAAATGATAAAGTGGTAGGGCATAGAATACCCTCATCAAAGTGCCACGAAGAAACAAGATAGAACATGAGACAGGGGAAGAACCTCCACAATACGAAGAGGAGGAACCTTTAGAAGAAGAAGACACAAACCAAGTCACAATCCAACAACAACTCAGTAACTTAAGCCGACAACTAGCTTTGCTTACTTTCCAAGTACAAAAAGACACAAACAAGAACGTTCAAAAGTCAAAGCCTAAGTTTAGGATCCACGAACTCCATCGAGAAAACCAAGGAGAAGAAGACATGGGGTACCATCGTGTACACGTCCCCACTTCTCCCACTAAAGAACAATTGCTCGCACAAGAAGTACAATCTATGAAAGCAACGCGCATGAGCATACAAGAAAGCAATATAGGGAGTATTAGGAAATACCAATACGAAGAACTATGCCCCTATCCTTTTGACAAGACAATGACCCTTCAACCCTTTCCAAAGAAATTTGATATGCCAAAGTTTGACAAATACAAAGGAAAGGGAGACCCAAGGGATCATGTTAAAGATTTCTACATGGCATGTCAAGAGGTGTCTTATAGTGATAATTACCTCATCGACTTTTTCCTAAGAGTCTCTGAGGTCAAGCATTAGAATGGTTTACGCGCTTGCCACGAGGATCAATTTTCACCGGCCGAATCATGGAAAGATTCGCAAGGCCATTTCTCATATAACATGAGAGTGACGTCACCATGGCAGACTTGTGTGGCACAAAACAACGCCCAAATGAGACCTTCGCCAGCCTTCCTCCAACGATGGAGAGGGATAGCTAGTCGCTCCTCGCGCTTTCCCCGAGAAGCAAAGCTGGTCAAGATTTTCATCCCTAATCTCAACCCAGATATAGCTTTCCACCTCCAAATGCATTGTGTCCGCACCTTTCGAGGAGGTTATCGAGAAAGGGATTCAAATAGAAAAGGCTCTCATTGCCAAAGGCACCTCAAAACCCAATCTAAAGACAAACCAAAGTGTCAAACCCATTAAAAGCCAAAGATCTTTAACAAAAACAAAAACGTGGTGGGAGACGGAATCACCGATTCCAAACGTGTTCAAACGGTCCAAACCAACCAACCTTTAAACCACCAAGGGCCCAATTCAACCACCACCAAAGCGAAGAACATTCACCTCCTCAATGAACCATTGTCTGTCATACTAAAACAGTTGGATGCGGCCCACATGATGACCTATCCTACAACGCAACCGCATTTGATGACAACACTCCTAAACCTTCATGGTATAAGGAGCATGAATACTGTGAAATGCATCGCGTTAAAGGTCATAAAACAGACAAATGTTTGCGACTTCGCCACTATATTCAAGACCTCATTGACAACGGGGAGATAGAGGTGGATAACCCTAGCCACATGCAAACACCTAACGAGAAAATGGGGATTTATAAGGAACCATTCCCCAAGCATGATAAGTCGGAAAAGGCAAAACCGGATCGGGGAGAGTCATCCCAAACCTATAAAGCCACGAATTACTTATATACCAAGAGAGATAACAATCATTACGATTCACTTATCGGATGTATTCGCTCCCCTACTGACCGTGTCAATACCATCCGGATCAAGGGAAAGGATCTGATTGCGCATGTGTAACAAGGCGTGCCCGCCTCGTGATTCCGTAACCCCTCTCGTCGACCCCGCAACCGGTAAATATAACCTTTAGAACAACTTGAGAAGACACCGCTAAGATCTCGATCTTAGATCTTCTCAAGATATCCAATGTGCATAAGGACATCTTGTATCAAACTCTTCAGGGGCCGGGAGTGCCTTTAAGTCGATCCCGCATACCTTCAAGCCGCGGTGGCAAATATCGCACCAAGTGAGCATCTCACTTTCAACCATAGGGAGGTCCCTACCGAGAATCCTACACATAATCTTCCCTTATACATTGAGGTAGTTACCCGCAGAAAATCAAACGGTGTCAGGATAATGGATCGGATCAACTCGCACGCTTAAATTAGTCAAACAATCGGGACATACTAAGAAGATCTTGAGTCCCATATCATCACTATCACCGCATACGACAACGCTGAAAGAGAGTCAAGCAGCACCATTACGCCGCCAATGGAGGTGGGCCCCACTTGCCATCGACAAAGTTTCACGCCTTAGACTTGGAACTTCCATATAATATGCTTCTAGGCCGACCATACGGATCCATGCCATGCAAGCAAGTGCCATCAACATTTCATCAATGCATCAAGTCAAGCATGAGGGACATACAAGAATAATACCAGAGACTCAGAGCCCTTGCTCATCAGAGAGCTCTTAATAGCTTTGCACACGAAAGGGTACATACGCATGTCCCTCCACGATATAGTTGTCCCTCTTCATTCTCGAGGCCATGGAATCTCGAGTAGATTCAAATTCTCTTAGTTCTGCACTCATGGGGCATCTACTTCAACATCTCCATTTAATTCATGGGAGATGAAAATTCTGGAATATGGTCATGGGGAGTATAATGTACAACAAGCGCTCTTGTTTTCGACTCTCCTGTCGCCCAAGACTAGAGGTCGACCCAACTACCGCTTCAGAGACCTAGAGAGGAACATACTATCGGGTCATTCCTACCGGAGGCTTGTTAGCCGAGGAAAAATTACTTGATCCACCTACTACTGGGTCCCCGAGGACACTCACCATCTTGTTATCAAACCCCGTAATATGAAAAATCTAGCAGTAATGATGTACTCCATGGGCTACAAAGGCCTAGGATGTGGGAGGAATGAACAAGGACAAAGAGAACCAATCCCTCTTCCACATTTCAAAACAGTAAAGATATGGCATTGGGATTCCCTTATGGAGCACACCCCAACGATCAAGATGCGACTTGTTTTGAGCATGAGGATAGCTCCGATTATCTAGACAATGATACGGATTCTTGTTGTAGCCAATATGAGGATCTGGCCTCCACGAACCTTTTCATGAATAATGTTGTCCTAACCATCACCCCCAATGAACCAACCCTTGACTCAGATATACCCCTCCCTTGTGAATGGGACCAACAACGTCACGTGCCACTAGATTTATTCGAGAATGACGAGGCTATTGCAGAGTTCATGGGCATAAGGGATACAATTCCCACTGAGATCACAAGAAGGGTTTCTTTATCGACTTAGACACCCGCGCCTACTTCGCGAGGAGGTCGAACTTCGTGGTCAAGCAAAATTTAAAGAAAAGCGAGGGCAAGAGTTCTAAAGAAAAGCCTCGCAAAAATCAAAGTCCAAGTCACACAATGCTGAAAACCTCTTTCGAGGCATCAATCGACAAACAAATAAGAAAATCAAAGGACAAACAAAGTGACCACGCCAAGGATGAAAATCTCGTAGAGACATCCTGGATGAAGATCTCAACCTACCTCCCGATCCCACGCGTATGGAGGATTTATCAAAATTGTTAGTCAAGAAACCATTGATGTCAATATTGCATCAAGAAGATCCCAAGATAGTAAAATTGGGAGCATCACTCTCACCGAGAGAACAAAAGACGTTCACTATGCTACCGCGAGAGTTTATTGATGTGTTCGCATGGTCTTACAAAGACATGCCCGGCTTAGATCCAACTTTGGTCGTGCATAACTTGGTCAGGCACGCAGACGCTAAGCCTATCAAACAAAGCTTCAAAGATGCACCCAAGAGTGGCCTTGTTAGTTAAAGAAGAGTTGGAAAGGTTGCTTGCAGCAGATTCATCAAAGCCAATTGATTATTCGAATGGATATCAAACATTGTTCCCGCCCGTAAGAAACCTATCGTATCCGAATTTGCATGCATTTTAGGGACATCAATAAAGCTTGCCCTAAAGATGACTTTCCGTTGCCCAACATCGACATGATTGTTGACTCAACCGCAGGTATGAAATGCTATCACTTATGGATGGCTTTTCGGTTATAATCAAATTAAGATCGCCGAGGAAGACCAACACAAACAACTTTCACAACTCCTCGGGGCACCTTTCGTTATCGTGTGATGCCATTCGCCTTAAGAATGCGGGAGCAACTTATCGCGGGCCATGACAAGAATATTTCACGATATGATTCATGACATCATGGAAGACTATGTAGACGACATCCCGGGAAAGTCCAAAACAAGAGAGGAACATCCTATCATTTTCATGGCGTATCTTCAACGCCTACGTGAATACAAAGTCAAAGATAAATCCAAAGAAGTGTGTCTTTCGTGTGCTATCGGGAAACTATTAGGCTTCATCGTGTCAAGACGAGGTATGAGGTAGACCCGCTAAAGTATCTGCCATCACATAAATGCCTCCACTTGAGAATATCAAGCAACTGCGTAGCTTGCAAGGGAAAATTCAAGCCATTCGCCGCTTTATCTCCCAGCTTGCAGATAAATGTCACTCATTCACTCATTTGCTTAAGAAGGACATCACTTTCATCTGGGGACTTGAGCAACAACAAGCCTTTGCTTTGCTTAAACAAGACTGCGGCTAATCCACTCCGTCCTCATGCCTCTCCCACTCCGGGAGAACCACTTTTGCTCTATATTTCGCTACGCAATATGCTATCGTGCACACGTCGCCCAATATGACCTTAGCCATAAAGAGAAAAAGTGTACTATCCGAGTCGCACCTCATCGCCTATGAACGTAATTATCCTCGATTGAGAAGGCTTGCTTGGCTGTTGTTTTTACCTTTCGTAAACTTCGCCATTACCTCGCTAAATACTAAGACCAAGCTCATATCCAAGGTCGACCCACTCAAGTATTTGTTGTCCAAACCCGCCCTCTGTAGAATGGCTAATTGGATCATTCTACTCGCTGAGTTTGATATAGAATTTGTCCATCAAAAATCAATTAAAGGACAAGTACTTGCCGACCAAAGCCTATGGAAGCACCTTTCGCAAAGCACGTAACCTTTGAGTCTGGATCTCGCCGATGCATCTTTGCTCTACATCAAGAATCTATCATGATGGCGTATACATTTTGATGGATCTTTTACGTTTCATGGTTCAAAGCAGGAGTGGTCCTTATTACTCCTTCAGTGATCCTATACCACAAAGCTTTCCGCCCGGCCTTCCCTCGCACGAACAACATCATGGAATATGAAGCACTCATCTGCAGGATGAAGCTAGCCATCAAGTGGAATATTCAACATGTGAAGGTTGTAGGTGATTCACGCCTAATCATCAAACAAAGTTAATGATGAGTATAAAGTTAAGGATGACAAGCTCATACCTTATAAGAAGTTGGTGGAAACTCAAGGAGTATTTTTTGTGCGCATTACCTTTGAGCAAATCCCAAGAGCGCAGTAATAGATCGGCAGATGCTATGGCAACGATGGGATCTATGCTTCAGTATTCCGCCAGTGGAACAATGATATGCCATTCTTCGTAGAAAATCTACGCCAGCCCGCGTATGACATGCCAGAATCTTGCTTGGCTTGTGAGGTTGTTGGTCCCCATTCACCATGGTATGAACCCATTTTCACCTATCTTAAGGACAAGACATTCCTCCCAAAATCTCCCGCTCAAAAGCAAAGAGCCTAATTCGCCGATAGCCCATTACACCCTCGTTAGAGGTACACTTTATCGTCGTGGCTACGATGGGAATCTGTTACATTGTCTGGATGTGCGGAGTCAATCCAGGCAATTAAAGAAGTACACGAAGGAGTATGCGGAGCACATACAAATGGAATGGTCTTGGCTAAGAAACTGTTAAGAGTAGGTTACTATTGGCCCACCATGGAAACTGATTGTTGTAATTATGTTAGAAAATGTGTGCTATGCCAAAAGTATGGAAATTTCATCCATGCTCCATCGCAACCATCGCAACCAATCACTACCCCGTGGCCATTCTCCAAGTGGGGACTTGATCTAATAGGAAGCTTACTCCTACCTCATCCGATGGTCATACACATATCATCACAAATGCATAATACTTTACAAAATGGGTGGAGGCTGTCCCTTTAACCTATGTCACAGAGCACGATTTCTAAATTCATCATGAATCACATTATTTGCCGATATGGTATCCCCGCAGCCTATCATTCACGTATAATGGGAAGTCATTTAAGAACAAAATCTGTGAAAGGTCTTTGCCAACGGTTCCAAATCAGATTGAAATGGTCCACGCCATATTACCCTCAGGGTAATGGACAAGTTGAGGCAACAAACAAGACTTTGGTAAGGATAATGGAGAAGATGGTTAGCAAAACCGGTCGAAACTGGCACCTACAAATCCACCCAGCCCTCTGGGCCTACCGAACATCAATTCGCACTCCTACGGGTGCGACGCCATATTCCCTCGTGTTCGGGACAGAATCTATCATCCCTTTAGAGATTGAACTCCCATCCCCGCGAATTCTCTTCTCGGACTATTCGATAAGGATGAAGATTACCGAGTGGCAAGATTGGGCTGAGTTAGAGCTCCCGGATGAGAGGCGCATTTCGCGCTCTTAATCACCCGAAAGTATATCAACACGTAATCTCCCGCAACTACAACAAGAGAATCATCCTCGCCGCTTGAGGTGGGTGATTTAGTTATGAAGGAGAACCAGCTTCAACACCAGAGCAGAGCGAGAAAAGAAAGGGAAGTTCGAACCACACCGGTTAGGACCCTATGTCATAGTTGCAAGTATGGCATGTGGGCATACAAGTTAGCTCACCCCAATGGTGATGAGCTCCGGAGCCCATGAATTCCATGCATCTTAAGAGGTTTTATGCCTAAACATGGCACAAGAAAGTCATAAAAATCACAAAAAAATATAAAAAAAAAAAAAAAAAAAAAAAAAAAATCAAAAAAAAAAAAGAAAAAGAGAAAACAGTCGTCCACTAGTGAAAACCACGCAATGTGGCACTTTGACAAGTCCTGGGTGAAAACCTGCTCGCGCCTCGGGAGGATTCGTTGTTCACAAGCATTTCAGTATTAGAAGGGTAGTTGTCTTTGTCCTGACCGGTTCTACCTTCGAGTTTCCTTGTGCACACCATCTAGTCCAGCCTTTGATCCGGCTTTGCTTTTCTTCTATCATCTCAGTAAGGGACGTGGTCTTTCGTTATTTCCCATCTTACGCTGGGGCAACTCAACGACTTCACCTTCTTGTTCATAAGCGCGTGGCTTTCGCCTCTTGTATATTCCCCACCTAACGCCTGGGGCATCCATGCTTTCTTGGTTACTAAAAACACACATAGCTTTGGAAAATGTTTAAAAACACAAAAACAATAGAAAAACAAAAACAATAGAAAATTGTTTCAGAAAACACAAAAACAATAGAAAATTGTTTCAGAAAACACAAAAACAATAGAAAATTGTTTCACAAAACACAAAAACAATAGAAAATTGTTTCACAAAACACAAAAACAATAGAAAATTGTTTCACAAAACACAAAAACAATAGAAAATTGTTTCACAAAACACAAAAACAATAGAAAATTGTTTTGAGAAAACACAAAAACAATAGAAAATTGTTTCACCAAAACACAAAAACAATAGAAAATTGTTTCAAAACACAAAAACAATAGAAAATTGTTTCGAGAAAAACACAAAAACAATAGAACATTGTTTCAATAGAGAAAAAACAAAAACATATATATATATATATATATCAAAAAAATCTAAAAACAAGGCAAAATTTTTCAAAAAATTCCTAAAAAGTAAAACACCCTACAAAATGGTAACTTGCTTCTTACGGCTGAAACTTGTGTCTTGCGCATGGTATTTTCTCCATATCCTGTTGGTTTGTCTCACATCTTCCCGATTAATACGACTCATGGATCACCGGATTCACAACCATTCACAAAAGCTAGTTGCTTGCTTGCTTGCTCTGTACTGGGGCACTTTTGGTGCCTGGTGTCAAGTTTCATTGTGCACAAATGCTTTTCATGGACCCCGTGTCCATTTTCATTTCCCCTTGCATGTATCCTTGCTTGGGGCATCATTTTTAACCCTTGTCATCAATCACGAACTTGTGGATCTCTTCAACACTGATAACAAAACATTTGTACAACTGTCTTGACCGTTGTTGGGTTAGATATGTGTGTTCGTACTTGTTTTCCCTGTTATATGAGCTTGTTTCCTTCTCGTATTGCATTGCATTATTGTATGTTGTGTGGAGTTGGTACTTTCAGCAATGGACAATTGTTCGTAGTATGGCTTTTCATGTCATTCTACCTTTGTCGTATGCTTATATTTTTCATAAGGACCGATGATGTAGTTCCTATGGCAATATGATGACATCAAATTTGTTCCAAACAAATAAGCAAGCCAGAGGTTAAGCTCTTCTCTCCCTCATCCATATTTCTTCTACACCACTTCCCTTTCACCCCTAATTCTCTCCTCTCCTGGGCATCCCGCCTCGTCCCCATTCTTCTCGCCTACTTCTCATATTTTTCGATCGTCGATCGAGCTTCCTTCATCACCCCATCGACACTCGAGGGGGCATCTCTCCCTCCTACTAATTTTTCTTCTATCTCTTCAAAATCTCTTCTGTCTACTATCTTTGAAGTGGCATCACTTACGCCACCCCAAAGAGGGGAAAATGTAGACACCTATAATTACGCCCAAGCAATTTAAATACTTAAATTGTGCTAATTATCCCCTTTCTCGCAAATCAACGACATATCATCAAAAGCACTCATTTTCCCTCATATCATCATTAATTAATTACACTAAGCTAATTAATTAAGTTCCTATCCAACAAATACCCTAATTAACGACCTTCCGTTAATAAATCACCCCTTCTACCTAGACTAATTAATTATTATTAATTAATTAGCTTTCCTTCCATTTAACCAATAAATCAATATTTAATTGATTTAATCCCCTTATAATAGCCTAAATCGCACTAATATTCCTCTAATTGGCTTCTATAAGCTTACATCTACCTATTAATTAATCACCTTTGATTAATTAAAATACCCCCAACTCCCATGACTTGTTAAGAATGTATTAAACCCTTCTAAAGTAAGGTTACCTTTAATAAAGCAACCTTATCCATTCCTAATCATGTTTTACCTTTATCCCACATTCATGAGAATGTGTTGAATCCTTTATCCTTCGGGGCTATATAAAGAGCCCTCCACCTACCTTTTACTTACACCTAAACTTTCTAAGAGAGCAAATGCAAAGCATATAAAGCAAAGAGACTAAGAGCTTGCACCTTGCCCTTTGAGAGTTCATCATCTTCAAGAGTTAAGCTCTTTCTTAAAGTGCTTGGGTCATATGGGAGGTGTCAAAAGGGTCTTCAGAGTCCAACTTTGATTAGCCCCCATTCCTAGGTTCTCGAGCATTAAGGACAACTATTTTGATAGCCATGGAGCTTACTTAGGTCCATTCATTTATTTGTTGTTAGAGAATAGAGGAGTTTAGATATTTAGCATTGTTAGTTTCAAAGTTTGTATTGATGAATGCTAAAGATCTAACCCTTGTTTAATTCTTATCATGATGGTGTTTATGCTTTGTTTTAGCTAAATTGTAGAACTATTTTAGGTGGTAGTTCTTGCTTCATTTGATTTAGCATTAAGCAAAGTATACATGCACACAAAAATATATATGATTTGTTTATAATAACAAATCTATAACAATACAACTATTTATGGTTTACACATTACACATTAATAATAATCACAAAAAATATATTTGTGAGTACTACTCCATTTTTCCTAACACTCCCAACTTCTCAAAACCTTCATTGTTGAATGTAATGCTTTAGGATCGTGGATTGGGAGCAATTCTAATGCAAGAAGGAAGACCAATTCAAAGGAAAAGATCTACTCAAACTTGTCTATGAGAAAGAAATGATGGCTATTCTTCATGCGGTCAAGCAATGGAGGCCCTATCTCATGGGTAGACACTTCAAGGTAAAAACCGATCATGATAGTCTCAAATACTTTTTGGAGCAAAGGTTATCATCTGAGGAACAACAAAAGTGGGTAACAAAAATGTTGGGTTATGATTTTGAAATCATATACAAAAAGGGTAAAGAAAATGTAGTAGTTGATGCATTGTCTAGAAGGGATACATCCGCAGATGCCTTACTATGTGGAATGTCCATGTTGACGGCCGATTGGGTGGATGAAGCAAGATTGGAATGGGATCAAAATAAGGATACACAATCTCTAATATAGAATATCAAGCAAGGATCTATGACATCTAACAAATTAGAGTGGAAAGGTAATGCCCTATGGTACAAGGACAGGTTATACTTGAGTAAAGATTCTGAGTTGAAGCATAAGATTCTTGCAGAGCTACATTCCTCGCCTATTGGAGGATACTCTGGGTTTTTTAAGACATATCATAGAATAAAAAGAGAATTATTTTGGGAAGGACTCAAGGGGGATGTACAAAATTTTGTATCAGAGTGTTTAGTGTGCCAACAGAACAAAGGGGAAATAATTAAGACACCAGGTCTATTGCAACCCTTACTAATTCCTAGCTAGAGATGGGAAGTCTCCATGGATTTCATCACCGGATTTCCTTGTTCAAAGGGTAAGAATGTTATTTTTGTGATTGTGGATAGGCTCACAAAATATGCCCATTTTTTTCCCTATCACATCCATTTACAGCTAGTACAGTCGCAGCTATTTTTTTGGAGACAGTTCAAAGGCTACATGGAACCCCAAAGATAATTGTAAGTGATCATGATCCTATTTTCAAAAGTAACTTTTGGATGGAATAATTTTCATGTTTGGGTACTCGGCTAGCTCACAGTTCAACTTATCATCCTCAAACCGATGGGCAAACAGTGGTCAACAAATGCTTAGAGGGGTATCTACGTTGTTTTGTATCAAATAAGAAGGAAAGGTGGATTAAATGACTACCACTTGCGGAGTAATGGTAGTATAACACATCTTTTCATACCTCTTCTCAAATGACCCCATTTTTAGAATTATATGGTTACCATCCACCTTCTATCACTTCCTCCTTGAGGGTGCAAACTAAGGTGAGACTGTTGAGGAACACATTCAACATCAACAAGAATTTTTGGCTAGTTTGAAAGAGAATTTAGCATTAGCACAAAATAGGATGAAACAACAAGCAGATCAACACCGTAGTGAAAGACATTTTGAAATTGGTGACTAGGTTTTTGTACGTCTCTAGCCTTACAAATAGATGTCCCTAAAGCAATAGAAAAAGGACAAAAACTTGCTCCTAAATATTATGGCCCTTATCAGGTTCTACAGAAAATTGGCAGTGTTGCTTATAAACTAGAGTTACCTCCATCTTCACACATACACCTAGTATTCCATGTTTCATGCCTGAAGAAGTTTATTGGATAGAAATTTGAAGTCCAAACAGAGTTACCAGAACTTTACGAGGAAGGAAGAATCATTTTGGAGCCAGAGAAGATTTTGCAAACACGTACTAAGAGGCTGAGAACCAGAGACATTAAGGAATATCTGATCAAGTGGAAGAATCTGAGCATAGAAGATGTAACTTGGGAGGATGAAGGTTTTCTACAACAACATCCAAGATTATTCAATGTTGAGGAAAATGTTGGTTTGAAGGGGAAGGGCATGCTATGCCCTTAACCTATTGCTTGTATTAGGATATGAGTAGCCGACTTGTGGCTTACCATATCATTTATACTTTCTCATACTTAATAGATTGGCCTTGGTGATGGCCATAACATATGAATAGTATATATAGGGGATCAGAGGTCGTATTTCATTATCATTTGAGCATTTGAGTCTTATTATATGGTTTTGATATTTCCCCTCGAAGTGGTGAAGTTATTATAATTGCATATTGAGATCATTATTCGAAATATTGTGTTATTTGGTGTTCTTGCTGCTCATAATCTAAATTATACTAGTAAGTTCATTACGGTTTTCACGTATGAAACAAAGTCTGCACAAACATTTTCCATGATTTTAAACATCTAAGTAGATCACAAGTTAAACAACTCAAACAGAGCTTCAACAGCTTCAACTATCAACACTAGTTCACACAGTCAAAAGAAGTTGAAATTGTAAACCATCCACACAAGTTCTCACGTAAGAACAAAGTAATAGCAGTTTAAAGCTGTCATAATGTGTACACATAGAAAAAAACCCATTCAAGAGTTAAACTATTTCAACACATCAAACCCTTACAACATTTAGACAGGGTTGATTCTCATTCTCAAAAACAATCTAAGATTCACAATAGAAAGAGATCAACTCAATATGAAAACAAAACCAGATCATCCTAAGAAGAGCAAGAGTTTTTTTATGAATCACTTAAATAAAAGAAAAACTATTTAATGAGTAGAGCCTATCATGCCTAATAGAGTTGCTTCCTGATTTGTAGAAGCTTTCCAAGTTGAACTCCAACAACCTCCTCTTCTCCATGCAACGTCAACCCACCTCAACTCTTCTTCTTCTTCTTATAACTTCCAAAGAGTCCAAAATAGCTCAAGAATGCAAAAATAACAAGTAATACCCAAAATAGAACTTCGCGTCAAGAACCAAAAAACTCCATGTAGAGCCAAAGCTCAAAATGAACTGAAAGACCAAAATAACCATGCCAAAACCCACCATGCATTTTTCCTAGGCGGTTTCTTCACCAAAAACGAAGTTATTAAATGCGAAGGACAACTATTTCCCTCCTTATTCTCCATGCCACTACCATCTATCTTTGGCAATGTCAATATTCAAATTTTACATGAAACTTAACTTAGTGGTGATGTCAACTAAGCATTCCCCAAACTTCTTAGCTTGAAATTCTTCATAACAAAACCAAAATCAATTCCATTTAATGCCTTAAAACCCAATGCCACCGACTATATAACTTGTCATGTCATCCATAGGTACCCCTTAGGTTAGCAATGACTTAGGTTAGATCAACATTAGGTTAGAAAATCAACCTAGGTTCTTAGGTAAGTCTTAGTTACCTTAGTTTGTTTTCAAACTTAATAAACATAGAACATACCAACTTAGGTTAGATTTAACCCTTAGGATAGGGTCTCAACCTTAGTGTTATATTATTAGGTCCAAGGTCCCTATACACTACTCAAAGACTTTAACATTAGCAAGAAGACCCAGGCCTATCACCTAAAGCCTGATGCTAAGTAGGGATCCCTAAAGAAGGGTCCTTCACAATTGTAAACAAAACAAGGCCCAGTCCATCTTTGTCCTTCCTTTCAGAATGCCAAGACAAAGAAGATGAAAGGTAAGAAGAACAAGCATACCTTGGATCAATGGAATTGATCCAAGGTGTTTTTGTTTACACAAAATAAGTTATGGCAACAAAAATACAAGTTCATCATCTTTAAAATTGAATTTAAGCTTTACAAAGAGATGAATGGCCTCATTATCAAACAACAAAAATCACAACAGAATGAACCTTTTCAACAGATGATTAATTATCCATTGCAAACATGATTTCAAAAAGTCATAAGAGTACACCTTCCTAAGACAAATCACATGTCAACATTTGCACCATCAAGAGTGGAATTCATCATAATAATAGTCATGCTAGAGATGTTACAGTAGTATGATAGATAATGATGGTATGGTAGCCACCAATCGAAGCAAGGAAATGTGCTATCGGTTGGTTGTAAGAATATCTCAATCGGCCGACAGTAGGAATGCAAGCAAGATAACATGCTCCGGTTTGACACCAAAAAGGAAATACAACCTTCGGTGGCAAGAATTTTGCAATTAAGTGAACACGTAAGCATCAACCGCAAATTGAGAATCAATGATTATAGTATTGGGTAGCTCAATTCAATTGGTCAAGAAATTAATGCATGGTAGGTGAGGTGAATTCTCTATATATATGTAAAACCCCTCATTTTTGGGGGATTTTTCAAACGTAAAGGAACTCTATCAAAATTGTTCCAAAGACTCTTGTGAGTTGTAAGCCTCAAATTTGAGAATTTTATAGAGGATTCTTTCCTTGTTTCTACTTTGTAATGGATTGTGCATCCTTTTAAGAAATAAAATTCATGTTTTGTGGCTTTTTCTACCCTAGCTTTTGTTATATTATGTTTCTTTCCTTCCTTTGCATTTGTAGATATACTATGCATACTTTATTCTTCTTACAGGACTCAAATTTGTTGTGCTTCACAAAAATTGAGATTTGAATGTTGTTTTGGATTGTGGCACTTCTATCCACCCTATCCTATAGTGTTTTATTTCTATTTTCACTCACTTGGAATATCTCCACCCCTTATTCTTTGTGTTATCACCTCCTTAGTTTAGGATTTTAATTTTATACATCTTCCTATGTCCCCTGGTTGTTTGGAATATTAGATTAGTGTTAGGTAGTTGCATTTCCATTTCTAAGAGTAATATTAATGTTAGGAATAGGTAGAGGAAGTTGGAATTCTCCATAAGTATATCTCATTTTGATTCCTATAACTTGGAGGCAGTCCCATGTTGTCTCAAGCCCCAAGTCAATCTAATTTGGGACAGGTGCATATTTGAGCTCCAACAGCTTTTTTAGCACACCGGTGGAACAGTGAAAACTTTATTTTCATCTTTTTGAGTTTTGGTGTGTAACTCAATAATTTCTATCCTTTGGAGGATTGTGTCTTCACATCTTGAAACTCCATCATTATAATCAACTAATTCTAATAGTATTTAGTGCTCGTGTTCATGAGAAGGATTCAGACAATTTCCAAAAGCGTTAGAAGAATGATTTTTGAATATCGTAATTATCGGCAGTAAAGAGGAACAAGAGGAAGGATAGTTCACGAGTCACCTTCACCTCTAAATAGAAATATATCTAGACCACCTCCTAGTAGGACCTTCTTACTATCCACTAGATTTCTCAAGCCTATTAGAATGGCATAACAAGAAAATCTACCCTTTCTCGCCTTTTAGGTAGCATTCCCTTGCTTTAAAAGCTCGTAATCCCATTCCCGTAGTGACTCGAAAAGTATCCCTTTCTTTACTTGGGGAGAACCGTACTATTCATGTTGACCACATTCAAGATATTGCCAATGTTTGTTTTGTTCATCAAATTGTTGAACAAGATGTAGTTATAAAGCTATTGGCTTCTTCATTCAAGGGAAAAGCTCTGCAATGGTTCAGAAGTTTGACAAACAGGTTCAATTACAAACTAGAATGAGTGTTAGAGTAGGTATTTACCTTAGCTCATGTTCACCTAGGTACTTTATTTACCTTTATTGTATTTATCCTCACCCACTTATGTGTGTGGATATTTCCTTTTATTTATTTAGATATTAGGGGGATATTATCTAGTTGTTAGGTATAGTTCTTTCCTTGATCTATGGTATTGACTAGATCCTTGATGTCTAGTTCTCTCATAAATCTATGGACTTAACTAGTTCTTTGATGACTAGTTCTTTCCATGATTTATGGCTTGATCTATGACCTTGACTGGTTCTTAGATTGTTATTCCTTGCTTATATAAGCAAGGCCCATTCTCATTGTATTTCATGGAGTTCCATAATAATATATGATATTGCTGATCATTTGTTTGCAAAGGTTTATGTAAAGTTATTATAGTGAATTTCACACCCATTAAAATCCTTAGCCCCTGGTCATATGGTATGGTCATATGAGGGCTTAAAGCTTGTGATTCCTACTAGTAGGTGCTTAACTCCAACCCCTTTCATTTTATTTGTGTGGTGAAGGCAAGAGTATTTTATTCTATTTTAGTGGTAACTAAAATAAATAGTAGAGCATAATATTGAAAAGCTTATAACTTTTGATCGTTAACTCTATTTTGAGTGTCGTTTTTTTGCAAAAGTGCTTATTTTTCCGTGCTCTTTCCATTGGAAATTTATTTTGAGAATTACACTATAATTACAAAGTGTCATATTGTAACACGCACTCATTATAAAGTACCAAAATCTAGGGGGCTCTTGTTGCATTATTTGGGGGTCTTGTTGCATTTCTTGGTTCTTACATTTCTTTTTGGTGATTTTTTGAGGATGGCATCTACTTTTGCATTAGATCATGTTGAGCCATTAACAACACATAATTACCACACATGGAAACCAAGAATGGAAACAATAATCAAGAGGAAATGATTATGGGCTTTAACTTCTTCAAAACAACCAATGTTCACTAGAGAATATGAGAAATTTCAGTACCAGTGCAAATTTGATGAGTGTATGGGTTTGATAGGAACTTATGTAAGTGACAGTATTTTATTTCATTTGGAAAAGTGTGACTCTCCTTTTAAAATATGGGAGAAATTGAAGGATTTATTTGGTAAAGTGAATCATATGAGAGCCATGCAACTTGAAATTGAGATCACCTCTCTTAATCCTAAAAATTTTCCAAGTAATTATAGACTATCTTACCAAGTTCAAGCATTTGTTGACACAATTGAAGGGGAGTGGAAGAGATAAGAAAGATGAAGAGTGTGTTTACTTGATTCTATCCAAGTTGAGAGGATCATTCCAAATTTTTTCTTCTACATTTTTCTCTAGCATAGATGTCGTAGGTGACACATTCAAAATGCCTAACTTAGAAACATTTTGTGAAAGACTTACTAGTGAAGAATCCAAATTGTCTCACCTTGAGTCTTCCACCTCTCAAAAGGTATTAGTTGCACCTAATCCTAAAGGCAAGGGAAAACTAAAGAGTAAAAACAAATTCACACCTTCTCCATCTCAAAATGCTCCTAAACCTAAAGAAAACAACTCAAAACCCAAGGAGTCTTCTAAATCCAAGAGTAAGTCTAGTCGTTCATGCTCCTTTTGTGGAGGTAGTAATCATGAATAAGAACATAGGTGTTATAAGTGAATGCAAGCCTTAGAGGATGTAGTCAAGAAACACAAAATTTCTATCTCCACTCCACCTCCTTCTAATCAGCATGGAAAAGCACTTAATGTTGTTGGAAGATCTCAGTCACCACTTATAGAAAATTGGGTTATAGATTCTGGTGCTTCTCATCACATGAATTCTTCCAAGGAGTCTTTTATTTCTCTAGGTTTGAGTTCTACTTCAAAAATTGAGGTTGTAGATTCTTCCTTTCTTTCTGTTGAGGGAAAAGGTGATATACAACTTGATGGTGGAAATATCCAAGATGCACTATATGTTCCTAACATCACTACAAATTTTCTTTTACGTATATCAAATTTATCATTATGGTAAAGGGAAAACAATGACTTTTACACCACATGGGGCAGAAGTAAGAAATTTGTTGGAGCCTTATTCACTTGTTGCTCATGGTATTGTTGATCATAGTTCTAGACTATATCACTTGAGGGTTTTGATGACACTTCTATAGGGACATGATTGGTTTCTCATGCAGATTCGAGAGTAAGATTTGGCATGAAATATTTGGACATCTCAATTACAAATATTTGAAGGAGTTGAGCACTCATTTTTTTTTTTATTATTGGAAAATAGTTTTTAAAAGGGACTATACCCTTGAGTACAAAAGATGGCCTAGGAGCTAGAATAGGAATGAGAACCCAGAGAAAAGGATCGGAATCCAAATGTGACCATGAAGCTCAAAGTAGCCAAAACAGCTACCCAAACAAGACAAAATAGTAAAAACACTGTAAAAAAGCAGTAGAGAGACCGCAAAAAATAGAATAAAAACAAACAAGAACAGCTTAAAGCATCTACTACTTTTGGCAAACTTTGTCTATGCTGGTCTTGATATTCTTCCAGAATGGAACATACCCAAAGTTGTCATGTGGGCAAGGCGAGATTATCCATTGCTCAATGGTCCTTTTGCTTTCCTTTTCATTACCCCAAAGTGTTGCTGTACTCGCTAAGGTTGGAGACACTTTTGACATGTTGCTCAATGAACTTCTCAATCGCCCTAAAGATGGCCATGTTGTAATCATGTCAAGTTTTGGCCTTCCCTAAACAGAGTCTAAGGAGTTCAACTTCTTGTAAATATCATCAATCTAGCTGCTATCAATATCCACCTCCTCCTCCTTTTTCCTCTTACCTTTCTGTTTAGCCAAGTTCTTAACCTCATCCTTCAACAGTTTCATATCAGCCTCTAAGGCTTCCAGACTTTTTGAAGAGCTTTCCATATGCACATCCCGAGGACTGGCACTACTAATATTCAGGAGGTCATGTGCAATTTCAATTTCATGAGGACCCTTCTCCACATAGCAAGAGTCTCAAGGTTAAGCTTTCTAGAAGCCCTGGTAACCGGTCTGTTCGAGGTGGAGGTGAAGTGGGGGGTAGAGAGCAGTAGTAGGGGGAATGGAAGAAGAAGCTTGGATGGCCGGGTGGGGTAAAAGCAGTGTGGCGAGGGCGAGAGAATGGAGAAACAGGGTTGTAAAGTAGCAGAACCCGGCTATCCCAAGTGGGGAACCAAACAAGGAGAGGATGGGAGACCAAGATACTTAAGAAGACAAAACATTTATGTAGCAGCAAAATAAGCCCCGGTGTAAAGGAACCGCCCTGTATGCTTCGAAACTCCAAAATGGAGCGCTCAAGAGAGTTTAGCAGAGATCCCTATGGAAGTGGTTAAGAAAGATAAGGTGCTTAGCAGAGCAGTTGACAAACCTTCCTTCCAAGGAGATGAACCGTATCATCATGCGAGTAACCTCATCATAAGGCAGAGGGATCAAGCTAACAACAACTGTGCCCACCGTAACGAATGAGATTAGCTTCTCGCTCCTTCCATAAATCTCCTCTCTTCAACATCTCTCTCATCAACCCTTTTGTTAAAGAAATGATAGCCCTCCAAACTAAGGCCGGTCGCTTCAGCAATAAGTTCTTCATTGACCAAGATCTTTGGCCCCCATATTCAACAAAGTCCTCTCCTTCCAATCCTTTGCAAAACACACAGAAATGCTTTGATCATGCCCCGAACCTTCTCCATGAAGTTGGTGATGCCACCCTTGCTGAGTATGCTCCATAGCTCAATATTATCCTTCCAGTCTGGGTCCACACTAGGCTCAATTTGGCAAGGGGGACCCCCATCTTCTCTGTGCTTAACTATTTGCAACAAATTCCCAAATTCTTGTGAGCGCTGAAGCCAGTCCACTTTTTTCTATTGTAATCCACACAATATTGGAAATGAGAGCCGTTGCTTTTCCCACAAACGGCTGCGTGTCTGCTGATCTGAGCCTGCGGAAAATCGCATGTGGGAATAGCCCGCTCCCTTTCATCAATCACATTACTGTTGTCTTCGGTTTCAGTGGAGCTTTGTATCCGGCTTTTAGCAGTCGCAGTGCAGCCCACATGCGCGATTTTCAAATCAATGTAACTCCACTTGGAATTCCCCATATATTTCACACTATCTTGTTTATTTGACATGATTTGCATCATCATATTCTTTAAGTCAACACGTGTGGGAGTATTATTGATGCTGATCCACACCCAAAAATCATAACTCAGCTCTAGATATTGCTTACGTATAGAAATCCGCATGAATGTTGTTTTGAAGCTGCTTAGGGATGCTATTATTATCCCAAACAGTGAGGTTAACATTAATGCCATAATTAGCCAGCGCATCCGCCAATTTATTACCCTCTCGATAAGTATGCATGATCCTGATGTTATTGAAAGTATGACTAATACTTATGGACTCTGAGATAAAATCCTTGATGCTCCAACTTGGAGATGAGCACTGTTTAAGAAGATTAATGATATTCAGGGAGTCCCCTTCAATAATGAGGTTCTGAATATTTTGAGTCTGGGCAATTCTCAGGCCCCATAGAGCAGATAATGCTTCGGCAAAATGATTAGTTTGAATTCCCATTTTCCCAAAGATACGCAAATCGATTACCTTTATGATCAATGATCGCTCCTCCCCGCCGCAATCCCGTGGTTTCCTTAGAGGCCCCATCAAAATTCACCAATTAAAATCAGGAGGATGCCATTTAATCAAAGATCTATCAATGCTATTCCTGATTGCTCCGACTATTGACAGTTCCTATCTACCAATTGGATAAGATGTATTCTTCATTCTCTGGATATCTCTTGTTCTTGGGGGGTTTAAATCTAGCAATATTCTCTTTGATACCATTAGAAATTTTACCAATACTAAGTTTATAGTTTTGCTTCTTATTTCTGAAGATAATATCATTTCTATCCTTCCATATCCTCCAGATTAAATGAGGGATAACCAGCTTCTAGATCCTTTTAACAACACAATGCCTAAAGGGTGGGTTCCATTGAGTCCATAGCTGATTAAGATCCTTCGGCAACACCCAGAGAGCTTCAAATTTAGAGAGGGAAAAACTCCATATTCTGGTGGCATACTCACAATGTATGAACAGGTGGCTGATATCCTTAGAATATTTCTTACAAAGATGGCACCTATTAGGGATTATAAATCCTCTTCTCATCAGGTTGTCAGTGGTAAGAATCCTGCCTCTGATAGCTAGCCAAAGGAAAAAAATTATTTTGGGAGTTAATTCAGACATCCAAATCTTGTTCCAATTGAACTCTGTTTGACTACTGTGGAAGAAATTATTATATCCAGTTTTGACAGAGTAATTCCCATCATTGGAATTATTCCATACCAGCTCATCCTTGGAATCTAGCTGACTTAATGGAATAATATTTAATTGATCTTGAAGGGAGGAAGTAATTTGCTTCAGATCATTTCTCTCCACAGTAAGTTTTTTCCAATTCTTGTTGGTACCATTTCCATCAATATAGTCCTTGATTTTAATACCATACTTGCTTATAAGACTATCCTTAACCGCCCCAAAACTATCCAAGAGATTGCCATTAAACCAATTATCCTCCCAGAATTTTATGTCCCTACCATCCCCCACTTTCCATTTACTTCCCTGCTTGATGAAATTTCTACTCTTGACCAGATTATTCCAAAAAATGGAACCATAGGGGAGGTGCTCATCTTGAAGGAAAGAGTACACAGTTTGATGATTTAAATATTTTGCTTTGATTAAATCAATCCAGGGTTGTTTCTTAGACAGCATTCTCTAGCCCATTTTAGCAATGAGGGCCTCATTCATTTTCTCAATATCTTTTATACCCAGACCTCCCATAAACTTTGGGGTGCAAACCTTATCCCAAGCCACTAAGTGAAATTTGAACTTCTCTTCCATGCCTTGCCATAAAAAAATTGAATCCTTTCAATCTTATGGTAGATGGTCTTCCTAGATTTTCTTGTCTTGAGGAGTTTTTCATGGTTGTGCATTAGGGAAACAACACCAAGATCCTTTTCCTAAGAATTTGTCTAAGAGAGCTTCTTCACCACTTGAGCTTGTGCATAGTGACTTGATGGTTTTTCCTACCCCATATTTCAATGGAGCTAAGTATGCACTTATATTTATTGATAATTTCTCAAGGCGTACTTGGGTTTATTTTCTCAAGTAAAAAAGTGATATTTTTTCACACTTCAAAGTCTTCAAGGCTTTGGTTGAGAAACAATATTCTAGTAGCATAAAGAACCTTCGTACTGATAATGGGGGGGAGTACTTTAGCAATGAGTTTTCTAAATTTTTGGCAACTCAAGGCATTATTCACCAACATTTTGTTCCTCATACTCCACAATAGAATGGCTTAGCAGAAAGGAAGAAAAGAACTTTGAAGGAAATGGCTAACTGTATGATGTATTCTAGAGATATACCTCCTATCTATTGGGTAAGAAGAAGCTAATTGTTCTAACTATATTCAAAATCACACACCACACATCGCACCGTTGGCATGTGTGTCCAATGCTCCTCGTGAGTTTCGTGACATGGACTAACCACCTCTCATAGATCCTAACTCTGGCGATTGTAGCGGAGACTAACACCTATGGGTTTTGGTCTAATGGAAATCATGGTCCAACAAATGGTATCAGAGTGATAGGTCTTGAGTTTGAAACTCACTCGGGTAACACTGAGGGGGAGATTGTTGGCATGTGTTTCCAAAGCACTCCTCGTGAGTTTCGTGACATGGACTAACCACCTCTCAAAGATCCTAACTTTGGTGATTGTAGCGGAGACTAACACCTATGGGTTTTGGTCTAACGACAATCGTGGTCCAACATGCACTTGAGCATTTGACTCTCAGAGGAAGCTTGGTCCAACACTAAGCCGTATGTCTCATTTTTTGAGTCATTGGGAGCTATGTTTGGGCCTTTTGCCAAAGAAGAAAAGGAAATATTTGGATAAGAAGAGTAAACCCTTGATCTTTTTAGGGTTTTGTGAGGACATGAGAGCTTATCATCTTTTATATCCCGACACACATGATGTTCTTTTTCTAACACATGTTCGGTTTGATGAGTGTTTCACTCCTCATGATTCTTCATATTCTTCCATTCCTTCTTCTTCTTCATCTCATCTTGAGGATCCTTTTTTTTGAGGAGATTGATGAGGAGGTTATAGATGTCATTGAGGATCATATTCCCACTTATGTTGTCACTATACCTAAATGGGCTTTTACTACATTTTCGAGGCAACACCTTTCATAGAGGATCTTCCACCCATTAGGCATCATCACACACATTTTACAGGTTATGGAATTTTGTGTCGATAGTTTCGAGGATCCATAGTCTTTTTCAAAGGCATGGGATACATGAGTGGGATGATGCGATGGCAGATAACCGAGTATTCTTCTTTGATGAAGAATCATACTTGGGATTTGGTATCTCTTCCTAAAGGAAGAAAGATGGTTAGGTGTAAGTGGGTATACCGAACCAAATATGCAATCTGATGGGTCCATTGATAAGTATAAGGCTCATCTTGTTGCAAAGGGTTTTTCACAAGTTGAAGGTATTGATTACTCTGAGAATTTTGCACCTGTTTCCAAGATGGATTATGTACACCTTGTACTTGCTATTATTGCTGCATCACAGGGGTGGCCCGTATACTAGATGGACATGAAGAGTGCCTTCTTACATGGATATCTACAAGAGGAAATATATATGGAGCAGCCGGTGGATTTGTTCAAGATTCTTCTCTTATTTGTAGGCTTCGAAGGTCTCTCTATGGTCTCAAACAAGCCCCTCGAGCTTGGTATGAGAAGATGGATTCTTTTCTTCTATCTACTGGTTTTTTTGTTGCCACTTCGATCATATAGTGTATCTCCAGCATGTTGGTGAGGATATTGTGATACTTTTCTTGTATGTTGATGATTTGTTACTTACTGGTAGCTCTTCTTCCCACATTTAGAGTATTCAGAGGGCTCTTTCTACACAGTTTGACATGAAAAATCTTGGGCTATTGCATTATTTCCTTGGTTTACATGATTTCTTAGATAGATTCAGGGATTCATTTGAGTTAGCAAAAGTACACCCATGATCTTCTTAGGTGCTTTGATATGGCTGATTGCAAGCCAAGTCCATCTCCTTTTCAGTCTGGAGTTACTCTTACATCCACATGTACCACACCACTTTGTGATCCTACATTGTATAGGTAGTTGGTTGGGAGTCTCATGTACTTGACCCATACTCACCCTGATATTTCATTTGTAGTAAGGCTTGTATCTCGGTTTGCACATTCTCCTCATAGTAGTCACTGGTAGCCTACTAAAAGGATTTTTCACTATTTGCATGGCACTTCCCACTTTGGCCTACACTACACTAGGGGCTCTACTCAGTTGGTTGGGTATTGATTTAGATTGGGCAGGTTCTATTGATGACAGGCATTCCACTTTTGGCTATCTTTTCTATCTTAGTTCTTCTCTAGTTGTTTGGGCATGCAAAAATTAATAGGCTATTGCACTTTCATCTTTAGAGGCGAGTACGGGGAAGTGAGTTACAATGATGAGTCAGCAAATTCTTTGGATTCACCAGTTATTGATAGAGTTTGAATTCCACATGATTCATCGACTATACTTTGGTATGACAACCAAAGTGCAATTCACATTTCTCACAACCCAATTGAGCACCAGTGGACCAAGCATATTGAGATACACATCCACTTCATTCGTCAAGCACATTCAGGATGGATTTCTTTGCTTGGAGTACATTCGACTCAGCAGCAGGTTACAGACATATTTACGAATCCTTTTTCATCACCTTACTACCTTGAGTTACGTGGAATGCTTGGGGTTTTGGAAGTTGTTCTTGGGGGTGTTCATGAGAACATCTTCCTTCTTCTTCTTTCTCTTTCCTTTTAGCAGGATTCTTTCCTTCTTTTGGTTCAAGATTTCTTCATGGATATATTGTACATGAGTACCTCATTAGGCCTAATTGTCGAGACTCATATTGTGGACATGCCACTTCTATTTTGGCCCCTAGCTTCACTTTAGGGGGTGTTAGAGTAGGTATTTACCTTAGCTCATGTTCACCTAGGTACTTTATTTACCTTTATTATATTTATCCTCACCCACTTATGTGTGTGGATATTTCCTTTTATTTATTTAGATATTAGGGGATATTATCTAGTTGTTAGGTATAGTTCTTTCCTTGATCTATGGTATTGACTAGATCCTTGATGTCTAGTTCTCTCATAAATCTATGGACTTAACTAGTTCTTTGATGACTAGTTCTTTCCATGATTTATGGCTTGATCTACAACCTTGACTAGTTCTTAGATTGTTATTCCTTGCCTATATAAGCAAGGCCCATTCTCATTGTATTTCATTGAGTTCCATAATAATATATGATATTGTTGCTCATTTTTTGCAAAGGTTTATGTAAATTTATTCGGTGAATTTCTTTCATCTTATTTATCGTGATGTTTGATAAGCATCTGTGTTCTTGGCTTGGTATGATCTTGTTATCGTTCCTTTTAATGAGTTGGGAGATCCTTGGATATAATTTTGGAAAGAACGTAGATAAATTTTCTTTGTTAGAGAAATTGAAAACTATTAAGAGGGCTCTTAATGAGCTCATGGCATTTTCAAGTTCAAATTTCAAAAGACCTGGGAAAGAATTCCAGCCCTTGTAAGACCAACTGTGAAAGGTGTTTTTCTTTACTTTTTAAGAGCATTAAATTATGATATTGTTGTCATGGTTTATTCTATAGGGGTAAAACATTTCTTGGTGCTTATGAAATAGCCATTAGGGCTGAAAATTATCTAATTAAAGTTGGAAAATTATCTCTTAGACCACCTATGCCCTTGTACCTTGAATTACCCCAAGTTGTTCAACCTTCCATTGCTCCAATTCTCGAGAAAATTCCTAACCCACTACCTCTACATCTTACTCTCCTACAAAGAAAAATGAGGATGAGGAAATGAAATATTTGATTTGAAATTTGTCTAATAAAGTTATATCTTTGGAAAAGAAGCAAGCCTAATCCTACAAAAAAAAATCTAATCAAGGGTAGGCTTTAAACCAAGGCTTTAATCAAGGTTATCAACCATTCAAAATCAAGTATCCCAATAAAAGGTATTGAATTATCATAATATTAGGTGGCATCCCCAAAATGTTTATCTTCCACTTAGTAACAATTTACCCTCCTCAGTCACCTCCTATTGTTAGCTCTAACCAATCACTGGTCCCAATGCAAAATAATATGGTATAGGAGGGTGAATAATTTTCTCTTGCAACTAATTGCATAGTCCATATGGTTGTGCATATGCATTACATGACCAGACCCTCATGGTTCAACGTTCTTCTAACTAGAAAGATCCATTGGTAGAATCATCAAATCCTAATTTGGAAGGGGCTCAAGAGGCCAACCAGGACACAAATACCATGTTCTTTAGAGATGATGATTTTTGTGCATTAAATCAAGTAGTTGTTAATAATACAAGGTCTAAGAAAAGGATGTTGGAATCTCAACCTACATCCTCTTCTAATCAAGGAAATATTGTCAACAAGGAGAATGAACTTTCCACATATTCCTATCACAAGATGCTTTTTGGTTTGTCAAATTCGGGTGCCACATTTTAGAGAACAATGGATAATATTAATAAGTTCATCCTTGTATACTTGGATGATATTACCATCTTCTCAAAGTAGAGCAAGGATCACATCAGCCACTTGGAGAAGGTATTTGAGAGATGTAGGGAATTTGGGGTGTCTCTTAACCCCAAAAAGTGTAATTTTATAGTCCCTAGGGGTAATCTTTTGGGACATATTGTTTCAAAGGATGGCATTGTTATTGATCTAAACAGAATTTCAGCCATTCTTTCTCTCTCTTTTCCAACTCATAAAAATCCTTACAATCATTTCTTGGAAAGATTAATTTTGTTAGGAGATTTATTCCTAATTTTGTAGGATTAGTCAATCCTATCACTTTGATGTTGAAGAAGGATTTAGCTTTCAAATGGATAACTAAAGGGAAGGAAATTTTTGCCAAGATCAAACAAGAAATTTCTCAAGCTCCTACACTTGTTAATCCTAACTATGGTAAGGATTTTATTTTGTATGCATATGGAGCTAATGCTAGTATTGTTGTTGTTTTAACATAGCAAAATGATGAAGGTATGGAAAAATTCCCGGTGGCCTTCTTGAGTCAAATGTTGAAGTAATGTGAATTTAAATATAGTCACATTTAAAAGGGTTTTTGCCATCATGAGGGATCCAAAGAAATTCAAGTGTATGCTTTCCACTAATCATATTAGAGTGTTAGTCTCACATTCTAGTGTGAGAGACTTCGTTATGGGGGCAGATATCAATGAAAAAGAGTTGGATGGGTGACTATGATACCATTATTGAAATATTGTTCATAGTGTGAACACTTAGGAGTGGTTTGGGTTATTTGGTAGTAATAGTTTTTAATATTTATAAAATAATATATGAGTGTGCACAATTAGTTGTCATGCACAACTCATAGAGATAGAAATGTGTGAGAATATCTTGGGATTGAGAGTAAGACTAGGGAATAAATGAGAGATATGGGGATAAAATGATAAGACTTGACTCCATGATTTTAGGAGCAAGCAATTGTATAAAATGCCCTCTCATATTCAATAGAAATTGCTCCATTCTATTTACATTTGGTTTCTATCTTCTGTAGTTTTCATTTCATGTGTTGATTTTAATTAATTATTGCTTAATTTATTTATGCAAATCTAGAGATTTATCATCATCTGGTATCAAAGTAGGTTAGGAAGATTTATGAGAGTGATTGCAGGACAAAACCACAGCCTCAAGGATGCAGATCTGAGAGTTTTAAAGCTTCCATCGCCATTTTTTGGATTCTGATCTTTAAAAAAATGACTGGTAATTCATGTTTTTCTCAAAAACCCAGATTTAAATTTTCTGCAATTTTTGGGTTTGTTTATTTGTATTATGGAAAACTTTTGTCAAAATATTATAGAAACCCATTTCATATTTTAAGAGTAATCATGGAAACAATTATGACGTTTCTAATTATTTTGTAAAAAAATAGTGAGTGATTTCCAACAATAAAACTCTGATATGCTTTATTATTTTGGTTAAATATAAAGTTGGTTACTATTGTAAGGGTGCATTATCAGTTGAACCGACACCCAATATAATTGTAAAATGATCCTCAAAGACAAATTCGGCTGAGTTAGCAACATCACGATGGAGGATGGAGGCATAGGAGGATGGAGGCAAATTGGCATCTCTTGTTAGTCACCAACAAAGAGATTGCTTCATGGTATTGGTGACCTTTTGTTTCAGTTGTGTGGTGTGTTTGCTTTCTATTGTAATAATGAACAGAAGTAATATTCTTGTTTAAAGCTCCTGCATGAGCATAATTTCTATTTTGTAATCCCTCTAAGTTAGAAACAATGATGTGAGCAAAATAATGTATGTTGCTATGTAGTGGTTGGTTCCACTAGAAAACCATTTTCTGAGTTGGAGGTTCTCTTTGAAAACCTCATATTGTTTGAGTTGTTGGTACTCATTGAAAACCTTCATTTCTTTATAGATCATGAGTAGGTACAGGAGATAGCTTTCCCCATGTTCACACTAAGGGGGTGACTATTACCGAAATATTGTTCATAGTGTGAACACTTAGGAGTGGTTTGGGTTATTTGGTAGTAATAGTTTTTAATATTTATAAAATAATATATGAGTGTGCACAATTAGTTGTCATGCACAACTCATAGAGATAGGAATGTGTGAGAATATCTTGGGATTGAGAGTAAGACTAGGGAATAAAGGAGAGATATGGGGATAAAATGATAAGACTTGACTCCATGATTTTAGGAGCAAGCAATTGTATAAAATTCCCTCTCATATTCAATAGAAATTTCTCCATTCTATTTACATTTGGTTTCTATCTTCTGTAGTTTTCATTTCATGTGTTGATTTTAATTAATTATTGCTTAATTTATTTATGCAAATCTAGAGATTTATCATCAAACTAAACTAATGCATTGTGATGTGAATATCAAGGCCACAAAACTTGTAAGAGATCAAGGACTATGTGAACATCTTACTTTAGATGCTCAGATGATCAAGAAGTATCCTTCATGAATGAAGAACTTCCACATGATGTTGAAATTTAGCAAGATGAAGGAAATGTAGCCAATGGTCACAGATGGATGAGTGATATGATCACCTTTCTATCTACCGGTGCATACCCTCTTAGTCTAAGAAAAACAAAAAGGAGACATCTAAGGTTACAGTCCATTCCTATGCACTTTGGTGGATGGAATTTTATTTAAAATAAATATTGATGGGGTTTTTCTTAGGTGTATTGAAGGTGAACAAGTGGAGAAATTTTTAGTAAAATTTCATGATGGCTTATCCAGGTGGTCATTTTTCAGCCAAAGCCACAACAATGAAAATTCTAAAGGCATGTTACTTTTGGCCCACATTATTTGCTAATTGTCACAAATGGGTTAGAAAATGCAAGGAATTTTCTTTCTTCACCAACAAGAAGAGGTTGGAAGCTCTTCCACTTCATCCAATTCAAGAAGATCATCCATTTGCTTAGTGGGGCCTTGATTTTATTGGCATGATCAACCCTCCATCAAGTGTTGGCCACAAGTGGGTCTTAACAAACTACAGATTATTTTACCAAGTGGACCGAGGCTATGTCATTGAAGGAAGCAAATGAATCATTCATTCTTGACTTCCTTGAGGAGATTGTCACAAGGTTTGGTATCCCACAAACCATAATTTATGATAATGCAAAAGCTTTTCTAGGATCTAATATTTTGATTGGGCTCTTAGAATTGGTGTTTATTTGAATACTTCTTCCAATTATTACCCTCAAGGTAATGGTTTGGTAGAATCTACTAATAAGAACCTAATTAAGATTATGAAGAGAATAATGGATGTTAATCAAAGACAATGGCACACCAAGGTGAGGAATGCTCTTTGGGCTAACAGGATTACAATGAAGAAGGTAATTGGCACTTCCCCTTACAAGATTGTTTATGGAAAAGAAGCTAGGATTCCTTTGTCACTTGAATTTCCTTCACTTGAGTTGGCCCAACAATTGGAATTTGAAGGGGAGATCAAAGAGAGATCGGGATTGCAGAAATTGGTAGAGCTTGAAGAATTGAGGAATTCTGCCATGATCAGTTTAGAGCAACATCAAAAATCAACCAAATAGTGGTTTGATAAAAGGCCAAGTTTCAGATGTTCAAATTTGGTGATTTGGTCTTGAAATGGGATGTTGATAGAGCCAAACTAGGGAGACACTCCAAATTTGATGCAATTTGGAGTGGTCCATATATCATTAGTGCTTGTAAAGAAGCCAATTCTTTTGAGTTGATTGACCTTGATGGAGGTGCACTACCAATCCCAATTAATGGGATTTATCTTAAGCATTCTCATTAGGTTATCTTGTTGCATCATTGTACATATTATATTAGATTTATAATTCCTCTAAGTGCTCATAAAGACATTGTTCTATTAGTAGTGTAGGTCTACTTTTGTATAAGTGTTGTGCACACTCTACATGTTTCATTTGGACATGTATGATTTTCATGTTTGTACATAGTTGTGCCTTTTTTGTTGTTACACTTTCCAGTTTCATGTAGGGTCTTATGATGGGAATACTCGAGTTACAGAGGCTCAAGCGGTGATCAAATGGGAGTCCATGTAATGTTTTAAATGAATACGGGGTAGTTTTAGGTGTCCGATCAATTTCGGTGTTCAGGTGACTCCATGCCTAATAGATTCTTCCAGGCCACTAATATGTGCCATCTAGCAGGAAGATTACCCCATGAGTCGCCAAACTGTTATCCAATTTTGTGCCCCTTGGAAATTGGACAGCCTAACAGGTCTAAGCATTGGTAGTTAATGGAATGAAATATATGGCAGATTCTAGGATAGCACATGGATGGCTCGGTTGGGTTTTGGATGAGTTGATTTGATATGGTGATTTTTTTGGTAAGGGTGGCATTGAGCTGGTCATGGTCAAGATAAAGAAGAGGTAGCAAAATTACTTTCGTTTGGTGGCATTTTACATGCTCTGATCGACAACATTATCATCTACTATTGGCCGGTAGTAGGAAGCAAGTGATAGTGGAGGAATGGTGGGGTTGCTGAGGGAAGTAGTGTGAAGGTGTTGGTAGTATCTTTACATGCCATCGGCCAAGATTATCATTTTTAATGCTCTTGGGACAAGATTATTTTTAATGCTACCATTCAAGAAGCATGTTTGGTGCTACCATCCGGTAGACAACAATGGAATTGAGAACCATTCAGAAACAATGGAGGTTTTGGTAGAAATTACATGGATGCTACTAGTTGGTAGAGTAAAATGTGCTACCATGTAGTAGCAAAACTTATGCTACTAGCCAGTAGAAAATATAGATGATGTTTGAGTTGTGATGGCACGGATCAAGGCGGTACAAAAGATGGTGATGGTACAGACGCCACCAACTAGGCAGTAGCAAGGAAATGTGCAACTGTCTAGTCATAAGAATATCACAACCAAAGTTTCCTTAATAGGAATGCAAGCAAGAGAACATGCTCTCACCAACACCAAAAGGAAATGCAACCATCCGTTGGCAAGAATGTTGCAACTAGCCAAACACATAAGCATTTTCACAAGGTGAGAATTAATGGTTACAGTATTGGGTATATCAACTACTTGTCAGGAAATTAATGCATGGTAGATGAGGTGAATTCTCTATATATGTGTAAAATGCCCTCATTTTTTGGGGGTTTCTGAAATGTAAAGGAACTCTGTCAAAATTGTTCCAAAGACTCTTGTGAGCTACATGCCTCAAATTTGAGCATTTTGTAGAGGATTCTTGTCTTGTTTCTACTTTGTAATGGATTGTGCATCCTTTTGAGTAATAAAATTAATTTTTTTTGGCTTTTTCTACCCTAGCTTGTGTTATATTACATTTATTTCCTTCCTTTACATTTGCATATATATTGTGCATATTTTGTTCTTCTTACAGGACTCAAATTTGTTGTGCTCCACAAAAATGGAGATTTGAATGTTGTTTTGAACTGTGGCACTTACGTTTTCCCTATCCTATTGTGTTTTCTTTCTATTTTTATTCACTTGGAATATCTCCACCCCTTGTTCTTAGTTTTATCACCTCCCTTATTTTAGGATTTTAATTTTATGTATATTCCTCTCTCCCTGGTCCCTTGGAATTTTAGATTAGTGTTAGGTAGCTACATTTTCCTTTCTAGGAGTAATATTAGCATTGGGAATAGGTAGAGAAATCCAGCCTTCTCCGGAGGTCTGTCTTAGTTTGAGTCCCACAACTTGGAGATAGTCCCATGTTGTCTCAAGCCCCAGGTCAATCTGATTTGGGATGGTGCATATTTGAGCTCCAACAAGACACCTACATAAATATGAAAATTTCATGGGAAGTCTCCTACCTCTTTCCATGTCCATAATTGTGAGAGACTATGGGCATAAGGCAAGGAGGTCTTACCAATGGTACATAAGTTCTACTAGACATTCCACGGATGCGTGCTAGCATGGTATATCCATACGGAACTAAAAAGAGATAAAAAATTGACATGAGCCGATTTGCAGGTAGGATCCAAACTTTTAATTATTTTTCTACTAATCCTCTAGTCCATGAAGCTTTGTAGATCATGAAGCACATCACTTTGGGAGATAGCGTGAAGGCTAAAGAGATCGTGCTATTAGATATGTTTTGTGAACATTTTCGATTCCAAGGTGCGCCTTGATCTTGAGGAGATAGAAGAAGTACATATGGGTCACGCCTGGAAGGAAAAAGAAAAGGGAAAATAAGTATACATGATTGACGATGAGGAATTTCAAAAATAGGATGTTATCCAAACCGATGGTATGCATGAGGTGACGGAAATTATAGATGATAAGGCATGTGTGTACCATGCACCGATGAAGACTAAGAAGGTTAACATTGTGATGTATCCTAGAATTTACCAAATAACACCCTAGATGCGCTGGCACATCACTCAGCCTAGACTGAGTGCTCGCCCCAAAGAACGCAAAGGTACGTGTCCCTCTTTATGGTTGTTGTAGTAGGATGTTAGCATGATGAAGGAAGAAACATATAGATCCATAACTAATCCATCATTCTACAATGCATGCCATATTTAGATCTATGAAAGAACAAACTTAAACAATAATCATGATTGAATCAAGAACATGCACTACTCAATTACACACAGGAATGACACTTAGATTCAGCCAATAATGTTCATCTATTAATAAACACATAAGATGCTTACAATAATGGCATTCTATAACGATGTGTGCATGGATCTGATACAGTAATCCAGTCACATGCACATATCTCTTTATGCTTACCTCTTACGCTCTGCATATACCTATATATCTCTCATCTCTCTCTCAGGTAATTCACTACATATATATAGGGTGGGGACTTTCCCTTCACCACTTATCTATTCCAAAAATAGGCCGCATGCTATTAATAGCCATGCACCATTTACATGCATAGCCACACATGCAAGTGTGCTATCTATAGACCTCTTATAGTTAACTAAAGTGACAATCCTATTCTTAGCTTATCTCCATGAAAAATGCTTCGATCCAATCCTCCATTACGTCTCGCATACGGTGTGTTTTGCACGCCCTCTTCTAAAATAGGTCTTCATGCTCAAAATTGGCTAAGTCCTTAATGTTGAACTTCTGCTCTCGCACATGCGTTCTTCCTACCCATTCATACCCTTAAACCTGGTTTATTTTCCCACGTGGAATTCTTGTGTGAGTTCTTTCAAGTGTTCTCTGATCAACATTACCCCACACTAATCTCATTGTCACCCCGATAATGGGTATCTCCAAAAATTGAAGTAAAGAATAGAAGAATGGAAAGAATAAGAATGAAAGAATGTAGATGAATAAATAAGTTTTATGAGGCAACCTCCTTTATATCAGTTTGAAGTATCAACTCTGGATACTCCTCCTTTATTCCACCTCTAAGGCCTACCATTCAGCGAGTGCTTGTTCTGATTTTTCTAGAATGTCCACAACAATGGACTCCAATTCATCCCTCGCAATCTCCCCTTTTTCATTTTGCAGAACCAACACAATGTTGGACATTGAGGTCATTCTTCCTTCTAGAAGATCCATCTTCTTCTTTCTTTTTCTCCCCTATTGCAGCTGCCTTCTTGGGTGTCATTTTTACCTTGCAATCATCTCCTCTTTAACTCTACAATTTTCAAATCAAACCCTAGCTTGATTCAATCATGCCCTAGGTGGAAACTTCATGCCCTAACTCCTCTTTGTCTCCTTTCTTTGCTCAAACCCTTCACCACCAGGACGCAAGATTCTTTTCACATAGATATATTTTTCATGCTTGGTTTCACACCCTTCACACCTTAACCCAATCACTTGGCTCTTTTCACACTTAGCTCTTTCCTCAAATACTCTTAGTCATAATGGTAAAAATGAATTCACATCCCATCCTTATATAATTTTTCAAATTTTGATGCATTTATTGCTCCTTCACCTACCAAATATCCTCTCATTCATTGACCAAATTCTTTCATTCCATGCGGTACATCTTCACGCCCCAGTTATAACCTTCTAGCATGCCTTCCTACCTTTTGGTCACAGAATTCTCTTCACCGTACACTTGCACCTGAGTACCTCATCACTATACCTTCTCCTGGTATTTATCATGGCCTCTACTTACCTCGTGTTATACTTTCCTTTCATTCATCTCCATCCTTGGTCACTTTTGAGAAGCAATCTTCTTTTGACTTAAAGCACACCGTAGCAGCTTATTCCTTTCACCTTTCAATTCCCACAGTCTTTTACTTGGATAACTACAACCACCCCACACTAAAAGTATGTGCAAGTCCTCTGCGCATAAACATTCTTCACATAGTAATTAGCTTCATGCACGCAAGCGCGCTTATTTACACAATAACAACAACTAAATTGAAAAAGCATAACGATAATGAAGGAAATACATAATTGAAAACCTAATCTAAATGGCAATACTACCTTATTACAAACACCAAGAAGACTTATTTATAGTAGGGATTCAGCCTACTCGTTAAAATAACCAGGTAGCCATGTTCCATCAAGTGCTTCTAACTGGAAAGCACCTAATTCAAGTATGTAACTGATGACATATGGCCCCAACCAATGTACTTTGAGCTTTCCTGGATAGCACAAGAACTTAGAGTCAAAAATAAATACCATTTGTCCAACTGCCAACTTTTTCTCCTTTATATTTCTATCATGCCATGCTATTTTCCCGGCCTTTTCTTACATCCGACTCCACTTTGATCCTATATTGACCTTCTTTGTCTTCATTGGTTCATGGTATGCATGTGTATCCTTATCTGCACTATCCAAGACCTCGCGTGCCCCCGTGAATGGTCAATATCCAGGTTTTCAACTTCCTCATCATCCACAATGTACACCATCTTTCCTTTTTCTTTCTCAAGGCAAGCACATTCAAGCAATATGGAGTCTTCTCCTTCTTCTTCAAAACGCGCGCCTGATTCTATCTCGCCAAATAATTCATATATGAGTTTCTCCGCCTTTGCACTATCTCCCATGGTTAACCACTTGACAAATTTTAATGCCTCTTCTATTGGAGGTTGGGAAGAAAAGTAGTCAAAGGTCTGGATCATTCTTGCAGTCAAATTTTTCTAGTTTCTAGTCTCTCGATGTAGTTCTGTATATACATACCAAGCACGTGCACACCCTTGTAGAGTGGAATATAATTTATGCACCCAGAGTGAAGGTGGTAATGCTTCTTGTCCTATTATCTAGAGTCTCTCACACTGCTAAATGTGGTGTTGAATAGGTTGATCACCATTATAAGTACAAATCGAGTAGGTGCATTGCTTCTTACAAACCTGGTAGATAAGGCAATTCTAATCTCCTTCCACTCCATAAGATTATCTCTATGAACTACCCACCAAAGTGCATTGTTGTCTCATGCAAGATATATGCTAACATGTCTCCACTCTTAATTTGATTTGTCCACTATGCTTCAATGGTTTTCAAAAATACAGGAAGATCTTATGCTCCTATAAACCAAGGTACTGCGCCACCTATCCGTCGAATAGAATGAAATCCATTCTTGTGCGCAACCACACTTTTACCTCACATCCTACTAGTTCATATGTACCATGAGCCCAATTGTCACAAGTAATACTTGTAGTATCACTAATAGAGTGAGAATCCTCCCACTATAGGATGTCTTCCTTTGATGGCTCATTGACCTCTGGGTCCTAAATAGCGTTTACATAGATTTTGTTTAAGTCCTCCTCACTTAGAGGCTCAACATATGGTGTAGACTTCCCATCTGTCAAAGGTATCACAACCCTTTCCTCTTTGTTCTCAAAGCTGATATACCCCTTATTGAATCTCAAATCAACATTATTTGCATAACACCAAGGGCATCCAAGCAAGGCTGGAAAATTGTTTACTTCTGCAAGTGCTAATACCTCAAAATCCCAGTGAATTTGGCCCCTTGTATAGTTATGGATGCATCCTTCAAAACTCCTATGGGAGTGGCCTTAGTCCTATTTTCCATAAACAACACATTAGATGATGGTTGTAATGGAGGTCTCCCCATTTGTACCCATGCATCTAAAGTAAGCACATTGACTTCCACACCTATATCAATCAAAATATTGCTCAAATGACCATCCATCTATAATAGCATTTAGAGTGATCTCTTTATCATAGTCAATGTTATCAGGGGGAAGATTTGCATGTAGGATCTGCCGTTCATTCTCAGTGTTTTCGCGTGGAGTGTTCCCCTTCAACCAATTCCCTAATAATGGAATAATATTCTCTTGGCACAACATTTTACACACCTCTCTGATGTCATCAATATCAGAGGGGACCTTCCCTGCTTCTTTCTTTTGTTCCATCTTTCTAGACTGCTCTTTTAAACATTGTATTTTACCTTGAAGATTTCTGAGGACCTCCATGGTCTCTTGATAGAATTCCTTCTGATGGGTAGGATCTGGGTACCTTGCATGCAGTAACCTCGCACATGCCACTTCAGCACGTGTGGTAATCTTCATAGTTAAGGCCTCAGGTTCTAGTGCTATCTTGGGCATCCACTGGTTTTCCTCCATGCATTTGGATCCTAACCATCCTTGTACCTTTATTTTCCTACTTATGCTATTTACTAAGATGCTCATATAATTGGGCACTCCTCATAGCTATGATTCTTTTTGTAGAAAGAACATGTAACATTCTAGGGACATTTGTGCCTATAATGATCAGGGGATCCGCATGTATAGCATGTTCCTCGAGGAAACTTGCTTCTTCCTCCACCACAACCTCATCCTCCATATCCACCTCAATATCCACATCCTCTTCCACAACCTCCTTCAAAACGGCCCTCATTCTTGTCATAGCACAGTTGATTATGATCCCGATCCTGGTGCTCGTTCTTGTCCTTAGAGTTATCCATTACACTTGTTTGTCGTACCCCAATGTCTATAGCATCATGGATCTGACCAATCAATCAACAATCCTTAGTATCATGGGTCGTGGATCTATAAATCTTGCAAAAGCAGGATACATTCTTCCTTATCATGCGTTGTAACAAAGGATAGTGGCTAGCATCATGATTCAAATGATAGATTTCATAGTCTAACAGAATGAACATATAGATCTACGAGGGAAACTATCCTTGGTGTGACCTTCCACTTCACAATTTGTACACCAAATCCCTGAGCGCATTTCATGGGCTGAATTCGTTGATAGCTTCTCTAACTATTTTTCATAGTTGCAATCTATGCCTCTAAGAATGGACTAACGCCAGTGTCAATTCTCCCAACTACCTCAAAGACACAAAGTTACTTCTAGTGCTTTATGCAGATCGTGTATGTTTTATGTGTGAAGTGCTCTTCCGAATGGTGTAATCAATCCTCTAACAAACCATTGTGCATGCTAGCTGGCATGAATATCATAAGACAACTTAGATAGAAGTGTCTTAAAATGGGCATCATACTCACGTACACTCTCAGTAGTGCCTTGCTTGATATCTTTGAGTGCGTTGATACTCTTCTGCTCAAACTCCGGATATATAACTCTTTTAAGAAAGCATCCTTTAATGTTGCATAATCCACGCAAGTTTGATCAAGGTCAAACTTCCTATACCAGCTATGTGCATGTCCTTGTAATGTAGTAGCAAATTGACTTGCCTTACACTCAGAAGTCGTGATCCCTTTCATGTGCCATAAGATTTCACACATATGCACATGTTTGGTAGCATCCTCTATACCTCTATACTCCGGGAGATGAAGAGACATCTCCATATAGATATTATGTGGTTGTTGTGGGCCTTGACCACCGATCAATAACCTCATGTGTTTCCTCTTCCTCTAGAACCACCAGATCCATGAGAACTAGAACCACCTATACCTCTTAATCCTCCACTTGTAGCTAGAATAGGACCATAGATGTACTCCCATGTGCTCCAAACAGTATTACTATACCGAACCCCTACGCCTATGAGGTAGTTCCACTTCTAGAGGTGAATCCAAAATTCTACATGCTCATGTTCTGTGCAGATGATGCACCTAAGAATGTTCCTCTAAATAACACTGAAGTCATCTATCCGCCATTGATGTACTTGCTCCCTAACTTACTCTTGCTCTCCTACTTCCCAAGTTAGCCTTTGGTTACTTGTCATACTAGATCCTGGAAAACCAAGCGCAAGGGCTAGGTCACTAGGTGGATTAAGATGTGCACCCGTAGCCTAGGTAGTCTTTGCTGGCACACTTCTATGTGAAGCCAAGGGGGATCTCTATCATGCTTTCCAAGATGGGGAGTTCTTGATGCTCTGGCTCCACGTCTTCTACATGAGCTTCAAATCCTTCACGAGCCATCTCTCTCCTCAACAACATAATTTCTGTAATGGTACGCTTCTTCTCTATCTCCCTCTCACGCACCTCATTATACTTAAGTCGCCTTTCCTTTCTCTACCTTTCTGCCACTAGGTCTGCCATCTTTCACCAAACCTGTTCTGCCCTCACACATGGTGAAGTTTAGTTAGCCATCGGTTTACTCTCCAAGTTCAAAGTTACCATCAAGATCTTGATTTCCAATGGAATACCTTGCAGGTATGTTCCTCTAGGATACCGCAAAAACTAGAATTCAGCTACCTCTGGGCAAGAATATGTTAAAATTGAATATTCTAGAATATAACTATTTATAACACCACGAAACCACATATCCACAAAGCGTTATTCCAGATCAGATCAAGCATCATAAAGGGCCTAAAATTCTTCTTGTGTCCAGAAAAGTACGCGATACCTCCAATTTCACTTAGATGCATAAGCAATCAGCCACTCGTATAATTCTACTAGAAATATGGCGAAAAATCTCTCATATAAGTTGTCATACATATTTTGTTCTACCCAAGTGTGTGCGTTAAATTTTGATCCACTATGGAACCGTCGTGCATATTTTTCCACCAGGTCATGTATCCACTCCTTAATACTTGCTAGAGTTAGCAGTATGCGTCTTCATCGTGAACCATCCTTGAAAACAACTAAAAAGAGGTCCGGTAGTGGAACCAATGATGCAACCTAGAATTTACCAGATAACACCCTAGACGTGTTGGCACATCACTCAACCTAGATTGAGCGCTCACCAAAGCATGCAAAGGTACTAGGTCCTCTTTAAAGTTGGTGTAGCAGGATATTAGCATGATGAAGGAAGAAACATATAGATCCATAACTAATCCATCATTCTATAATGCATGCCATATTCAGATCTCTGAAAGAAAAAAATTAAACAATAATCATGATTGAATCAAGAAAATTCACTACTCAATTACACATAGGAATGACACTTAGATTCAGCCAATAACTTCCATCTATTAATAGCCATGTGTTGTTTACAGGCATAGCCACACATGCAAGTGTGCTATCTATAGACCTCTTACAATTAATTGAAGTGACAATCCTATTCTTAGCTCATCTCCATGAAAAATGCTTCAATCCAATCCTCTAAAGATAGAAAATGTGTGGCACGCATGTCTCTACATCATTGGTGTGTTCCACATGCCCTCTTCTAAAAATAGGTCTTCATGCTCAAAATCGGATAAGTCTTGAATGTTGAACTTCTACTCCATGCGTGCATTCTTCCTACCCATTCATGCCCTTAAACCTGGCCTATTTTCCCGCATGGACTTCTTGTGTGATTTCTGTCAAGTGTTCTCTTATCAACACATTTGCACCGAGGACATGCCCAAGGAGGCCATTATTGGTGATTATCGAGTCGATGAGAAAGAAGTCACAAAGATTATTGAACTTTTGTGTGACTTCTAGGACTTATTCTACTGGCTAACATGAATTAAAAGGTGTGCACACTTCTTTAGGAAAAATGAAGATCCAGCTAAAAGAATGTGTGCACCCATTTAGGAAGAGGCCTTATAGGATGAATCATAATCTGTGCATGAAGGTGAAAGAATAGATTGATAAGATGATCAAGTCCTGCATAATTAAACCTATTGAAGAATCTGAATGGGTTAGCCCCATAGTTATAAGCATTAAGAAGGATGGGTGGATAAGTATTTGCATAGATTACTAAGAACTCAATGCTTCATGTGTTATAGATCCCTTTCCCACCCCTTTCACAGAGGAAATTATTGAAGGAGTTTTTGGGCATGAGATATATTCCTTTATAGATGGATTTTCAGGTTATCACCAAGTGTGCATCGTGAAAGAAGATCATGAGAAGACAAATTTCACCATTGAGTGGGTAATTTTTACATATACAGTTATGCCCTTTGGATTGAAAAATGACCAAGTGGTATTCTCACGCATTGTTGTATAGGCCTTTCAATATTTTATTCATAACTTATTGCATGTGTATTTGGATGACTAGAAAGTATATGGCTTAGTCAAGGATCATTGTGATAATCTAAGACTCTTGTTTGAGAGGTGCAAGTAGTTGAGAATATCTCTCAACATTAAAAAGTGCATCTTTTTCATACCTTTGGACACTTTACTTGGTAACATCATTTGTAAGGAAGGATTATTGGTAGACCCAGCTAAGATAGTTATAATCTAGGGCTTAGAATAACCTACCAACCAAAGTGAGGTGCATGGATTTATGGGACATACTTGTTACTATAGGAAATTTATAAAAGGTTATGTAAAGATTGTTGTGCCCCTAGAAGAACTGTTGAAATATAAAGGAAAGTTTCATTGGGATTACGCACAACAATAAGCATTTGAAACATTGAAGGAGAATCTTACCACTACACCAATTTTACACTTTCCCTCATGGAAAAACCCTTTCATGTTCATGTTGATGCCTCTAGCATGAAAATTGGCAGTTGTTGGCGCACCTGTGGAAGGCATTGTGGATCATCCTATTTACTTTGCAATCAGGAAGTTGACACCCACGAAGCATAATGACACTACCACTGAGCATGAGGCATTTTCTATGATCTACGGGCTCCATAAATTTAGACAGTACTTGTTGGTAACCTTTTTTATCTTCTATATAGATCATATGGCATCAAGTACTTAGTAAACCATTCGGTTTGCAAGGGCGCATCTACATGTGGATACATCTATTTTAGGAGTTTGATTTCAGAATTATTTTCAAGGAAGGGAAGAGAAATTTAGGGCTTGATCATCTATCAAGGATTAATTTTATTGATGATGCATAGAGCATTGAAGACACTATTCCATATGCATAGTTGTTTAGGTTGAACCTGCACGCCCATGGATTTGGAAGATATTGTAGTGTTTTTGCACACTAGATAGGCAGTTGAAGGTATGAAGACATTGGAGAAAAGGTAACTTGTTATATGCATAGCACCTTATTGTTTGGTTGGTGGAGATTTGTACAAGTTGGGTCATGATGAAGTCTTGCGCCATTGTGTTCTATAACATGAGCGCGACACCATTATGGAGGAATCTCATGGTGGCATAGTAGGAGGACATTATGCAGGTGATGCTACAACATGCAAGATCCTTATGGCTAGACTTTGGTGGGAAACATGTACAAGGATGTTAAGGATTTTTTAAAGGCATGTGATCATTTCCAACGCCTTGAGAATCCTAGACATAGAGATGAGATACATTTGTGACCTATAGTAAGCACGGAGCCTTTTTAAAAGTGGGCTATTGAATTTATAGGAGCTATTACACCACCCACAAATAGGACATGTGTGTGCTACATTATTACTTGCACAAACTATCCGACAAGGTGGACAAATGTAGTGTGTACAAAGGATTGTACAATAGCCACTACAATAATATTCTTATGGGAGAAAATTATTAGCAAGTATGACTACCCATTAAGTTTTACAAGTGATAAGGGAACGTGTTTCTTAAATAAGACAATAAGAATCCTATTGGAAAATTTTATGGTGGCACACCATAAAACCACTCCTTATCACCCTCAAGCCAATAGCACTATAGAATCTTTCAACAAGATTTTGGGACAAACACTAACAAAAATCTATGATGTTGGAAGAAAATATTGGGATGATAAAGTGTCAGTTGTACTTTGGGCATACATGACCACTTATAAAATATTAAATAAGGCCACACCTTTTCAATTGGTGTTTGGCATGGAAGTGGTACTACCAATTGAATTCATGTTACCATCCCTACATATTGCACACACAGAGGACTAGATGATAAACAAGTTGTTGAGGAGTGCATTGATAAACTAATATGATTGGATGAATGACGCACTATTGTATGTTGGAGCCGTAAGACCGAGAAGGTGAGAAAGAAGGCCTAAGATGATAGGCACATTAAGAACTAGGTGTTTAAGGTTGGAAAGATGGCCCTTCTCTATGACTCCAAGTTTGTGTGTAACCCAAGCAAGTTGAAGGTGCATTGGTTGGGATCTTTAATAGTAACCGTGATATTTGAATCGGGCACATGTCGGTTGTAGGCATTGGATGGCACCATGTTACTCATTACTTTAATAGGAGTAAGCCAAAGCCCTACTATAAATAAATCTTCTTGGTGTTTATAATAAGGTAGCATTACCATTTAGATTAGGTTTCCATTTCGCATATTTCTAGTTGTTATGCTTTGTTATTGTGTGTCCATTTTTTTAATAAGCATGCTTGTGCGTAGGAAGCCGATTACTTTCTATTAAGTTCATGCACAGAGCACCATGCATACTTTTAGTATGAGGCAAACTAGGTAGAAATGCACACCGAAAAGAGATAAAGTGGGTTCTTGGAGGCAAGTTGAAGTGGATAAATATATTTGTCCAATGTTAATAAAATAATGTGTTGGTTGCAGGGGTGTGCGCGTAGGAAAGGAGGAAAAGAGTATCACAAGAAGTGAGAAAGATGGTGATAATAAGTAAATTTCCCAGGATGAAAACCATGTACGAAGAATTATTGTGTAGTATAACGTGAGGTAGGCATCGGCATGTTGAGCTACTTGGTATAAGGTGCGAGAGAATTATGTACCACAGTGTAGGGAAGTCCATGCAAGGAGGTCTATAGCCTAGAAAGTAGTGAGCACGTCGGAAGGTTATGATGTAGAGCGTGGAAGGAAGCAAAGTGGAAAAACTACAAAAAGCATAAAAATCATATTTAAAGTTGTTTTACGGTGGTAGGTGGTGAGTATTTAATGCGGTAAAAATTTGAAAATCTATAAAAGGGCATCGGGGTAAATTCATTTTTACCTTACCTTGTGAAGAAATTGTGTTTTTTAAGAGAAAATTCATGTGAATCCTTGTGAAATCAAGTGTAGAGTTGGAAAATCACTTTGACCATATCGCAATAAGGACGCAAATGAGTAGAAGATCACCTTCAGAAGAAAGTTTGCATATTGGGCGGCGTGGAAGATTGTTTGTAGAAGTTGTGCATTTTCTGGTTAGGGTTTGCAAGTTAGGGCACATAATTGAGAAAAGAGAACCAGGTGAAACGATTTTTCATGAGAACTATTTGAAGCAAGAAGTTCAAGGAACTTAAGGCACAACAAGGTAATAATCTCAAAGTTTGAGTTTGTGTACGTAAATGGCACCGAGGAAAGCAAAGAACCACATCACCTAGGGGGGGAAAGAGAAAAGGAAAGGGCAAGGAGAAGCCCGCCCAAGTAGAAGATATACAAGAATAATGGTACTTGTAAATGTAGTACCTAGATGGAGTGTTGATGGGGAAGGATTGGGTTTTGTATGTGCGCAAAATGACGTTCAAAGCAATTACAACCATCGTTCTTAATCAAATGCACGAGATAAAGAAATGGAGCTTGTCCGGAAGATGGGGAAAAGTATTGTGGATGATAATCCCATCTATGATGATAAGGGGTATCTCATTGTGTAAAATGTAGGAGTTCTCCAGTTATATGAACTCCCCTACTTTGGCAAGCCCGAATAGTTATATCGTTGGCTCATATCACGCATCAACGAAGATTTATTTTTGTGTGTTGGCATGTAGTCCTAATAGGTGTTGTCATTGATGTAAAACCACATTAATGACAAGTGGATGTTTTAGGATGATTTCATGATGATGTATGTGATGCTAACATATTGTTTCAGATGTGTTTGAGCTGCTACAATGAGATTTGATGATGCTTGCTTGCTCTGTAAGCCCATACAAGTGTAATTCTAGGAGGTGTAGTCTGACAGCGGTGTGAGCTTCTTGGATGTTGGTGAAGCATATTGACATGTTGGATAGTAGGTTTTGAGGGTGCTTGAGCACTCATAGTAGTGGTATAGTGCAAGTACAGGTGTTTCACTTAGTTAGAGTTGTGTACCCTATTAGTTTGCCTATTGTTGTCCTTGATGTCAAAGGCATTGATGGCAAAGGGATATTCTAAGAGCATACTTCTCGTGTGTTTTGAGAGGTTCAAAGTGACTTCATGAGGTTTCAAGAAGACAGGGTCTTGGAAATTTGAGTGAAAGCATCATTTCATAGTGGTTTCAAGTATCTAATGAAGTGAAACATAATGGTACTGTGTCAAAAAACATGGGAGAGGATTTGAGAGGTTATCTACATAATTTATGAGAAACAATTAGGCACATCTTATTTTTGAGGAGTCAGCTTTTGTCTATTGGTTAGAAATGATGTTGAGAAAAGCAAGTGTTCTTACATGTAAATGAGATGGGATAGAAAATTTTAGACCTATTCCTTTCAAATAAAAGGAATTTTTCTTGTGCTTCATGCAAATTTTCATATTAATATTAGGTCATTTGAGCAAGTTATGTGAGTTTTTATAAAACAAGTCTTTTGAAAAGCTCATTTTGAGTTGCCTAGATTCTTAGCCTTCAAACAAAATTATACAGTCTCCTTCAAATAAATCATAGAAGTAATTTTTGGATTAAATTGGCATATAAATCATGTGCAAAAATAATTTTCTCAAAAGGAGGTGTATTGAAAAGTTATGAGCATTTTGGTGGAGCAATTTTCTCTCTCTGGGTTGTGCACCAAAGTGATATTAGCAAAAAGGTGAAGTTGGCCTCCAAATCTTGTTTAATAATTTATAAAGTGTCATTCAATTCATTTATAGTGTTTTCTTAGCTTAGAATTTGTTTTAAGGAAAATTCCAAATGGAGAAGTTATCTAGATACAATGGAGCCTTAAGTCATGGTCTTGAGAGGTCTGCCTCTATGTCTTGCACTCAGTCAACCTTGTTATCATGATCGGAGAGGCTAAAACATATTTTCTAATCCCAGTTATGTAATTTTTGAAAAAAATTAGAAGGTTACAAATTCCAAATGAATATTAAGGTGAAAATTCTATCTCCATCTTGTCCCTGAGTCCGAAGACTTGTTCGCTCATACTTAGACATGAAGCTAAGTTTTGTCTTCCTCTTAAGTGCATCCTCAATATGTCAAAATTGTTTCTCCCTTCATATTTAAGTTTCTAAGGGTTCTCAAGACACCCTATTTTCCATGGAGATCAAATCTAATACCTACTTCAATTTCTTCTTGCTAAAACTGGACTACTTTGTCTCTGTTCTTAGGTGTAAAGCCGAAAGCTGCCAAGTCTTCAAGTTGATCCATGAAACTGTATTTGGAAAGGGTTGTATGAAGATTCTTATTTCATATACAATACACCTTAATACTTCAATCAAGTGTTTAATATTGATATTAAGTGACATTCATAATAGTGTTAGCTTGAGCCTAAAGTCTCGTGAATTGCTTTCGTAGCAAGCAAGAAGTGTTTGAAGAATTTTCAAGGATGAATCTTGTTAGAGAAGGTGGAGAATCAAGTTACTAGACCATAGAAGCTCAAAGTGTCTAAATTCATGATTTTTCTCTATTCTTGGGCTTTACACAGTTTGCAACCCTAAACTAGGGTTTCTTGGAGAAAATTTTTCTCAAATATCTACTGTGATATCATATAATTCATTGGAAAAAATTGGAGGAAATTCATTGAGTATAAAGAGGGAATTCTTTTGGAAATCCTAAACCCATGGAGGCTTTGTGCAGAGGTTGTTTTCTTTGTGTTTTTAACATAATCTTCTTGTAACAGGTGTGTAGAATGTGTTTGACAAGAATGAAAGTCTTAAGCATGAGCAAAAGAACTTGAATATGACTTCTTCCAAGGCTAAGTGCTCAAAGGCATGTGAAAATAGTAAGTTCTTTCATACTTGTAAATTGTGTATTGGTTCCTAAATTGTGCAAAGTGTGTTCTTGAAAGGCTAGGTGTAAAGTGTCAATTTAAGCTCATCAAGTCTTCATTCTTAGAGATCTGGTATGTTCAACAACTATGTGCTTAATGGATGGAAATGTGTAAAAATATTCTAAGTAGTTTCGAGAACTGAGCAGTCATCCGAAGAGTTCACAAAATGGGAAGTTTGAAAGTCGGTAGTGTTCTCTTTCATTTCTTCTAAATTCTATTAAACTCGTAAGTAGAAAATAAAGAGTCATGGATAGAAGTGTCATGTATGGAATGTGGAAAGGCTTTCAATAAAGACAAAAGGTTAAAGAGGAGTTAGTAGAAGTAATGAAGGAAGTTGAATAGACAAAAACATAAAGTAGTGACTCAATTTTATTGAAATAACAAGGGATTTTTGTGTGTAGTGAAGATGATGAGACAATAAGAATGGGTAGACATCAAGAAGGTACAGTGACAAAACTTTGAAATGGAGGTATAATAAGGCAATCATGGAATCTTAGAAAGATATATAATCAATGTCTAATAAGATAGAAAAAGTAAGGAAAAACATATATGAAGTTGACATGAAATGTCTTGTTAAAAAGACAGACTAAGACAGGTATCTCCAGATAAAAATGGCTTGATAAAATGTCACATATAAGGGAAAATAAGTTCAAGGCAATTGAAAGAGAAGAAAATACTTGGAACCAAACTTAGTCACATTGAGAGATAGACTACTACCATGAAGAAATGTTAAAGGCATAAGACTGGTATACAAGAGGAGAATACTAATATATAAAAGCGGAAGACTAATATAGAAAAGAAAGAGGTCTGATCTAGAAAATGTTGAGGAATGATATAGAAAATACAAAAGAGAGAGATAAAGGCGAAGTCCGAGATATATGAAACATGGGGCAAATAACTATGATGAACTATGAACAAATAATATGATGAGTAATATATAAGAACACGATAAGCGATTGTCTACAAGAATCTTATGGTCAATAAATGTTGACTATTTTGATGAACAAATGGGTGAAATCAAAGTCATTATAATGTGCATAATCATAGGAATGGGTGAATTGTGAAGATCCAAAAAGGGATCATAATCAATTGAGTAAGAAACAGGAAACTATAAGATCAATTGTTAATATTGATATTGTGTTTGTTTCCTAAGTAGGTGTTTGGGATATAGGGGTAGGAGCTCCTTGCAAGTTGTAGCTTGCTAAACTAGTCTAGTGGGTGCTAGGAAAAACATAGAAGTGGGTGCTTCATAGTTTGAGTGGGTGCTCAAACAAGGTGAAATCATTGTAAGACTTTGGAATGGGTGTTCCTAAATAGAGCTTTTGATTTCAATGGGTTTTTCTCCCTTTAAGGGTTTCCCACCATAATTTTGGTGTCTTTTGTACTTGTCTTTTTGTATGCACTTTGTTTTGGTTCATGGTTTTATTTTGGTTATAATCAAGAATTTTCAAAGGTTAAAAATTGATTTGCACTGATTCACCCCCTCTCAGTGCTTGTGATTTCCAACATACATGTGTTCATTGGGAGCAAGCATGCTTGCTTGGAAGTGTGACATAGTGAATTGGAGCTATATGAGCTCATGGAAGCATGAAAATAGGTATATCATGGTACATGAGGTATGTTTGGGTCATTTTTAGAGGTTACTTGATGAGTTATTGCATTATTTCAGTTGGCCCTAGTTGTTACGGGTAGAATCCTTAAGGAAAGGCTATGCAAATGAGATTGGATGGAAATATTGAGCAATGGTATTGAATTTATAATGATTAGAAATGTTAGTATGATGTGTCATAGTTCTCTCAAAAAAATTCAGGATCCAAAGAAGAATATTTTTCCAGTTATGTCAGTTTTGGTGAGACATGGTGAAAAACAATGCAAAATCCAACTCGAAGTGCAACTTCATATGCTCATTGTGAATCATGTGATTTTCATGGGACCTTTTGGATTTTAGGGATGTTTATAAGGTGAGTTTATAAGGTTTCAAAAATAATGAGGTCAGTTCATCATCATGGTTTTATGAAATAATGTTAAGAAGGTAAAGATGTCAAAAACCCTAGTTAAACCCTTGCTAGGAGTAGTTTGCAAAAGGTGAAAGAATATTGAGCCAGTTTTGATTGCAAGTGAAAATGTCATGATTTTATGTTGTAAATAAATCTTGATGATTTCCATAAATTTATGGTTGAGGTCATGGTCATATGGTCCAAAGGAGTAGCATGCAAAATTGATGAGATGGTCCACCTATAAATAGTTATTTCGGAGAAGAAGGTTTTTGGACAAGATGGTCCAAAGGAGTAGCATGAAAAATTAAGGTTTCATGATGTATGTGAGTTGTTATAAATTTCCATGGAGGTTTCAGATAAATTTCATGTAGGTTCATAAGGTTTTGAGGTACAAACAGGTTGACTAGTCAAAGGACGGTTTTGGGATCTCAAATAGAAGGGTTCGTGTGTTTTGGCCATAACTTGAGCTAAAGATGGAATTTTGAGGTGATTAAAGTTGTGTTGGAAATTATATTCAGATATTTTTCCAGTGATATATGGATTGTCTCTTGATGAGGTGATTTGACAAGGTTTCCAAGGAAATATTTTTAGATAAGATGGTCCAAAGGAGTAGCATGTAAAATTGAGGTTGCATGATGTATGTAAGGTGTTATATATTTCCATGGAGGTTTTGGATCAAGTTCATGCAGGTTCATAAGGTTTTGAGGTCCAAATAGGTTGACTGGTTAAAGGGTAGTTTTGGGATCTCAAATAGCAGGGTTCAATGTTTTGGCCATAACTTGAGCTATAGGTGGAATTTTGAGATGATTTAAGTCTTGGAAATTATATTCAGATATATTTCCATTTATATATGTATTTTCTCTTGATGAGTTTATTTGATAGGGTTTCTAAGGAAATATTTCAAGAAAGAAATTTTTGGTAGTTAAGGACAACATCTGTTTTGATGCAAGTTTGAGGTTGTTTTAAGCATGAAATGGATTGGGTGATGCTTCCTATCACCTGGAAAGTTAATAGGGATGAATTTTGAATCCAATTAATCAATTTTTAGGTATTTAATGCATGTATATTTGATTTTATGAGCTAACCTTTGGAAACATATTTTTTTGGCAGGTTGATTTGGTGAAGGAAAATCTTGTTGTGGTTTGAAGAGAAAGATGTTTCATGACTTCTAAAATGCTTATAAGTGTTCTACAATTTATGAAAAAAAAATTCATGGTCACATGGAATGATTTGGTTTATTTGAAGTAATTTTGTGGAATTATGAAGTTTCTAGGGTGTTGAAGGGTGAAGGAAACAATTGTTTTGAGAATTATAAAGGAATGGGCCTAGTAAATGAAATAATTTGATTGGTTGATATTAATTGAGACCATTTATGAATTTTTAATTATTTTTACTCATATTTAATGGTTCATGGGTCATGAAAAATTATGGTACTCATGTTAGGGCAATTTTAAGATTGTGCCCATGGGGTTTTGAGCCATTTTTGGCACATGTAATGAGGTTTTTAGCTAGGCCAACCTACTTGGGTCATATGTAGCTGTTGTGGTTCAATTTTTTTAATTTTCTAGATTTATATGGGTCACATTTATGATGAGGGACCTATTTGGTTTGGAAGGAAGAAAATCATATTTAAGTCCTTGTTTAGTTCATTTTGAACTAGTGCTCTTGGAGGGAAGGTGTGCGACCTAGAGGAAGAAATTTTGCAGGTATGAGAGAATGATTTAAAGGATGAGGAAGAGCATGATGATTGATTAAAATAATATATCATGAGATCAAGAAGATAGAACAAATAAAAGTGAAGAAAGAGCAAGTTTGATGCCCTAGGGTATGAGCTAGGGTTTATGAGTTGAATTAGTGATCTCCATTAGTTTTGGCAGAAAATATATAGAGATAAAACATATTTAGGTGGCTGAGTTAGTGCTTGGTCATCTTTAGGTGGTTGTAGCCTCCTTGTGGAGTGGTTGCTTCACTAAATTAGGTTTGGTGCTCCTTATAGGGTTGGTTCTCTACTAAATTAGGGGTTGGTGCTCCTTATGGGGTTGGTGCCTCACTAAATTTGAAGCATGACAATATAATTTTTATGTTTTAGTGGGTTTTCTTCCCCATGATGGTTTCCCACTTAAATATTGTGTCTATGAGCTCTCTTGCATGTGTTGTGGTTCATTGTTGATATTGTGCACATTTATTATGTTATGGTTGAATGTATGTGAATGGATAAATGATGTTACTTGCTGATTCTAATGGTAAATGAAGTAATAAATTTGTAGGACTTGTTGGTGCTCATTTCAAATCTCACCCTGCTATGTTAAATTTTTTCCTTTGTAGCCTATTGTTTTCCTCTGTTAAATGTTTTTGTCCATTTTCTTGTTGTCGTGGGTCATTTTCTGTCAGTATATCCTTTGGAAAATCCCCACCGAGTGTAATGTGCAAGCCTGGTCCAAAAATTTGAAGTTTCTTCATCTGTAAAATGCCCTCGGGCCGTGTCTTTGTTTTCAAATTTTATCACACCACCCGTCTATATGTGGTAGATTCTAATTGGATGCAGTAGGACGGAGCTAACTTGTGAACTTGTCACTTTTTGTTATGATTGTAAAATGTAAAAATTGGCCCCGTGACCGCCGGATATTCCTTGAATATTTAGAATTATCAAGCAACATATACAAGTTCTTGGTTCACCATGAGGATGTACACATGTCATAAATCGAGCAGATGCGAGAAAGTGGGCCTAGTTGTGTTCTTTATGTAATTTGGTATAAAATGTAAAAAGATAAGAAGAATGCTTAAGGCCCGTGGAGAAGACAAGTGGCCATTTTATCAATAGAGCGGGGGGTGGGCTGTTGGGAGAACTTTGGCACTTTGGGTTTTTAACTTAAAAAGTGAAATTTGCAGAAACCACTTGTTGTTCGCTATTTCCCATGAAGCACCATGTGTCGTGCCCATGTTAAAATTCAAATAGTGGATGGGTGGGTCAAAAGGCCTAAAAGTGTATAAGTTCTAAAAACATTACAAGATGCAAAATACGCCCCACACCCACTTCAATGAAGGTTGTTCTCCATGTGGACGGATCTTTTTAAAGTTGGAAATGATGAGGTGGATGGTTGAGATGTGATGCATTTATTTTTCCGCCATCAATGCTCTTACACACCATCAAAGGCATTTTTGGCTAAGTGTTTTCTCGTCCTTGTTAATCAATTTTTTGTTTTTCAAATAGCACCATCGTGAAGTATTGTGAATTTGATAGAGAAGCTTGGATTTGTGGGAAAGAGAATTGCAGGGACTATTGATTTGAGGTCAAATTGCTCGGGTAATTGCAGGAAACTAGTAAGAACTAGAAATTCCTCTATTTCTTTCTTGTTAACAAATAAATTTGTGAATAAGCTAGGGTTTGTGAAAATGAAAACTATGTCGTCCTCATTCTCAGTCGTGTTGGTAGTCACAAGTGATTTAGACAATATTACAGATACAGACCTAATGAATGCTGACTTGAATGACTTCCTCCAAAGATTAGGTAGCCCCGATAAAAGTGAATCCTTAAAGGCAATTCAAGAAAGTCATATTGCTCTAGCAGGTGCCATCCCACCATCTATTCAATGCCCAGAATTAGTATGGTATTGTGCCATGAATTATGACCCTGTGAAGAGGGAAGTGTTAGATGGGAGTGGGGATGCGGTGTTGACATTAACACCAGTTACACTTAGGATAATGCTAAAGCTTCCTGTCATTACAAACCCCATCACCATTGGTATACAATTAGCCTCACAGATTACGAAGAGAAAAAGAAGGATTATGCCAAAATGATAAACACACAATGGATCCTCACAGAAAAAAGGGAAACATATAGACTTCCCAAGAGGCTGGTTAGGGCAATGTTTGTCAAGGAGGTTGAGGACATCATTGTGTTGTTAAGTTGGATGGTGGGATTAGAAACTACAAATGAGTTTAAGGAATGGATGACCACATATATTTGGATTATTCTTGAGAGGAAGGGAAGTATCTATTGGGCCACCTTCATTACAGATGCACTCCATGGTCACATGTTTAATTTGGCAGCAAGGATTGAAATGGGAGGCACTTGAGTTAGATTTCTATATGATGACATATCTGATCTATAATGTTGCAGGGCATAAATGTTTCCTAGGTCTGGTACCAAATGTTGACTTCAAGAAGTGTCAGATACATGAAATTTTCCCTCAGTTACAGTTGGCCAATTGGAGTAGTAACGTGAGGTTGGTTAATGATGCTTTCTTTGCACCCCTCATTTGTCTTTTCAAACCAAAATGGGGATAGTACAGAATATCTAAACAAGCTAGGCATGTGATTCTAGAGTATGGGTGTTATTTCATCCAATACAAAAGTTTCACTTACATCAGGGTTAGTGGCTTTGAGGGAAAACCTTATAAATTGCCTAGGTATGTTGATGATAAATTGGTTTTATGTGAGCTGGCAAGACAGTTGACACCAGTGCATAAGTTGATTGCTAGAAGGCATAAAACAAATATTAAATTTCCTATCAATATTGGAAGGTATGTATGTCCTTCCATCATAAAGGCAAGACTAATTGAAGATGAAATGAAGAAGTTTGATATGGAAAAATTTGAAGCAAGAGCCAATTATGACATTAGGTGGGTGTTTAACAATATTGCCAATACTTTTGAACATGAGTCTCATTTTGAGGATTATTGGATGAATTGCAGAGATGAGGAGGAAGTCAGATTGAGAGATTTCTCAAGAATGACTTTGTCATAGGTAATTGATTTCAAGATTATAGTCATCCTAGAAGGGATTGTGGATGATCCCAATACAGTAAGCAAGTACTATGTTGATCAAAAAATAGAAATTCAACCTATAATTCCCCCAAACTAGAATGAGATAGAATCGATGATCCTTATGTAAGGATAGCAGATGTGATGAGGAGAACGGTGGATTGGTTGGCCCATATAGATATTGATTTGTCAATATAGAATACAAGGGTCTTGAACAACTTCAGAAGTTTGAAGATCTTATGTGATGATATTCCACCTCTAAGGGAGGGTGCAAATAAGATTGACCCATTAGGGGAAAATCCCTCAATTTCCCTCCAAGAGGCCTACTCCCGAGTTCGAGATAAGATTGACCCATTAGGGGGAAAATCCCCTCAATTTCCCTCATTGATGAATGGACATCAGCCACTAGTGGAACTGGAACTCCTATGTCAGTTCTCAGGTAGAAAATGGAGGAAATGCTTCTGAAGACAATGGAGAATGCCCCCATTACTTTTGCAGTACCAATTCAAGCAAAGATGAAGGGTCTGGAAAAACAAGTTGTTCACCCAAGTACTTCACCAAAGCCACCTAGTACTGGAAAACTGATGAGCGAGGCCATTGCAAGTGGTCATACCCAAGCTAGGCCTCAAAGAAGAGTGAAGAGTAGCACCAGACCTAAGGTAGTTTGAAATAATGCACAAGAAGCACAAGATTGATCAGGTTCTAGTATTGGTAAGAGTGGGTGCTCATGTACCCAAGAAGCACAAGCACAGGGATGTAGTGATTGATCCCCCGAACCTGAAAAGATCGATGTTGCTCAAGCTCAACAAGATATGCCACCACCATGTATGAAGCGGTTTAGCCCTGACTTCTTACCTACACTTTTGTCTTCTGCATAGGCGACGCTAGAGGGGTTCAGAGTGTGGTGTCCCAAGGAAATGTTACAATTGTGGTCAATCTACAACTCCAGATATGAGGATGTTTGAAAATTTTCCTAATAAATATGTAAATATACCTTCAGTTGAGACACCACATAACTATGTAGAATGTCAAAATGATGAAGCTAATGTTGGAATGGATGGAGAATTCTCTATGATTGATGCACTCAAATTTTCTATGGGAGAACCACTACATGACAATAGGTGAAACTCATTTAAATAAAGAATTGGAATTGAAAATTCATGCATCAGGTAGTGAATTAAAGGCCCAAGATTCAAAAAATGTTTCCACAGGGAAGGTATTGTCAGAAACAGATAGGTCAAAATTGATTGGTGAGAAAGATATTGATGTAGAAAAGTCAGTAGATGAGATTGCTTCTTTTTCTGTTGGAATTAATAAACTGATGAATTACCCTAGGAGGAAGGGCTCATGTTCTTTCAGAAGAAATTAGAAATACTGCAAGAGGAAATTGTTAGTGAAAAGATCACCACTAATAGAGATGTACAACCTCCATTGAGGATATTGAGGAAAAAATTGGATTTACCATGGCCCCAATGAAAGAAGCAGAAGAAGAGCATCCTTTGGCTATTGACATAAATCGAGAGGAAAATAACCTAATGCAGGGTCATAGCGGTAGGACCATTATTGATATAAATGATGATGAGCAAGTAGAGACACCGGTTCAAGATGAACAGGAAATGCTCAAACAATTAATGATTATCCCTAGGAAATCTCCACAATAGTCATAGGAAATAAAAGATGTAATAAGTTTGGAGAAGGGATGGATCAGTGAACTGATTTCTAGTGAAGAAAAGGAAAGTATTCCTATGCAGGCCATTGACCTCACTGCCCTATCTTTCCCAAAGGAAACAAGGGTTCCCAAAAGGGATAGAACTATTACAAAGACCCATACTGACTCATCTAGAGCTAAAACCTTGGAGATAGCAACACCTTTGGAAGGAAAAACAAGAGAAAATATAACAAGTAATGATTACAGTGTTCAGGTTATTCCCCTAGGAAATCCCTCAAGGGACCAACTAAAACAAGGAGTACCGAGGTGGTGAATCAAAATGAGAAATGGGTCCTAGCACAAATTGTTTGGATGAGGTACCCACGTACAAGAAACTCTCAAAAAGTGGAGTAAAAGGAGAAAACTTGGGGAAAACTCCCCCAAAAGAGAGACAAGTCCACTCTCTAATTTAAGAAATATACCAAAGATGGGTCCCACCATAGACAAACTCGTAAAGGTACCCATGTACAAAGAGGCAATCTCTCAGAAAGAAGAAGAAAAGAGAAGAAGAGGGAAACAAGAGGAATGCATAAGATGTCATGGACAGATCTGAACTCTGCAACTCTAAGAAGTCTCCCAAAAGAATGTCAATGATGAGATCCTCTGCCTCTAGACTGAAGAAGAGCCACCCACACCAAACTGTGTGCCTACCCTTAGGAAGGACAAAAATGGAGTGTTGGAAGTCTACCCACTCTGCAAAGGAAACTAAAGGTAGCAAAGACAAAGAACTCGAGTCCGGGTCCACAAAAGTGTGACATAGGTCTAGTGAATGGCGCAAAAGAATCAAGGTAATGTCACGAGTGTAGAACTATCAGAGTATGAATGGTGAACACCTATAGAAAGGATGTCCAACTGATGTGAAGGCAACAAAACATCCCCACAACAGAAAATGGATCCATAAGCAAGGGTGGATCAATGAAGGTCTCTAGAAAAGTGGAAGTGGTAAGAGTCCAGAAGGGGCACTCCCAACAATGGAGATGATGAACTCCTTTGAAATACCTTTATATGGATGAGGAACCTGTAGTACATCACAAGTGTACTGTGAAAAGATGACTAAGGTCAGGAAGATACTCATCCCAATGAGGTGGCTCAACAAACAGAAGAGCGATGTCTAATAGGTATGAGTCATCCAATGAAGGTAAAGATTGATCGAAGGGGCCTCGCATAGTGAAGGTGGAAAAGAGGTGGGTGTGATTTAAATGTATGAGACCGAATAGGAGACCGCTTTCGATATCTAATGAGATGTGGGATGTGTTAACACTCTCTGGAATGGTGAGAGAAGAAGGAGAAGATTCCTCTCTGTAGTAATCTCGATATCGAACCGGATGCACAATCCTCAACATCGAAGTAGAACCAAGTGAGTCTCTATCAAGTCTGGAACTACCATCACATGAAGAAGAGGAGATAATAGGATCGGCGCAAGCAACAATGGCGGCAAAGATGTGAAGGGTCTCCATAGAGGGACTAAAGAATGCTCCAGACATGGTGGGGAGGATCTAAGTCTGCCACATGAAACTAGAGAGATCTGGAGACATGCATCATCAAGTGACCAAAAACATGGTCATAAGTGTCAAGGAAGTCCTCCAAATGACGATGATCAGTGGGTGCAGGAACTAGCCCAAGTAAGAAGGGTGAAAGACCCTTGTGAGCACATTAATGTTCCATGGAAGCACGCTAAGCTGAATAGTTCTCTCTCCCAATAAGAAGTGGTGGAGGTTGTAAAGCAATCCTACGATGCTCAAGTCTGGAAAGAGCACCCTCCATGATGTAGAATCAAAAGTGCAAGGTGCACAAAAGCAAGACATCAGACTTGGCTGATAATGTGTTTGCATGTAATACAAGGCCCAAGAGTACTAGTGAACCCCCTAGAATGCGGCACTTTATAAAGTAGTGTGTTTACAAAAAATAACAATGTCATCACGTAATGTGCAAGAAATCATGTAACTTTGACTAAAGAAGTGCTCAAAAGTGAGTAGCGAGTCAAAAGTTATAGAAAAAATACAATTCCCACAACTGATGGAAAATGCCAATGAACTTTGCAAACTGATTAAAAAAGTGCCCAAAATGGGTGTAAAGGGTGTTGTGTGGGTACTCGTTGGAAATGGAATCAAATTTTAAGAAGGTTTTGTTTTGCTTGTGAGGGGGGATTAGCCTCCTGCCAACCCCGAACCTCGCCTCCGTCTTTGACATACAAATGAAGGACATAATACAAGCAAAATAAAGCCTTAAAATTATTACAATGCCATAATAAGAATGTTTTTGCCTTAAAACATTAAAAACAGGTTGTTTTAACCACCAAACAAGTTCTAAAAGGGAATGGAGGTGCTACGACTGAGTTGTTTGATGGCTCTCCATGACGAGTTGGCTGAGGGGAAGCATGAGTCATTCGAGCCAATGTTGAGTTGGTGCTAAGTGTTGGATGCAACAAGAGTTGGCTGAGGGCAAGATTCCCATGAAGTAGTCAAAGGTGTTGGGCCATGTGTGCAAGTTTGTAACCATGAAATAGTCCTCAATGACAGATGAGTTGAGTCCACATGTCATTTACCAACGAAGCATTGAAGGCAAAGAAATAATGAGCAGCCAATAATGGTTATGTGAATCCACAGGTCTCCACGTCCACACAGGCTTAGCAGAGTAACGTCCATGGGAAAATATCCTCCTGGATAATTAGCTAGGAGGCAATGGAAAGGGGAGTTACATGAGTGGACTCCGAGTTGAGCAAGGTTCAAAGGCCGAGTCTATTTTACAAAAAACCACCGAGTAATTAGTCAATGTGATTGTCAGAATGAAAGCCACGTACCAACACAATTTGAGAGGTCTTAGACAGGCACAAAGAAATGGAAAAGCCACGTGTCGGGTGTAATCTCAACGATGCAAATGAAACCCGAGTGATTTGAATGCGTAAAATCGAGAAGAATGAGCTCACACCAATCAAATGTTCGAGCAAACAAGGTAGAAAACTTGAACCAGGCAAAAGCCAAACCACGTAGGGCAGCGAGCAACTCAAACCAGGAGAGTGCATAGAGATGCAGTTCGAGCTCGAAGTTTGACCAAGATGTTGGGTATGTGCCACGTGTAGATCAGTAAAAGTCGCTCACGAAGGAGGAAGTCTCTGCCAAGACACCAAAAACTAAGCTGATCACTGGAGATGCACAGTCTGAGCTCATAGAACAATGATCTCCAAAGGAAAACCCAAGTCATAAGGCCAGGTAGTGGAGTGTTGGTGTAACGAAGAACCACGAACCAATGTTCTAACCAAGGCATGGGAAAAGGTGAACACATGTGCAATAAACTTCAACGTTGACCCAATATCACAGAGTGAGCTGGAGACGTGAGCACGGTATCACAAGTAAGGAACGAATGGTGGAATCGGTTTCAAAAGCAACAACAAGAAATGAAACTAATGCAATGCAAAGTATGAGCCATGAGCTGGGTAGAGAGCTAGGTAGTGAGCTGGCTCCTACAACACATTAAACCCGAAACATACACCCACAAGAATCTCAAAATATGCAAGTAAAGCACATGCAAAAGTGAGAGCTTACACAAGCAACTACATGGTGGAGAAACGTGATTCCAGTCCCCTATGCTATGATACCATGAAGGAGTGAAGGACGAAGACCTGGAAGGAATTCACATGCATCAAATAGTTGCACTTCACCAAAGTGTAGGAGTTGTGATATTAAAGCAAGCAAGCTTTGTAAAGCAATGTGCATGCATATGAGAGCTCAAGATTCAAAAATGGAGTAGAATGGAATTGCTTGGCTTGGCTTAGGATTGATCATAGATCAAAGGAGGTGAGTACAAATAGGGGAGTGAATGTGTAACTCCCATGTAAGAGAAGATTCCTCCATAATGGAGAAGAGGAGTTACTTTCCCAAATGGGAATGTAACTCCTATGACACACTTACACATATGACAGATTTTGTAAGAGAATCTTTCATAACTAAGATGACACCTAGATCCATGTCCACCTAAGTGAGATGACTCACCCGATGAGGTGGAATAACACTAAATAAGTGAATAAAAATACCACCTACACCAACAAAAATTGATTGAAAAGGGAAAGGAAGCTATCACTGAAGCTAGGTCAAGATATGAGGATCTCAAAAATAGGCTCAATGAAATTGATGAAATAACTGAGCAATGTGATAATGAGATTTTCTACTTAGAAGGAATTCTTCCCAAATTGGACCATATAACCCAACTTAGTGATGATTTGGTTGAGCAAGAGGACATTGTACCAGTTTAAAGGAAGTCAACATGCCCTTGAGGAGTTAACAAAGATTAGAGTCGAGACCCTAAATGGAATCAAAGGAAAGCTTGAAGTCAAAAGAAATTGGGCTGATGATATTCTCGATGCTATTGATTTAAAGTTGGAGGATATGGTTATTGATAAGTTCAAGAAGAGTTATGGAGACATGAAAATTGATTTCTTACTTGAATCTTTTGAAAGGAATGTTCTAAGGAATGAATTCTCCTATGAAGTCATTAAGATTATGAGAAAAATAGAAAATAGAATTGCAGAGTTGAAGGCAAGGCCATTGGAATACAAGTAGAAAATGGGCCATTGCATTGATGCAATCTCTAGATAGGCATTGATTTTCCAAAGCATCATACTGGGCCAGATGAGGATGAGATTAATGAATTATTCAAAAGATATGATGCATATGTGGTGAGGCTACCAAAAGAGCAAGACCTGACTAATTAGAAGTTGAAGAAGAAGATGCAAAGGATGATGAATGTGCTTAGACAGTTGTTCCTGGAACTGTATTTTCTTTTCATATTCATCCTTTTAAACTAGTGTTTTAAAATGACACTTCTATTGCATTGGAAGTAATTGTTTTTCTAAATTTTATCTTTCTTTATTTTCAATTGAAAATGGAAGAATGCGTAATGCCATATTCACTTTGATGAAATTAACATACATCTAGAAAAACATGTAATTGATTGATGTTGCTATGTTTTTTGGACTCTGGATAAGGAACGAAATGGGGTTCTATAGGGGCCCTTACCATGACAAAGGAAAATATGTACATGCCAGAAAGAAAAATAATAAAAGAAGACAACATTTATGCATTCTTCAGCCCTGCTTCATAAGTTTCCTCCGAGCAAGGGGAGCTTTCTCAGAAGCTTGTTTTTCCTCAACACAAATTCACTTGAGCCGTGTGTTGTTTGAATAAAGATGACTGACCCTACCAGGTCCCAGGACATTCCCATATCCATTAATGCCTCCAGAGTCATTCTAGGATGACTCATGATTTTCTCTAGTTCAATTTTCTTCGTTGAGATGAGACCCAATCTAAAAGATCTAGACCTCCTGTGAAGAAGGTTGTTTTTCCTTTCCCTTTATGGGGATTGATATGCTGGGAGTTGCTTGAGAGGGGGCACCTGGAGTGATTGGAGGGGCAGGTATTGCATGTTCGACCGTGGTCCGACCGAGAGGCCTTAAACTTGATTGACTTCCCATTTCCATGTAAAAGAGGGTTGTCCTTCGGGGAAGGAATTGGTTGAGGGCCTGATAATTCATGCTTTGTACCTAAGGAGCACAATGCATTAGGTGGATGGATGATCGAGTAGCAAATATCCCTCTATTGTCTCGAGTGGAGGAAATGGCTTCCCTCAAATGATGAGTAGACAATGATTGGTCTTCTTCCCCATCTGAGATAACAATTGGGGGTTGTGATTGTGGTTCACCTTTCCTTTTCCCTAAAGATGACCCTAGTGCTGAAATTGATTGTGAAGGCATGGTCTCTACTTGCTTCTTCTCTCCAAGAAGTTGAGCCTTCTCTCTAACTCCTCTATTTTGTGAGAGATAGTAGGCACTGTGTCGATGGAGGATTTGTCATACAACACATATGATTCCTTAGGAATCTCTTTTGATACAAATTCCTCATCACACAAAAAAGGACATTGAAAATTAGTCTCGCACTGCTAGAAACTTGGGGTCTTCTCTCAACCCAATATTTTTTCAAGTCTTCGGATTTTTCATATGCTCCCATCTAAAAAGATGGAAATACATAACTTGGAAGGATGCAAACATAGGATTAATCCTGATCAGCCTTGTAAGAAGCCAATCGGACTTGTTGGTATGTTAGGGCCCCCCTGGTGTCACCCGCACATTTTATCTCAAACAGAGCCCTAACAAAAGCTTCATCAGGACCACTTAAATCGAAAATATGATTTAAATCCTTAGAGGAAATCTCCTTCAAGTTATGAGCTACGAGCACCTTTGCCATTCTCTCTGAAATTCCTTATACTCAAAATAAGAAAGGAAAGGTATGATGATAATGAAATTAAGCCAAGTTTTATAATGAAACAGAGACATATGTTACAGTTGATGCAAATATTTCCCATGAAATGAAGGAGATTGTGTTCAGTTTGCACAAAGGTGAAGTTAAGATTTGGAAGAAGTTGGAAATGAGCAGAGATTATAAATCAGGATGATTCGACAGAAGTTATGTGTGGCAATTAAGCCAGTGAAGCAAGAAGCTAGAGGGTGTGGTGCCCAAGGTAGACTATTAAAAATGAGTATGGATATACGTCATTTCAATATTATCCAGAGGTATTAGGAGATTGTTCAAAATGATTATCTAATCAATACTAGGAAATAATGATTAAAATAAATCGCCAGAAAAGACTACCTGACATCCCAGTCGAACACTGGTGAATTTGATTGAAAAAATTGGTGATTTGTACACTGAAATTTCAAGAAGGACCTTTCTAAACACCATGTTCTAGAAATTTTCTTTTAGAAAGGAAGAATATTCCTAGGAATATTCTGACTTTTGGGGGGAAAGAATTTTGAAAGTTAACAAGCAAAGGGGATGATATAAAAGGAGGATGGATAATCACAAAGAGGGGGTTTAATTTTTCTAAAATTTACTCAGAGAAAGAAAAGGAGAAAAAGTCGAGAGAACTTATTTGAGAAACCAGTTATTTCTTGTGTATCTTTAAAATTGATCATGTCAAGATGGTTGCAGATGTATAGCCATTGACAAAACTTTGAGATTGTAAACAAACTTTCCCTTGTTGATCAAATTTTGAAAAACCTTGAGTAATTCGTGTTAATCATGAACCATGTTATGTCTATTGTCATCTTTGAGATATTTTCAAATAGTTATCTATGTTCCTGTTGCAATCTTACATTAGGAATCCCTCTGAAATCACACAAAATCTCGTCCTCATGATAGTATTGTGGCATTTGCAATTACATTATGAAGAGAGCTTTCATTTCATGATGTAATAAGTGATTTAAATTCACTTTACTTTCATTTTAGTGATACAAATTATTTTTCAATTTATGAGTGTATCATAAGCATGATATATTAGGGACTTATAAGGTTTAATTAAGTATTTAACATGAGTTCTTATGTTAAATCCTTGAAGAATGTGTGAAGCTGTGTGTCTTTGAGCTTTCATAGATGCACAATTTTCTAGTTGAAGGTTTGTCTTGACTATTTGAAGCCATTCGTCATTTTGCCTTGTGGATTTGTCAACATTTGTTTAAATTTCTCAAGGATTCTAGTATAATCAACTTTATCCTACTTAACTTCCCAACCATAAAATGCATATCCAAAGATATATCATACATGAACTATCCCTGCTTGCATTGTGTATCCACAAATGATAAAGAAGATCATTGAATTCATCCATCCTTTACTAAAATATGCAAGTGCAATCAGTTTTTATCATTGCCTTTAGTGACCTGGGCCTTATCTAGAGAACATCTTCATTTTCTAAAGTGACAACTCGTGAGAGTTAGGTTATGTTGTATTGGCCATGTTTTCTTGAGGTCTCCTTCAAAATATTGCAAAGGAATAGTCAAATACTGCTAATTCGTTGATGATTTCCATTAATACAGGTCACAAAATGGGTCCTCTCACCTTGGTTGAAGGCACAACCTAAAGTAGTAAGGGTAGGTCAAACTCTTAGCATGGTGATACCTAGTCCTTTCTAAACCGAGTAACAAAGAGTCATCTAAAATTCATCCCTGACTACAAAATGAATCCTATTATGATTTGCTTGTCTCTAAGCATCCTAATCAAATTGTGATGTTGCTCGGTTTCAAAGGAAGGATCAATTTGGGTACCAACAGGAATGATTCATCCCCCCTCTCAGTCCATTGTGCTTCTAACAATTGGTATCAGAGTGGGTCCTTGTGAAGCAAGTTTAAAGCAACTTGAATGAGATCCTTTTAAGCACAAGTAATGGGTAAGTCTGTAGATCTCATAACAAAATTAAGAATGAGAAATGAAGTTCCTCAGTCATGTATTAAGGCCTATCAAATTTAGGTTAAGGATATGGAGAAAAATGATGATTAAGCCATCAAGGATTTGAAATCTCAAATGGAAAGTTTGTCTAATGCTCTAAAGGAGAAAGAGGATGCTTGTTCTAGGTATGAAGACAAATTGAAAGCCCTAGAATCAAATTTGGAGAATTCTTCTAATAGGTTGAAGATGTATGAGATACTTGAGAAGATATCCAAATCTCTTGATGATGTTCTAGAAGGTCAAAAGGCCATAGATGACAAAACATGACCTAGGGTTTGAAGGAAAGAATGATGATGAAGCTGGTCCAAGTACTAAATCAGTTGAGAAGGTGATCAAAAGGGCATATCCAAGAAGGTATAACTCAGTTAGACAACCTAATGCTATGAGGTATGGTTCTTCATTCAATGGTTATTGCTTTGTTTGTCATGATTTTGGTCATAGAGCTAGAGATTGTAAAAGAAACCTCCTAGGAGTGGCATAGCTCTCTTCAAGGTTGAATTTTATTCATGTTGTGAGTATGGGCATAGAGAAAAATATTGTGGATGAAACTTAAGTGTTTTTTAGCCTAGAAGGAAGAGGAATGTTGTTTGCTTCAATTGTCATCAATCAGGTCATATTGCAATATTTTGTCAAAACAAAAGGAGGTTCATTGCAAGAAGCCCGATTCCAAGGGCAAGGAGATGGTTGATCAAGCTAAAGAAGTCAAGAGAACTGATTCTCGAGTCCATCATCCACAGAGTGTGAAGGTTGAAAGAAGGATTCTAGTGAGAGAAAGGTTTAAAACAAGGTCATCAAGCCTAAGAAAACTCAAAAGAGTATGTTTGCTCAAGTTCAAGAAGAGCACATGTGTTTGAATGGATTCCAAGCTCCTGTGCAAGATAAGTTGAAGAAATTTTTTCTATGGGATACCACAAAGGTTGTAAGGTATGGAAAGTGACTCTTTCCCTATTTTCATGAGCTCTTGCACTTGATAGGTGTCCGATATATCGATATGAGTTCATTTTTGTCCATGAATGTCTTGAGTCTTTCATTATCACCGTTGAAAAGTATGTATTTCGTGTTGAGTCACTTTAGTGCAAGTGTCATGTTCTTAAATTATGTAATCTATGTCTTTGTGATATGTGGTCATTCAAATGGGTTATGTATGTTTTCTGTGAGAAGTGATAAAGTTGTCTAAAGCATCATGATACATCTATTAGCTCCCTTAGAGGTCTATGTTTTCCAAGAAGTCTTTTATGAGTCCTTTATTGATCATGATTAGAAAGTTGTATGTATTTGTCTTGTTTCTTCCATGAAGTGTCTTAAAATGATGTATGAATATCCAAATCTTGGTGTCTTAAGCTTGATCGTGGTGGTAGGTTCTCTATGAGTCCTTTATACTCAATGTCATTATGTCTTGAAATCATAATTCGAGTCTATCAAAAGTAGTTTGTGTTTCATTTGTCAACATAAAGTCTTATTCATGTTCCTCCAAAGTGTGTCAAAGTTATATGATCTATAGGTCAAGGTTGTTCAATATGTCTAGGATCAATAGTACTATGAAGTAATTTATAAGGTATTTCATGTTGCTAAAAGCTACAAAATGTCTTGATCTCGTGTCATTAAGCATTGTCAAAAGTATATATATGGATCACAAATTTAAGTACTCTAAGGTATAAGGAGGTTTGAAAAGTTTCAAAGTGTGAAAAATCATACAAAGTTGGTCAAAGTATGGTGTTCCTTCATCACTCAATAAGTTTCTCGAGACCATATGGAAAAGTTGAGATACATAAATGATAAGTAAACTATGAATCAAGGTTAGTGTGATTGCATATCGCAGCAGTGAAGTTCATGGAGCAAAGTAATAAATTCTTATAGTTGAGCTACACATTTAGTGGAATGGTGGAAGTTGTCTAAGACTCAAAGTCACTATATCGGTGTTTACGCACATCTAAGAAAAGAGCTAAAAGGATGATCTCAGGGTTACAAGATGAAGTGATGTGGTTTGTATTAAGACAACCTAACACGGTACTCGGGAACTCCCAAGATGGTGAAGATATTTTGATTCTTTTTTCATTATGATGATGTTGTCCATTGGTTTTCAACAGAGGTCTTTATTATGTTGCTCAAGTTTTTTGTGTTATGGGTGTCTATGTTTTCTCTTGAAGGTCATGTGTTAATCAAATGTCTGAAATCTATATTGTAGTTTTTAAATCCTTATCATAAAGTGTATTCATTGATTTCATAAGTTTTTGCACAATCATGAGTTCATGAATTGTTTCAATGTCTCAATCCATATCATATGTCAATGTGTGTACAAGAATGGTTAGCAAGTACACTTTATGTAAGTTTGTCTTATTGAGTTATGGTCATTACATGTGGAATTGTGTCATCTATCTATCCATGATGGTTTTGATAGTGCTTCAAGGTATAATGGTAGTCCTTGTCTTTGTATATTTGTTTGATCAAGTCGAATCTATGATCGAAGGACAAAATGACAAAAATTTTAGGTCTATGCATGTGGTTTGAAGATGGATCTTGCATGAATATTGGTCAAGAAGGTACGAGTAAAACTTTGCAAGATGTTGAGAGTTATTTTCAAAGTGGTCCGAGGTACTCCAAATCAAGAGCCGGGTATTTTTTTCATTAGGTTTGCTTAGTAAGTATGTTGCTCTTGACAAGTAAGGTTAATGTATAAAATCTTAGTCCATGAAGATATCGTAGTATATGATCCAAAAGCTAGTATGTTATCGATTAAGGTGAATCCAATTTGTATCGAGTTTCCATGAAGCATGTTACACCACTATTGTCAAGTGTGTAAGATCAAGTTGGTTGTGTTTAGACCCAACTTAAGCTCCATGAGTCTAAGTCTCAGGATTTGTAAAGTAAATCTTGTGTCTAGTACCTCGGGGATCTATGGTAGTTTGCACATGGTGATTGATAAAAAATAGTATTAGTAGAAGAAGGATATCCTCAAAGAGGTAAGAAGCTACAAGTCTCAGTAATTTTTACAAAAGGTTGATACCATTGAGTTAGAGCTTTGTGAATAACTTGATCACTATGAAAATGTTTCTATGGGTCCTCAACCATAAAATGAACAACTACAGATGTCCATTGTGCTTTGTGACTAATAAGTGCTACATCTACGAGTAAGGAAGAAGTTTTGAACAAAATCCTAGAGTTGGTGAGCTTAAGAAAGTTCTTTGTGTCAAATGAGCTCCTATATGTCTCTAAGTTAAGAAGTCTTGAAAGGCTATGCAAAATGCGTGTCTACAGATTTTAGGGTAATAGTATGATGCTACAAAGTATTCATAGTCTCAAATGTTGATCATTTCTCGGAAGGAGTAAAGTGAATCAATGTTGAAGATGTCAAGAACTATATGAGAAGTCTATATTAAGAATGAAATTGCAGGGTTTGAAAAAGGTGAAAATTTCCATTCTTCATGTGCATGATATGGTAAGAGTTATGTGATCATGGTGATTCTTGAGTGAAGGTAAACTCCTACAGACATAAGTTACACAAGCTACACGCAGGTTTGATGCTTCCAATAGCTATACTTCACTTAGTATGGGGTCTATGATGTTCCTTCATAGTAGTATCACCTAATAAGAGCTAGTTTGCAAGAATCAAAAGTGTTCAAGGCTTGATGAAGTATCTAGAAATTTAATCGAGAACTTGTGCAAACAATAATGTGCTCAAATGGTTAGGGTGAATGAGAGAGAAACTACAGTCCCTATGGAGGCAAAGAGGAAGCTTCTTGAAAGGAGTGTAAGAGACAAGAGAACACAATAATCTAGACTACAAGTGCACTCTATAAGTATGAACAGAGTACTTCAAAGGTACTGTGGCGGCGTTAGGAAGAATCATGCTAGGAGACTCGGTATGAAGCAAAATCAGTCTGTTTTTGGTAGCTTGAAAGCATTGGGTATGTTATTCTATGCTTATGAAGATGGTCTAATCATTCAAAGAAAGCTTAAGGTCTAAGTGATAATGATTCATAAAGTTTGAAGGATTTGATGGTCTATTTCTTGAGTCTACACATCATGTATGATAAGATTAATGAAATGTTTTCTAGCACTAGACAAGGAGTTTACAAGCATTTGGGGTTGTTAAGGACTATAGAGTTGTGTAAATGCCTACTTCAAATGAATACGGTGATGAGCAAGAGTACTACGTGTATTTTCAGTCATCATAAAGTTGAAAATAAGGTCTAAACCTTATCAAGACTAGTACAATGCTACGAGTAATAACAAGAAGTGTTCTTATAGGTATGAATATGTTAAGATGCATATGAAAGCTCTTAGTAGTTGTTAGAAGATGAAGGTCTAAGTTTGATAAGATGCTTGAAGGCCAAATATTTCTAGAAGCCTATAAATAATGTCAAGAAGAAATTGTTGTCTCATTTATGACAAAGAGAATGTAAGTACATTGCTACACTAACATGAAAAGGTGATCCTACATGTGTAAATGATGTGATTTGGTCAAGTTTGGCGGGGGAGCAAGTGAGAATGCTTCTAGAAGGTGATATGGAAACCATAAGTCAAACAAGGTATGATTGAAATGTTTGTCTCATTTTTTTAGTTGATTTTGATTCATGGATGCATTATTTCTTTCAATATGGTTGTCAACAACGGAAAATATGCATTAGGACTATGATAGGTAGATTGAGTCATCTCTAGGGATGGAATGAAAGGTAAGAAGGATTATTTTTACTCTTTTAGTTAGAATGGGTGTCTTAAACCCGTGGGGAGTATTTGAAGGTCAGTTTACATGTTTGTATTGATCCTAGAAGCTTGTAAAGTTGGTCCTAAATGCACTAAGAGGATTGTTCAGGGCTATTAGCATCATGAATGCAGGTATGAAGAGCTAGAGTATGCCTAGTATAGCTAAGAATGGACCTAGAGGTGATGAATTGTATTCTATAAAGGTGAGAAATGACTTGATGAGCCTAAAAACTAACATTGTTAGCATGTTCAAGGAGTGTGTGGCTCGAGATATTGCTTAGTTACAGATTGATTCTTGAAGCCAAAAACAGAGAATATGGTGAAAATTACTTGTTTTGCATGCCTAAAAGGTGAAGGTTGGTGTTTTTGCTCCAAGAAAGGTAAGAATGTGTTTCTTTCATGATGATTAATGATGTTCAGGATGTTGGAAGTGCTTATTACAGGGGGATCTTGGCATTTGCATACTTGAAATGAGGCCTAGAATCATATTTTTGGAGAAAATGAAGAAAATGAGCAAATTGAGACCTTTGGTGGATGTTTCCAACCAAATCATGGAGGTATGATGCTGAAGAAGGTGAATGAGGTGAGTAACATGTTAGCCTTTGTCATTAATGTAAAAAGGGGGAGAATTTCAAGGTGTTTTCCATCAATGACAAAGGGGAGATTGTTGGCATGTAGGCCTAATAGGTGTTGTCATTGATGCAAAACCACATTAATGAAAAAGTGGATGTTTTAGGATGATGTATGTAATGCTAACACATTGTTTTAGATGTGTTTGAGTTGTTACAGTGAGATTCAATGATGCTTTCTTGCTCTAGCAAGCCCATACAGGTGCTAGAAGGTGTAGTTTTAACATGAGCTTCTTGGATGTTGGTGAAGCATATTGACATGTTGGATAGTGTAGGCATAAAATCATGCACTTTAGGAATTATTTAGCCTAGTCTTATACTACTATTTAGAGGGTTCTAAAGTGAAGAAAGTACTAATTAATCCCACCTTTTGGCCATCTTATTTTTATCTTTTATTTCATCATTCCCATGTATTTTCCTACACATATCCACCTATTTCGCAATTATCCCATCATTTTAGCCTAAACCGGGCGCTTAGGCATGTGCTAGGGCACCCCAAGGCACCTTGGTCCCACCTGGGGTCCCTAATCCATGTTCCACTTTTCCGCTTCTTTTTGGGGTCTTTCTAGCCATTTTTCATCCTTATCTTTTTCCTAGTCAACCATGTCAAGGTTAATTACGAAATTAGAGCAAGATAAACCTATAAATACAAAGTTATGAGACCATAATGAGGTCCTAGAGTCACATACTACTATCACTCTATCTAGATTTGTATCTATTAACAAAAATCTGACACTATGATAATATTTCACCGAGAACTCCTCATGCTATGATTATTTCAGTAATGAAAACTTTTGGTTTGGTGGTAGTAATCTAGAAACACAAGTAATAAACATAACACAAGAATACCACAGTCTATAATATAAAGGAATGATGACATATCTGAAATACAAATGTAAATTATATTATTAACATGATACTAATACAATCTCACCCATGAATTACTCCAAGTGTTACCAACTCCACTTGCCTTCCAACAAGTAACTCGGGAGAAACTTCATAGTTACACATTTTGATGGCTTCCTTAACACACCTTCACAATGACTTCTTTATTCATATAATAATTATTACAACTTTATTCTATGATAAATGAGGGGGTTGCCTCTATTTATAGAACTTTTAGGCTTATCCACCCTATCTCTAAGATAGGATAGGAAATCTCTTCCTGGCTAATCATATTCCATGCCTAAACTCTTATCTTTACATGTAGGCTTATCTTCTAAGATAAGATAAACCTTATCATTTCACATGGGTTCCACCTTTCTAGATATTATACAAATTAAATATAAAAAATATTTATGACATCACTCCTTGTCATTATTACAAATATAATATTTCTAATTCTAAATCATGTAGACCCTACTTATCCACTTACCCTAATTTACTTTTTTACGACAAATATTTACTTTTTACCACAACATTCCTATTATAGTTTGACTATTATTGTACTTTTTATTGGCAATGTTGTACTAGCGGCATTGTTATCTTTTAGTGGATGCTACTACTAACTATACTTAACAACACCTTATTCATAATACATACATTAATGAAATAGAAATTATGGAGGAAAATTCTGAAGTGTCGACACATCCATTGCATCACTTGCATCCACATAGTGGCATGCATCAAGGCTATGATATCTCGCATCAACACACACAACATAGGGGAATATTCTATTCTATTTCATGCACACATGCTATTACATTTTCTATAGTTATTATTGCTCACTACTTCACAAAGTGTGACTGGCACAAGAGCACCTAGGGCACGACATACACACACATACCAAAACTAAATTTGGGTCCAAAATGTAGTGTTGCGCTTAGATTAGTAAGCCCATTGTTGTTGCAGCTAAGGTCAGTCTAACCCATTCATTTGCATTCTTATTTTTTTAGGTTTTGATGTTTGGCTTTGTGTTTTCTTCATTGTAGGGTTTTTGGAAAATCCATTGATCTTAGTGTGACTTCAGAGCAACAAAAGGGAATATTTGTGACACTCTTTGACAAAGAAAATCCAAATCTTGAAAATCTGCAAGGACTATAGAGCACTAGAGCGGTGACTAGAGTGGCCAGGCACTCCGGTCCCTTCCAGATCCCTACAGATCCGCCTTTACGATACTTTGTATTGTAGTTCCTACTTCTAGAATCACAATCGGACACTGCTGACACCTTTCATGGCGAGCTTCAGCAATGAATCAATTAAGTCCTTTCCTTTTACATCTTTGCACATTAAGGGTTTTATTTCATTTAGTATAATTATTTACAAATATTATGTATTGTCTTAGCATAGTTTACAACGTTTTAGTCCTCTTATATTAGATTAACTAGTTGTTATTCTTCCATAGTTTAGCCCCATTTTAGTTAATAATTTTGGTGAACCCAATGTCTTTCACACTTAGGATCCTTATTCTTCTATCATGGGTCAAGTCTCTTTATCTGATTTACTTAAGCGATATCCCACTTGTCAAGTTGTTTTACAAAAATCTCTAGACACCATATATTTTGATGACAATACGCCACCACATGAACTAAGTTTTATACTTCATAGTTTCTTTTTCGATCCTTAGCTTTTTATGAGCTCGTATGTAATCAACGCACCATTTGTTAGACTCGATTCATGCTTTACATACATTATTTCAAGATAAATTGCAAGCCTTGCATACATTATTTCAAGATAAATTTGTAGCCACCGAATCCACCATCACATCCCTTAGATCTGAAATTCAACAACTTAAGGATGATTCTCAATCACATGTGTGTTCTCCTTCACCATCTCCTATTTCATATATGTCCACTACATGTCATCTAGTTAAACCTCAAGATGTCCCATTACCCAAACCTATCATGATTGATCATAATGCTAAGCCATGTGACCTTCTCATTGAGTTGCTTAGTCATTAATCGATCACTCTCATCTATCAAGTACTATCCTCCTTCAAGACCGAACAAAATATCAAGGTCATCCATATTGTCATTATCATCAAATAAATGCACATAATGACCATGATTGTGCTTTTACAATGTAGATTCAAACATCTTGAGTGTCAGGGATTTATTTCATTCACTGGAAAACATCCTATTACATGCCATCTTACAAATACTACACCCACATGGGCTCCTAAGTCTATTCTGCCATCACTTAGTCATGAGAAATCTAAGCAAGCTCCTACAGCTACTAGTGAGCCTTCCTCTAATCTTTCTAAGGAAGTTCTGGATGCTTATCTTATTCATTACATGCGTGATATTGAAAACCCTCCCATGTGCATAAATGATCCTTCTCCTAGGCCCACAAGTGTTTCTCCTATTTTTGATGTTGCATCTTCTCCACCTTCTTCGGTTAGTCAAGTGCCACCTAAGAAATCACCTACGGTTTCCCCAAGTCAAAAAAGTCAACCACCTATAAAAATTAGTTCACAAACCACTCCTACTAGGTTGTCTACTACATTATCAGATAAATCTAAGCAATCTCCTTAAGATTCGGTGCCACACACGGCCTTTCCCAAATCTTCACTCCAACCAATTAAGTTTTTTCAAAGCAACTAATCCTCCTCCTAGTGTTCATGATACATTTTCACTTTCACTTCCACCACCTAGTTCTTCTACAAACTTTTTCCAACAAGGTCCCACCACAAGTAAACTTGGCCTTTGGTAGGTGACTCTAGTTACTCTACCCTCTTGATGATGCACTCATATTCCTAGGGTTCGTATATGACTGTTGAGGGTATTTTGCCATAAAGAACCTTGTTTCATCATACATTTCTCCACTACATCACCACCTATACATACACACATCTATCATACTTCAACACTCCTTACATCATTAATTAAACAAAATCCATCATGTTT